>JASSRZ010000060.1:5579443-5593286 GCA_032164315.1 Malacoctenus gilli
CCCCCCCCCCCCCCCCCCCCCCCCCCCCCCCCCCCCCCCCCCCCCCCCCCTGCTCTCCGAAGGCCTATTAGAACACAATATTAAATGTATTAAATATGTCAACACACTCCACGGGCGACCGGCTCACCTCCGTGCAAATTCCAGCACACGTTCCCAATTCTGCGTTATTGAAAGTTCGTAGCTTCTGCCCGCAGAAGCTTTTCATTTCCGAGCCATTCCCGCTGTTAAGGGCCATTTTCTCACTTTTTCCCCAACAACAATCATTTAATCCCCAAGAAGCTGCAGCGACGCTGACGCGACGCCTCACAGCCTGTGCTGTTGCACCACCTGCAGGCCCACGGGAGCAGTGCAGCGAGGTCTCACGGCGACAAAGGGGGTCCGTCCCCTCCCCCCAAAAAAATCCTGCGGGCGCGGCGCTCCACTCCATCCGTCGCCCTCTCGCCGCGGCGTGAGAAAGCACCTCGGCGACGCTTCCCGTTGTCCCGCTGGACGGCGAGCGTGTTATTCGCCCCGTTTGTCCGCGCGTTCGCCGCATTAAGTCGAACCCCGCTGATGGCCACGTGCCTCTTAATCAACACGCTGACAAGTGGGAAACGCTAAATCTGAATGGATTGGTAAAATTAGCCGCAGTATTAATAGCCTATCAAGCCTCTGGATGCAGCAGCTGCCATGGAGGCAGAAAAAATGGGCCGCTTTGCCAAAGCGCTGGAAGCAAGCTGGCTGTCTGTCCCTGAGGGACATGAAGACAAAGTGCGCTTGTGTGTGTGTGTGTGTGTGTGTGTGTGTGTCTGCATGTGTGTGTGTGTGGACACACATGGGGGAGGGTGTTTGGCCAGTGTTGGGAACCTGTCCACCAGCTCTCCCTGCGACCCCAGAAGCAACGATCTACAGCCAAGCGAATAACCGACACATTTAGGCGCTCCTCTTGACTAGCAAACAACCCCCCCCCCACCACCACCAACCAATCCCCATGTTTTGATGTTAGCTGCTGAGGGGGAAGCTTAAATATTAGGACTTATCTTTGCTCGACAGCTGTGATAAGTTCCGACTTTCTTGTTTGGAGTCGGCGCTTCAGTTCTATTTGTTTGTGGAAGGGAAATATCTGGCAGGAAGAAAAAAAAAAAAAAAACGCTGTAGCGGCGGGGAAGAGAGAGCGAGCGCGGCCCGGCGCGCTCACTTTCCCCTCCGCTATAAATTAAACAGTCAGATAAAAAAAAAAAAAAAGCGTCTTTGGCTCCGCCATGGATCTGTCTACCGATCATTAGTCGACATCAAAGTTGCTGGGAGACCGAAGAGGTTAAGAAGCGCTCGAGGGCCGTGCTGCTGCACCCCTTTGAACAACCGTCTCTGCCAGACCTACCGCACATTAACTTCTTTAACCCAATTAGGAGGGGGTGATAATGAACTCACCGTGGGAGTGCTCTCGGTAATGCCTGAGCTTGACACAGAGCAAGAAGGGGATGGGTGGGGGTGGGGTTGGGGTGGGGGGGGGTGGAATATAAATCAACAAATTACATCTAACTGCGAAAAAGAAAAAAAATCTTTCACACGTCGCCGGCGAATATCCCGGACTTTTCCCCTCCTCGTTCGCCGGAGCCGCTTATCAATGTTTCTGGCCGTCCGAGCGGCCGGGATACCGCTAAATCTAAAATCAATGACCGGTCCTCAAAGGAGACCACTTCAAACGGCGCGCGCCCCCCCCCTCCCCTCCCCGACGACTCCATCCTGTTTGTAACAAGCCGCATATTGATCCCGCTTTGACAAATGAAAACCGACGGAGGCGTTCTGCGGCCGTCACGCCGCCGCTGACTGACAAATAATTACGACTAATCAACACCTGCTCGAGAGCCGCGATCGTGTGGGGGGGGGGACCGTGGCAACGCGAGACGCTTGGTTCACTATCGCGGATACAGTGCGACGAAAAAAAAAAAGCCCCGAACCGACCCTGAAAGATCTCGCTTCTCAGCTCCGAGTAATCGCGGGGTCCCCGGCGGCGTTTTGTCAAAGCGCCGGGAGAATAATCATCGCGGCGCCGGCGCCGTCGGATCCGACAGGCTTCTCCTGCCCAGTGATCAGGAGATTGAAACGTTTGTTGGTGCTCCCCCCCCCCCACGCCCCCGCGCACGAGCGCGCGTGTGCCCACCCAGCTGTGACCAAATTCATCACTTTGGGCATGGACCCTGACCTCCATTACACATCAGTGGACAACATTTGCAGGGCGAGGGAGGGGGGGGTGGAGGCAGGGGAGGGGGGTGGAAAAAAATAATAAATGACTTAATTTCAGAGATTTGTGGGGAGGGCAGAATCTGGGTCACTCCTCGTGGTTTTTTCCCCCCCACACACAAGCGCGCGCACACACACACAGCCAGAACAAATGCTGGTGGTTCCCAAACAGGCGCAGTTGCTGCGTTAACATCTATCAATCTGAGGATTAATCATTTCCTGGAGAAAGACTGCACGCGTGTGTGGTCGTTACACTGTCTGTGAGCAACTCATTTCTGTAATTTGATGAATATGCACACAGCTAACGTCAGACATGTGTAAGATTCTTAATTACGATGGGAAAACACGGAAAGTTTTGCGGAAGTCCCTCGCACGCCGTACCTCTTGCCCGGTGAGGAAGAGTAAGACGTCGCCCTCGTCCTCTTCGCACATGTGGATCTGGATGACGGTGCGGATGGCGGCCTCCAGGTAGTCGCGCTCGGGTTCGGGGGTGTAGAAGATCTCGACGGGGTGCGTGCGACCGGGGATGGTGAGCAGCGGGCAGCTGTCGAAGTACACCTGGAACTTGCCGGCGTCCAGCGTGGCGCTCATCACGATGACCTGAGCGGGGGGGAGAGGGGAGGAGGAGGAGGAAGAGGAGGAGGGGAGAGAAGTCAGACTGCGAAGGAACAACGTCTTCATAAGGAGAGGCGAAAGAAAAGATAAAAATGGACATGAAGGAGAGTGGAGAGGAAATGATTGTGGCGATTATGGCGGCGGGAGCGAGGATTCTGTGAATATGTCAGATGGCGTGATGATGAGGAGGGAAGAGGAATCGTCGCAGGTAAACAAAGGAGGGAGGAAGAGTGAGGGGGACCCTCCTCGGGGAGGCCGATGCTCGGATTTGGGGGAGAGAAAAAAACAGCGTCCACAATGCGAAACTTAGCATTCCGATCCAAGTGTGTGACCTACACAGAGTTATGACAGTCCTTGTTCCCGATGCTGGGTACACAATGTTCTCCCCAGAGCCATTAGATAGAGTGCATTAGGATTCTGATGGGAAACGCGTCTCCCATTTTCAATCTCCAACATTTTCAGGGGCCAGCGTCTCCGCATCGCGCTTTACGCTCTGCGACACATCATAATTGCTCTTAATCAAGGCAAATTAAACTTTCAAATTCGGGAGGCGATAGGGATGAAGGAGATGGAGGGCTATGGGTGGGTGATCATTCCCAATAACCTAGACCTCATTTAACAGTCCGCGAACAACAATCTAACCTTTGATTCCACTCCGACAAACAACTAGTCATTATCCATCTGCTTTATGAGAATTATGTCTGGCGCACTCCAGCCTATAAAACTTCGGGGGTGCCTCGGCGCCGCCGTCGTCGGCACGTTCCCGCCCAGCCCCGCCTCTGAAGAAACGACGAGGGGGGGGGGCGGCTTGACACCGGTTCATAGCAACGCCACCTGGATTCCTCTCACCTTCAGATCGGACCTCTGGCGGACCACCTCTTTCAGGACCCCCATGAGGATGTCGGTGGCCAACGTGCGCTCGTGGGCCTCGTCCAGGATGATGACGCCGTAGCGCTCCAGCAGGGGATCGTTCATGGCCTCCCGCAGCAGCATCCCATCTGTCATGTACCTGGGGGGGGGGGGGAGAGGAGGCGCAAAAAGGCGTTATACTATTTTAATCGGGACCCAGTCCGACTGAAAGAAGAGAAAACGGACCGAAAATAGCAGATCCGCAAACACGCTCCTCGTTCTTACTTGAGCACGGTCTTGGCCGAGCTGCAGTCCTCGAAGCGGATGGAGTAGCCCACCTCTTGGCCCAGCATCACGTCCATCTCGTCGGCGACCCTCTGGGCCACGCTCATGGCCGCCACCCTCCTGGGCTGGGTGCAGGCCACGGCTCTCTTCGGGCCCGGCACAGCTCGCACCATGTCCACGCACCACTGCGGGATCTGTCCAATGAGTCACAAGTCAAGAGGGAAGGGGGGGCGCGTTTAAAAGCGACACAGGGCTGAAGATGAAGAAATCCACAAAAGTAAACAAAAATCCATCTTCGCCGCCTGAATAATCACAAAAGCGTATGAAAATTACAGGTTTTTTTGGAACGTCATCAGGGCAAGAAGCAGCCGCAAAGATTACAACACTTCATTTAGAGTGTTTGGGAGATAGTTTGTATTCACCTCAGGAGGAGGGTGAGGTTCACCCTGTGATTTACTCTAATCTTCTCTTATGCTAATTTATAAAAAAAAAACAGACAACCCAGCTCTCTCTCGCTCTCTCAAGAACTGAAACTTAACAGAGTGGGAATCAACTCCAGGAAGTAACTCTTAAAAAATGCCCCATTGGTCCGTTCCACCCTGCTTCTGATGACATAATTACAACTATTTTTTCATGTTTTTTTCACATTTGCGATGAAGAATTGAAAAGCTGTCATTGAGGAGGCAGAGAACTGGCGATGACCTCCTTTGTTCTCTTCGTTTCTCTGCCTTTGACCGCTGACCTGTTGCCACGAGCTTGTGCATTTGTTGTGCGAAATAAAACCTGGTGGGGAACTTGCGGCTTTTTTTCCTACCTGCGTGGTCTTCCCGGACCCCGTCTCTCCGACCAGCACGAAGGACTGGTTCCTCATCAGGATGTCCCCGAATCGCTCCTTGTACTCCCACACGGGCAGCTGCAGCCGCTTCTTCAGGATCTCGTAGTAGCGCGGCGTGTGCGGCAGGTTGGTGAAGGGGTTGATCTGCTGCTGGATGGGCGGCTGCTTGAGGAACCCGAAGCCGCCCGCAGGTGGGCCGAGGGTGGGCCCCAGGGGCGGCCTCATGTCCCTGTCCCGGTCGCGGTTCCGGTCTCGGTCTCGGTCTCTGTCCCGCGACCGTTCATCGCGGTCTCTGTCGCGCCTGAGAGAAAAGAGGAGACAAGGAGTTGAGGCTTGATGAGACCCCCTGCAAATTCTGCGAGTATAGAGTGATGGTAAAGCATCGCCTTGTCCTCGGACAAGTCTTTTGCATTCAACCACAAGAAAAAAGGTTATGCACAATCCTACTGACAGTGGTGGGAATATGGCCCCTCAGTGTTAGCATCTCCTGGACGGCAGGTGGGCCAGTCTAGCTAGTCTGGAGCTACAACTCCGACCTTGACAGCAAACCGAAGCATCCTTTGACCCCACGCTCGTCGCCGGCCGAATGTACCTCACCTCAGCTGCTTCTGATCGCACAGCCCCCCTCGATATGTCCTCACCCTTGCATAGAAACGAATAATCGGAGGGATGCATTCATCTGTATGTGATTGCTACAAGTATGAGCCAGGCGAACAAACGAACGTGTGCGTCTGACGTGCAAGCTCAATGCTGTATCGTTTCCTTGTCTGCTGTGGCGTCTTGTAGCTGCGAGTCCAATCGAATCACGGAAATGACAGGCTTACTTGTGCATCCTCGCCCTGGCAGCAGCTCCTAGCAGGCGCCGTTAGCCGCTCGCAGACCGGACCAGGCCGTTGGCAGGACAACCGTTTCTACGGCGCAGTGCTGTTGCGCAACGCGGCCGTCCGGGCAGCGACCATGTGCCGCCGATTGTGATCACTTCGGCCGCGCAACTTCGCCCGCACTGTCCCCGTAGATGCTCGCTCGCCGCCTTGGCCCCGGCGCAAGCTAGGCTAATTAGCATCCGAACAACAACAAACCGCCTGTGGCTGGCCGAACGCGCGGCAGCAGCTTGGCCCTGAAGGGCAGCGATGGTGCTCCGTACCCCTCGGATGACCTCCTTCTAACCGACGAGTGATCGTCGCCTAAATCGAAGCGATAACGCCGCGGGCATCGGCGTTATTAGCGGCTAATCCCCCGCCCCCCCCCCTACAGAAACGGCACAAACCGTTAGAACCGGCAAAATGGCGACCGGAAGCGCTCACCTCATCCTCCTGATCCTTGATCGCAAAAAACGGGTGAATTCGGTGGCGAGCACGAAACCTCCGGGCTTCAGGGGTGCCCGCTGCTCATCACGCTGCCCGCGAAGTCGCTGCGTCCGCGCCTGCAGACAGGGTGCAGCCGCGCGCCGGATGCAGTGGGGTTGGGGGGGTGGGGGGTGAGTGTGCGCTGCAGATCAGTCCGGTCGGGGCTGCTGTTCCCACCAAGCAGCCACACACACACACACAGAAAGAAAGAAAGAGGAGCACCTCCTGCAGCCTCGCCCCCTTCAGTTCATAGGGTCCCGTTGCACGTCTACTGTTACTGTACAGTCATCTGATCAAATATTATCTCTCGAACTCCTCTTAAAGTGTTCTGATGCTACTGATGAGAGCAGCAGGATGCAGTCAGCAAAAAAGTCAGAAGAATGTCTGCACACAAAAGGATTCACAAATAAGCCTCGTGTGTAAATTGTGAATAAGCAACAATAGACAGGAGAAAAACATGCATAAAATCAGAATTAACCTCAATCCGTTGCTCTGTTGACACCAAACTGATGTGATCAAGAGAGATGCATGCTGCAGTGGTTGTAACTTCACCTAATATTATTCGTCTTGGTTTGGACTGTAAATTTGCTCAAAGCAGACGTAAAAAAAAAAAAAGCGCTTCCTTCAAAGTGCGACCGGGCCACTTGGGAGCTCACAACCCTTCTCTCAACCCCGACAGTTACGGCGTGATGAATCATCGGCCTCAGAATACAATCACGGCTGATGACACAGACAATTACGCCGTCTGGACATTGCTAACAAGCTGCCTAATCGTGAATGGTTCATTGCTTGGAGCTCGTGGGATTGATGGCGGCGCTTAGGAGGAAGTCAACGTTACAACAAAGTAATCGCGCTTTAATACTCGTGGATAATTTAAAATACTTTTCCACCTTGCTGTCCGTCTCTTTTTTTTCACAGGCTATTAAATAGCAGTTCAATTGTGTATGAAATAGCTCTGGCAAACAGGGCTGCCGAGCTGCCAGCGAATGGGGGCTCATCAGGCTCTTGAACTCAAACGTGAGGCCAGTAAATTCCACAATGCAAGGATCGTCCTTTTGCATTGAGTCTTGAGAAATGTGACATAAAAATAAAGCACGGAAGACGATGCAGAGTCCCCGCAAAGACACAAGAAACCGTCCTGGCGTCAGATCCCAGACAACCTCTTTCCCTCATGCTAACAGAGTCCCTCAAATGCCGTTTGACGGCGCCGACTCTCGTACGTCATTCCCTCAAGAGTCCGCTTCCGCTGTCTGGTCCGTCGCTTGGCTACTCACTTTTGGCCAGATGGCCGACTCTCAGAAGAGCCGTGATGGATCCAAACTTCCTCAGTTTCACAATTATTGAGGCTCCCGCGCCACCGGGAACACTTGAAACTTTCAAAATGGCTTTACGCCGCCGCCTTGATCTATGGCTTGCCATAGTTATATCTCAGGAGCCTACGGAGAGTTTCTCGGGCTTTGGGTCGGTTTTCTTGTCCTGACGCGCCGCGCGGCACGTGCGATCAGATAAACTCTCTTGTGGCTGCCTCAACAAAATCAATTTAATCGGATTCATCGGAATCTGCTCGGCATTTTTCATACGTAAGCCTCCAAACCGATTCCGAAGCATGTTTCGAGCTGGAATCAGCTTAATTGAGAACGACTTCTCCGTCCGAACGTCCAGGACGAGTTCAGTCTCACCCCGGCTGGCCGGCCGGCGGAGGAGAGCAACGTCTGCAGCTGGCGTGTCCCATCACTGATACCACATCACTTGCTCCTGTCAGCCCTTATCACCGCGGCCCACCATCTCCAATCTTAATAGAGATCTGACTGTATGGCCGAGCTACGTGCTGACCCCCAACGTGGCCTTTCTGCTTATCGGCTGTCCACAAGCTCTCGCTTGTGAATTTGCCTGCTTTGCTTCCCAGCGGGGCCTCGGAAAACCAAGTTTTTTTGTGGTCGCTGCGGTCAGTTTGTCTCGCCGCCAGGAAATATGGGAACTTCTAAGGGAGCGAAAAACCGCGGGTGTCGGGATGCACACAATACCGAGATGAAACTGCAGGAGCGATTCGCCGGACACGTTTCGCGGCAGGCCCGGCACACCCTGAACACCATCCGTCCATCACATGACTAACAATGAGAGACAAACAGGCTCACTCACTCAAAACAGCCTTTCAAGTTAATTGAGTCACTTTAGGAGAACTATATTAATGCATTCCCAGGAGTCCGTACAAAAAATACAGTTCTTGGAGAAAGATTCTCATTTGCAAGCAATTACGTGTGAGCGTCGTCGCGTCTTCGTCTGTGCACCGGCGATAAAGTTGCGAGAAACAAGCGGGAAGAAGAGGACGGACGCCTTTCCCTCTTCCCTCTCCTCCACCTATTATCTCAGATAATACCGGTCTTGTCAGCAGCGGAGCAGAAAGTTGCACTCCTCAAAGTGCAGCGCCCGGGGAGCAGGCCTGCGCGCCTCGGCCACCTTGAGCGCGTCATGATCTGAAAGTCAGGTGAGCGTAAAAGAGACAAAAAAAAGAGAGAGAGAGAGAGAGAGAGAGAGAGAAAAGAAAGCAAGGTGAGTGAACAGCGCGTGGATCATAAGGCCGCTGATCACCACGGGCAGGGGGGCACGCTGTTGGTGGAGGCATTAACCCTGCTGTGTGGATGGCTCGGAAACTGCTGGCTACAAATGGCCCCATCCAGCAAAAACCTCTGGAGGAGCCAGGCATGATGATGGGGTGTCAACCGCCCCCCCCCCCGCCTCCTCAATCTCGCAGCCCCCACCCTCCCCTTCCTCATCGAAGCCGGCAGCCGTCGCTATGACCCTGCCGACGTCTCGCACGTTTCGTGTTCCCGCCTCGGAATAAGTGGAGGGGCAGCGACGGGGACGGAACAAAGCGGGCTACCGCCGCGATGATATCCGCGCTGCAGACTCAGCATCGGAAACATGAAAGGGCGGCGCGGCGGTACAAAGCGGCCGACATCACAGGACAGCTGAGCGCGCGCGCACAAGCGAGCTCATTCCTTGATCCTCCTTTCAAACAGGAATACACAGATCCGAGCTCGCACACCTGGATGATTTGGGCACCGCGGCGTCCTCTCGCCACTTTGCCGCCCGCCTCTTTTCCCTGCCCTCTCATGGGTGGATGTCGCTGTCACAGATAAGTGGCTGAGATTAGTTATTGCCACAGGCTATTTGCCGGCATTGTCGACACGTTCTATCTGCCGCGGAGATTACGGACGGCAACGGGACTCAGCGTTTGCGCCGCTCGCTCAACGGGCTGTTGTGGGTTTTGCTTTGTTTGTCTTGGTGCATTTCTCTCGTCGTTCCAGCTTTCTGGAACAGAGGTTAAATGCCAACCGGCCGAGTGGGATCAGGCCGTGGGCACGTCAGGTTCGCAGGCTGCAAAAAGGCTTCCATGAACACCTGCTGGAGATAAGCGTCAGAGTATGTTTTTTCTGCCTTTCGTTCTCGCAACTGTGTTTTGAATGACTGAAATCTGACCACATGGCACTTCCTCAGGCTGTTTACTTCTGAATGGATCTTTGCTCACATCAATGAACTCCCAGGATCTGTTATTTTGGCTACAAGCATCTGCTAGAATAACTGTAGAATTGACGACCCGCGGCATATCGTCGGTGTCAATGCCTTCCGATCGAGCCCATCGGGGGCACCTGATGTAAGCTCCCTATTTCCACGCTCCGATCTTGCCGACATCAGACGAGGCAGCGCGGCTACATCCCTCCTTTTTTTTTCCCCCCGAACGTATGCAGAGCAACCTCGCTTCCTGGAGGCGTCCAAACGCAAACAAACAACCAGAAACCGGTCAGCGATTTCACGAGGAGCCCAGTGGCAAGCTGGCATCATCGTGCAAATTCATTAGTTCAGTTTCCATCTGGTTTATATACTTAAACCCCCCCCCCCTCCAAAAAAACCCCCAACAAAACAACAACCCCATCTTTGCTGCAGCGTGCCAAATCAGCTGCCTGGCACGCGGCCGACGCCGGGGCACAAACCGCGGCTCCCCAGCTTGGAAGACTCTCTCTCTCTCTCTCTCTCTCCTCGCCTCTGTTTTGTGTCAGAGATTAAAAATAGCAAGTGGCCTTCTGCAGAATAAGCAGTTCATGGATTCTGGCTTTGACGCTGCGTTTGCCTGGAGAGGCCAGCTGTCACCTGCACGCGGGAAGAGTTGAGCCTCACCCACTGATTCTCAACGCACACCAGGCTCTGGACTTTGGCTCGGAGACGGAACGGGTGGAGTTTGTTTTTTTTTAATTTCTAACTTGGTTTTCTCGGTTGTACGATCACACGGAGACGTACTCCTCACGTCTTTGCTGACTTGAAGTGAGAAACAAATCTCTGCGACCGGATATTCAAACATGGGAAAGTTTGAGCCGATGAAGTGTTGCAGAGACGGAAACAACTCAGTGGAGCTTCGCAATACGGAACAATTCACTCCCAAAGCAGGAAGGAAGGGAGCTTATCAAGGTGCACTGCTTAAATCCATCAACCAATCAGCAAGACTGAGCCTTTAGCATTTCAAATTAACGAGAGCGTGACCTTGTGAACTCCGGCAGTCATTTACATTCTCATTAAACAAACCCAACGCGTGCGTGCGTGTTTAAAAACTCCAGCAAGCTCGAGTTCACAAAGTCAGCACGCGTCAGAGCTGAAGTTGGGATCAGATAAAGTTCCTTCTTTGTGTGTTTTCAAGCTTAAAGAGCGAATGCAAATATTGGGCTTCGGCTCCCACCGGACCGCCGGGTCCCCGGCCTGTTTGTCTGACACCTCCAAATCCCTGGCAAACGAACCCGGGCTCTCCTTCACCTCCACCAACACGTGGCAGATATGAGGCGCTCGAGTCGTTTGTGATACGATTCTGCTGGCTGAGCTCGAGAAGAAAGAAGCAAACTATGTATCGGGTTCAGGTTTGTTTGGTGGTTTTTTTAAATCATAAATATCAGCCAGTACTTTCACATATAAGGCACGTGTTGTCACTCAACAATCGACATAAAAACAGAAGAAACAGTGACCGTTCAGGCTCCCTCAGACAGATGAGAAGACATCAATATAATCTCTACTGTTCATTCGCAAGATCGTAAGAAACATTCATGAAAGACTTTGGTATGACAAATTGGAATCAGTCTAAGAGTCTGAGCGAAATGCAGCATCGAGTTCGGCGGCGTCCCATTGGAGGAGGAAGAAAGCAAACAATTGGGATTATCTTTTTCGCATGGGAAAGAAGAGCGGGAAGAACGGGGCGCAGGAGTTAATGCTCGCTAAAGTCTTCCTCCGGGGCGAAAGCGTCTGAGACGCCATTGATTGGGAGATTTTTCTGCTCAACAACACCGCGATACAAAGTGCTCCTCTGGCTTTGTCAAGTGTGGCTGGAGAAGCGGTGTGTGTTTTATTGACCACGGCAGAGTGGCAGAGAGCGAGAGAGAGAGAGAGAGAGAGAGAGAGAAAGAGAGAGAGAGACGAGCTCGGGGGCAGTGTTTGTGTTGTGGCGAAGCAACTAGGGATGATTAATGCAATCACCAATAACAAGGACGGGGATTGAGGCGAGCCCAAGATCATGCCAAGTTGTCTGGATGACCAGCGTCTGTCCCCGCAGATGGACACTGAATGTCCCACTCGGCCGTACTCGACACCTCCGTGGCCTGGCTCTCTGCAACAGATAGCGGCACTTCTTCAGAGTCGGGTCTATCATTGGACGCATCGTCCCGGGGTCCACGGGGTGGACGGACCGCGTCCGAATGACTGACAGACGCGTGTTTGGTCCCAGGCCATGGGAGGTCGGGCTCAGTGGGCGGGACGTCCAGCGCCAGAGCTGCCTCCTCGCCTTCCTCCACCGTGGAGCCCAGCTCCTCGTCTTCCACGCCTTCCACCTCGCGTCCCGCCTCCTCCACCGGACTCCGGCCCGACTTCGGCCCGCCCGCCGCCGTTTCTGCCCCTCCCCCGTCGATCCCGTTCGTCTCGGCCCCCTCGAGGGGATCCAGGCGGCTGAGCAGTGCGGGCGCTTCTTCCCCGCCGACGCCATCTGTGCCAAGGTCACCTGCAGCGGCGTCGCACTCCCAGGATGATTCATGTGAACTTCTGTCGTCTGGCACACCTGGGGAAAAGGGAGACCAGACGAATGGTCACTCTCCTCCACTGACCGACACAAATACAGATATTAAGTCGCAACTTCACAATTTCCAAACGCTTCTACTTTCCACTTTGAGAATTGGACCCCGTGTGTCAACGCGGAAAGTTGTTTCAATTACTTATACGACTGAAGTGCTTCCATGGCAACAGCCTAAATTTAGAAGCAGTGCCCCAGACAAGGGGACACAAGACAAGTGTGACGCCTTGCATCTCGGCAACAGCAACAGCTTAGTTCTGCTTCTTTGCCAAAATATGCTCTCACTTTGGGGATTACTGACCCATATTTGTGGCTGTGCAGGGAAAAAGGTTAAAGACTGCGCGCCGAGTCCCAGCCACCTTCCCCACCCCGCACACACACACACACACACACACACACACACGCTCACACACATGCAAAAACACGCAAGAAGGAAGCAACATTACTTGAAGTGGCATCCATATTTATGTCCTCCCCCTCCGTCTCCCATACCCCCCCCCCTCCTTTCAAAGGGGAACACGGCAGAAGTTTCTGAATGTCAGTGGGCGAGAATTTGTTTCACATTTCCAAAATGCCATGGCATTTGGGCAGCTTGCACCAATGAGAGGCGAGCGAGGAGTCGGGAGGCGGGAAGGGAACGGACCCGGGTTAAACGTGGAAGGGGACAGACAGGAGTGTTTTAGCACGTGGCGCCTAATTGCAGTGTTTATGCCATTTACTGCCGAAGAGGGGGGGAGGGGGGGGGCTCGACCCAGCGAGTGGGCGAGCCAGTCACACGCGATTACACACTCACCTTTGGGTGGCGGCACGCTGGGCTGCGACGTGGCGCGGGTCGGACGCAGCTCGGGCTGGAGGGTTTCGTTCAGCGCGATGGCGTCTCGCGTCCCTGTGGGGGCAGCGGCATGCGGGAAAGACCCCCCACCCCGCGTTATTCCCATCCTTTTCAATTGCTTCGAAACTCCTGTCAAGACTTTGTTTTTTGAAAGCAAACTTCGCAGGAACTTTATCGGAGTCAATTCCCAAATCGCAACAAGAAGTGAGCGGCTCGCCAAGTTTGTATTAGGAGGCGTGCGTGTGCGCACGGCGGTCTACATGCGCTCCCACACAGCATCCAAACCCACGCACGTATGCACCGCAGCGCTCACAGGAAGAGGCTTCAGCTCCCTGTCATCTGTCTTCATTAGTGATGGCTGCACGCCTCTTAGGCTGACACCATATGCTAGTCATAGGAGACCGTGCGCTATAAAGCAGACGTCACGAGGAGACACACAAAAAGTAGGGGCACAAACGCGGGGGTCTGAGCGCGCGGCAGCCTTTTGTTTTGGTTTATTTTGCCCGCAGATTCGCGGCGAACGAGCAAAACGGCGCGCTGATCAGCGGAGTGTGCGGCGTGAGAACAAACAGGGGAATGGGCGGGGGGGGGGGGGGGATGGATGAGGGGGTGACACAATGCATGAGAATCATGAATGGTGAACGGAGAGCATATTGTTATGAATGCAGTCCATATTGTGGATGCTCGGTGTTTACAGTGAGCGAGGGGGAGAGGCGGGCGGGCGGGCAGGCGGGGGGGGGGGGGGCAAACCCCACCAA
>JASSRZ010000060.1:5593296-5617620 GCA_032164315.1 Malacoctenus gilli
CCCCCCCCCCCCCCCCCCCCCCCCCCCCCCCCCCCCCCCCCCCCCCCCCCTCCGGAGCGACACCAACAACAGAAAACTTCATCTGAGAAGTACTGAGGATCACTTTACAGAGCGACCGAGTTCTTTTCTGTCTCAACTCAGAGAGAGCCTGTTGAGGCCAGTATAAAGCTGATGCTGGTCTTTGCATATCGCAGCGAGCACAGCAGTCGTCTCTCCAGAAGGCCAACGTCACTCAGGATGAGGCGGAGGGCTGAGAGGACCTGCAGTGGACGCCATCACTTCAATAGAAACTACTACAGACGCATCAGTCCTACTGGTTGTTCTGCATGCTGCTGCGCCTCACAAACCAAGCTCCCAAACGCTACATCACAAATAAGGACGCACACACAAAAAAGAGATGCATGCGTCCCTCTCACGGTCAAATCTTCTGAAGTGGGGCAAAGTGCCGCTTGCCTTTGAGGTGACGAAAACCTGGGAAAAAGCCTGTCGGGCGGCCGGAACGGCGCTTCGCCGGCGCACCCTGCGTCCACCTCTGTCTTTTCGACAGCCGACGCGCGGTGACAGGCTTTCACTCGGTACATCTCAGCTTGCACCCGTTCGGCGCGAGGGGGGTGGAGGTGAACCGCAGGGCTGGGGGGTGGGTGGGGTGGGGGGGGGAGCCATCAATCACGACTTTATCTGACTCACTGCATCGATGTCATTGTTATTGTTTTCTCGGCTCCCCCCTCATCCGAAGACAATGTAGTCACCTCTGGTGTCGCGCGGGCCTCAGGTAGGCCGCCAAGGCCCTCCGTCCCATCTTGTTTGCCTTTAATATCCATCAGCCTAACTTCATATCGCATCAAGGCCACCGACGCTCACATCTCTCTCTATATCTCCGTCTCCCTAACTGTGGTGGACAGCGTGGTCGTCAGGCACTCTGGGCCCTCGCCTACAAATTCCCTAATAACGGCACATTCCCCTAAATGTGTTTGTAATGTGGGCAATCATTTTCAGTAATGGATGCTTGTCAGTTTTATGGCGGGGAGAATGACGGTCTCATGACAGGGTACCTCCATCCAGCGACGGCCCCTCCACCCTTTTTTCCCTCGGCCGGGGCCCCCCTATCCGCGGCGCGACATCTCCCTCCAGTGGAGAGGACCAGGAACTGCTGCTTCAGACTTCCCCCGGTCTCTCCTCCCCCCCCTCCTCCTCTGCCACGGACAGAGCTCGGGAACATTGCATTTATGACATTTGGTCGGCTCTGTCAGTTTTGACATTTTGCTCGGTGAGCAACGGCCTTGTTTATGGGGGAGCAGCAGCTGGCAGCCGAGTCCCGCTGGCATTCTGAGAACGGTGCCGGAATTCTTTCGGATGTTTAATTCATTTCTTTTGGCCCTGGAATCTGTTTTTTTTGCTCCTAAATACTAATAAACCCTTTTCTGAATGCACTCCTCCAACACAGGCCCACCAGGATGAGTATGATACACCGGTTAGCCTGATTCAGTCAGCAGTATCGTGGACAGACACATGAGCGGGTGGTCAGTGGTGCCGACACGTGGCGAAACGGTGGGCGTGAGGTGATATGCTTCTCTGGGCGTCTGCCCAGATTAGCCCTGGCATGACATGGTGAAGGGGGGCACGGATGGTGGGGGGGGGGGGGGGGGCGAAGTGGGGCCGAAGGAATACGTACTCCCAATTCCCACGGAAACGCGGTAGGTCAAGCCTGAGACGCAGCCGGAGTGGAGAGAGAGACACAACGTTGTCAAGAGAAACCCTCATTTAGGTGTTTGCGAATGGTGTTGGTGCACATCAGGTGTGCTCAGGATTAACAGGGTTATAGAGAGAGAAGTTGGGACGGATGAGTCGCTTTAGGGCCTACCTGGAAGGCTCCACAAGCCTGACACCTCCAGGGTCTTCAACTTCCTCTCCAAATCGGCCACGCGGTTCCCGAGGATCCTGCACAACAGGTCAGGAAAGGTCAGGTTTGCCCGGACGACTGACGCTCTGTTCGGCTCGGTGTGTTTTTCGCGGGTTGGATGTTTGCTTTTGAGGAGGAGGGACGAGTCCTTCCAACCGCTTCGACAAACACGGCGGCGGCGAAAGCGGTCGCCGCCGCCCCGACGCTTACCTGTTGGTGTGCCTCTGGTGCTGGATGACCAGGTTCTTCTCGTGGATGGTCTCCAGCAGGGCGGTGGCCAGGGACTTAAGGTCGTGGATGGACTGCGGCGTGGCCGGCAGGCTGCAGCCCTGCTCTTCCAGGAGCATCTCTTGGACTGGAAATAAAGGGCAGCGAATAATCAAAAGGAAAAGGGGAGGGCCAAAAGAAACCCAACTTATCACTTCCCCCGTAGAAACAAAACGCGCCGAACTGACGGGCCGCCGATGACGCCTCGGTACTATTCGCTTGAAAGTTGAAAGCAGCAAACAAAGAGAAGAGGGTGATCCGACAAGAGACGGGCAAAAGCAGCATGACGGGAGACGGAGAGTGGGGAAACAGCTGTCTGCGAGGTGACACTCCCCTAACTTGGGCTCCACAGCCCACTGTGCTGCTTCTGCCAGCGACTGTCAGTCATCATGGCAGGCTCATTTCCCTGCCAGTGGTGCTCGCTACCACTCCGAATACAATTAGTAACCCAGCTGGTGTCCGGGCGGTGGCTTGAAGGATTGGCAAGACAAAAAAAAAAAAAAAAAAAGAGGGGGGGGATTTTTTTGTTGTTAAATAATGCATTGAGACGTAGGGAGGAACAAAGATCTGTTACACTGAAGGCAGTTTAAATGGATTGGAAGGCATTAAAAGCAGCCAGGTGACAAACAACACTTCACTGGCCTCCGACAGTTCCGTCATGTCACCTTGCTTGGCGGACAGGACTCCGGTGAAGGGGCTGCTGTTCGATTTCCCGTACGTGCTGGAGTTTTTCCTCCTCTCAAGGGCCGTCTGCGGGGAGAGAGAACACTGAGAGCGAGGCTCGCCCTGCTGCGTCCGATGCCTTTTTTCGCGACAGTCGGCGGAGGAGCGGAAGAAAGACTCCGACGCCGGGCAAGAGACGCGGCTTTCGACCGGCTCCGCGATCGGTCGCACGCTCGTTTGGACGAGGAGTACCTTGTACTTCATGATGTTCGACTTCAGCAGGTTCACCTCCTCTTGTAGCTGGCTGTAACGGTCGTGTAAATACCTGCGGGGACAAAGAAGCGAGAATAAAAGCACAGGCGGCCTCATTTTATTGTGAAATTAATCGGCCAAGGTCTTCCCAGCGGATTCCAGGGG
Source organism: Malacoctenus gilli (assembly GCA_032164315.1). Classification (NCBI taxonomy): domain Eukaryota; kingdom Metazoa; phylum Chordata; class Actinopteri; order Blenniiformes; family Labrisomidae; genus Malacoctenus; species Malacoctenus gilli. The sequence goes on from JASSRZ010000060.1 coordinate 5,596,544, forward strand.
GAACTCGGTTCACCAAATGACGCCCCCCGCCTGCGCGCCGCTCACCTGTTTTCCATGCAAAGCGCGTCGACGTCGATGATCCGCGCCTCGTGGTTGCCCAGGATGTGGTTGAGCTCCACGTTGAGGCGCTCGGCCTTCTCCCTGAACACGCCGCGCTCGGCCTTCACGTCCTGCAGCTCGTCCGTCAGGGCCTTCACGCTGTGCTCCATCTCCTCCATCTCCGGAGAAAAAAAAAAAGGCACCCAGGCGGCAAACGTTTAGGAAGGGAGGAAGCGACGGAAAGGCTCTCGTGACATTGACCTGAAACGCAAACGGAGATGAATGGCGTTCATCTACCTGCAGGCCCGCTCTCTCAAGCTGGCAAACCAAGTCCTCCCGCTCGTGGGCGGGGAAGTGGCGCACGCCGACCTCTTCGTCCCCCAGCCTCTGTCGAGTGATGGTCATCCTCAGCAGCTGCAAGAAAACACCGCTCATCTTCAGGCTGGTTTGTTTGTTTGTTGTTTTTTTCTCTCTCCTGTGTTAATCCGCCGCCGCTTCCCGCACCTTGTTGTCGCCCTGGGCCTCGGTGAGCCGCTGCCTGAGCTCGGCCCCCTCCTCAGCCAGCAGTTTCGCTCGCTCCCTCGAGTCCCTCAACAGCTGAGCAAGGTTCACCTGGGGAGCAAAGGAGAAGTGGGGGTCTGAATCCGAGAAAAAAAGCCAAATATTTCAAGCCTAAGTGGCAGTAAAACAGTGCGTTCAATACAACTACAACTTACCTGGTTGCGTTTTTCAGGTGGCAAAGAGGGATCACCATCCTGAAACATCAAAAAAAGGTCCTTGGATTGCTGTTTGTAGGTGTTAGTGAAGTTATTCATGTCAATATTTACAAAAAAACAACAACACATGCTTCTGATGGTTGGAACCGCTCACTATGAGTTCCCGGTACTTCTTTTTCAGTCCCTGGTGGCGCTCGCGCAGCTGATTGGCCATCAGCTTGTACTGGTCCCGCTCCTGCTGACAGGTGTCCAGCTCCTTGGACAGGATGAGCAGCGCCTCTTTCTTGCTCTCCAGCTTCCGCTTGCACACCAGGAACTGCGGCGACAAGGGGGCGTCAGTCGCGGGGGGGCTGCACAAACGTCAGCACCCCTGACCGAGTTCGCTTTGGAAAAACAAACACTGGTGATAAGACAGAGCAGAGGGAAGGGTTGTCCAACGACTGCAGAAAGTCACACCTTCAGCCAGGATATATATGTTTGTGTCTGCTATTTGTCTTTGCATGGAGACATCTTTGAGCCAATAACAGGCTGGATTTCTCCAGAATTATTTTGAGACAAACATATTCGACCACTTATAATTAAAGTTCTTTACTCAAACACAATAGTTTCCAAACTTTTTCATCTGTAGATGAGGAAAAATGAAGTGAGGAAAAGGGTCTTTTCACTTTCAATAATAAAAAACACCCCCCCTGCACACGTTGCCCCGCCCCTCCTTAGCCCCGCCCCTTTCCCCACGTTTTGGAGCTCAAAATACTTTTGATTATTTGAAAAATATCCTACAATCGAGTATGAAATGTTTTCTGAGATTCTGCTTCCTGTTTGGTGTTTCGCGTTTCAATGAATACATTTGAACCCCCCCTCATGCACGCACGCACCCCGGATCACGCGTTGAAACACGTCCCAGCGGGAAGATGCGCGCGTCGCTCCGGGCCCACAGGTGGATCCCTTCGGCTCACAACGGCACCGACCACGAACAAGTGGCCAGGCGCGCTTGACGTCGGTGTGCGCCATCGCGGGACGGGGGAGGGGGGGGGGGATTCAGACGGTGATGACGGAGAGACGGAGCGCATGATCGGTGCAACGGCCGAAGGTTGTACCGACGGATGAGCCATATGGAGCCGGCGATTCATCCCCAAAGCTCGTCTGTCCCCGCAGCGTCCGTCCTCCCCTCCTCCCCCGCCTCCCTCCCTCCCTCCCTCCCTCCCTCACTCACCTCGCTGACCAAACCCTGCCAGTCCCCGTCGCTCCTCTTGGAAGACTGCATGGCTGAAGAAAGACGAGACGATCAGGATCACCTGAAAGGCTGCACACGCACAGCCTCTCCTCCTCCTCCTTCCTCCTCCGCCGTTTGTTTATCCTGCAACGTCACTTTTTTTTTTGGCCTCCCTCGTCAAGCTGTCTCACAACACCGGAAACAAGGATCCGATTTCCGGTGCAGCAGTTAAAAGCCCCAAAAATGCAAGTTAGAGCCACGATGTTGTTTTTATTTTGTTGTCGGAAACTGTTCGAAAAAAAGTGCTACAACATAAACAAGTTTAAAAAACATCACAACATGGTTGCATCAAGTAGTTATTTCCTGATAACAAAGAGAACACAGTGCACATACAGATCATGTCATGATAATAACAATTGAGCAACCATGGAAAACCTTTTGGGTGTTTTTCCCACGAGCAGTGCCATAGGGCAGTGCTCCATCCTAATATTTGCCTGGTATGTCTATTCCAGTTTCTTGAACTGGTACGCTCAGATCCTCTGCAGGTGCGTATTGCTCTTCGCTGAGTGGGGGCCTTGTCTTCGTCAACAGCATCTGTTCAATGTGTGGCTCTGAATTCCACCCTTTCCGCAGGGCAATTGTGAAAATGCAGCCAAAAAGATCAGGAAATAATCCCAGCTCATCAGTCTCTGCAAAATCCTCAGCACTGTAAACAACAACCAAAAAATGCAATTAAAAGCCTGCAAGAATTAAGATTAAGCAAGAAATAAAACACATTGGAATCAAAGAGCTTTAGATTTTATGCTGTCAATGACATAGTAATTTAAGGTCTTTATTGTTCATCTCAAACAACATGACAACATATTGAAAAGATCGTTGTGCTTCCAGAGAATCGAGAGCTTGATAAATAATTGTTCAACTTACTGTGGCGTGTGGTTGCTGCTTTCTCCTGCATTCTAATTTCACAGTATCAAACCAAACAACTTACACATGAGAGAGGATTTGAAACCAAGGTTCTTGGTTCAATTCCCAGTTCGACATTTGTTATGCAGAGGTGCAACTGGGGAGATCAATCATCTGCTCATTTAGTGACTGAAAGATAAAGATAGAGTTGTTCCAGGAAAAATAATCTTAATCTGATTTTTAGACTGTGATGCATGAGAAAGAAAAAGAATACAGCAGGCTGCGAATAGGGTGAGCTGAAGTGCAGCTGGAGCTGTCCTTTGTGTTGCTGTTCTGACATATTTACTCACAATTCCTCAATTCGTTGCCCTTCAAATTCCAATACTTGAATGTGAAAGGTATGACAGCTCACCACAAACGTGTTTTTGTCACCTTCAGGACAACCAGGCCACATGTTTTTGTTTTTTTTCTTTTTCAACTTCTCCAGCCTGTGCGACCAACAACAGAGCTGGACACTGTAAACCTTCAAAATCAATGATCAAGCAGACACAACTTCTTTTAACACATTTATTTGGATACTCGGCTGAATAAACTTACAGTATGTTGTTATAAGAGTAACATTCAATATGCTTCAAACTGAATTATACAAAAAAGAATCATAAAGCTTGCATATTCCATTGTGTTTTGTTGTTGTTGGTTTTTTTTATTATTTGCAATGCCATTCACCTATCAAGCACTTTGCGACTGTTAGTCGGTTCATCTAAAAAGAATTTGGCAAACACCCTTCTTTGTTTTTGAACGCCATGCTCTTTCGCAAGCCGCAGGAGTAGGTTAGACTTCGGAAGTGAGTGCAAAGATTCGTTCAGCTGCTGGCATTGCAGTCCTCCTCGTTATGTACATTTTATAGCTTGTTGACATTCAGTGGTTTGAAAGAACAGAACGACGGACTCCAAAAAAACAAACCCACCTCTCACCTCCAGATGATGTATTTACAGTACCTTCTTTTGTATTTCCGTTCAGTTTTTTTTTTTTGAGGCCGAAGGCAAAATGATGCAATTAACCCAAAAGCAATTTTTTTTTTTCAAACAGTGATCCTTCCACTGACGTGGCTTGAACACAGACCCTATGTCTTTCATTTATTAGAGAATCTCAAGCTACTCTGCTGTGAGTTTCACAAATATCTAAGTTCTACCCAAGTCCCAAGTCACTTGCTTTATCCAAAAATAAACAAACAGTAGCTATACCCAGGGCTGCAGCTTCCAAAGTGCACCTCAATGGAGCCCCTCAAACATCAAGTGTTATCTATGCAAAAACTGTCCAAAAGCTAAATGAACGGGAACCTGAGAGGACTTTCAACAGGATTCATGAGTGTCTGATCTGGACTTCTGTCGAGGAGTTTCACGAATTGTTAAATAGGGAAATGAAACCGACAACCAGGTAGTTTTGAGAGATGAAAAATGAAAATCAGAGTATCATCATTTGAAAATATAAAAATCACTTTTGCAACAAAAGCAAGAAGAAGAAAGAAACACTTTGAGTGAACAACTGAACTTGGGAGCCGTCAGCGGCAGGATTCTTTTTGACTTTTTTGAAATTTTCCTGGATCCACTCCTGGACATCTCCACCGACTTTCCCAATTTAGAAAGCTTTTGTTGTTGTTTTTTTGTTAGATGTTTTTTTGGGTTTGTTTTTTGCTTTTTTTTTTTAATGCAGTATCATCTACAGGACTGACCGAACCATCTTCGGCTAAACTACGACACTCTAAGTTTACACCTATGGTAATTAAAGGTTTGTGCTTTCAAGATGTTTGTTCCCTGTCCAAATATCTTAAAACAAAAGGGTTAAAAAAAAAACAACCTAAAACAAAGGGGTGTAATTCTTCAATACGGCCAGAGAGAGGCACTGTAGGCTCACTAGAGCACTCAGCCCCAGCTCTGATAAGGCAACATTCTGCACATTACCGCAGGGTATGAGGACACCAGGGAGCCAACATGTTCCATCCTCACACGACAGTGGGAACGAGAACAGACCACTTTCTCTCAGGTCCTGGTGAATCGAGGGGGGGGGGGGTATCAAACCTTAAGCATCGAGCCGTAAACAGGAAATGTAAATGCCCAAATAGATCACTCGGCATTTTTCTCAGGAATGTCAGCTGGGTGTGGAAGTGATTACCTGCAGTCTTTGTGGGATGGGAGTGCCTCTAAAAAGCTGAGAACCCAAAAAACAGGCTAAAGGACGAGGCCGCCGAGAACCAGTCGCGCCACTACCTGACGTGGCGCTCGCGCCTGACGAGGGAACTAGGGAGGGATTAACCTTCAAGAGTTTTAGAAAGTCTCGTCCTTTGCTTATCCTTTCCAAAATGGATCGGGTTTTTTTCTTTTTTTTTTTTCGGAGGAAGACGGTTGATTATCAGAGGGGGGGGGTGAAAAGGCACAACCCCTTCACAAGCTCAGGTCAATGATGATGTGCTCAAAGATCTGCGTGTTCCCCTTGAAGCTGGAGGAGAAGATGAAGTCCCTGCGGTCGGTGGACACCACAGTGAAGGAGCGCGGCGCCTGGATGTACACCTCCTTGAAACGCTCGAAGAGCTGTTTCTCATCGTCCCACATGTAGATCTGCGAGAAGGTGTAGTCGCTCCCCAGTGCCAGGTAGTAGCGCTCCTTGAAGAAGAACGGCTGGAGGATCATGGAGCCCCGGGAGGGCAAAGCCTGGACCTCCGTGAACTGCTTGGCCCCCCAGCGGAGGACCTTGGAGTCCCCGATGTAGCGCGTCATGGCCAGGTAGAGTTCGTTCTTGACGTGAAAGTGCTTCACCACCACCACGTCCTCCATGTTGGGGATCTCGCCCTGGAGGACAAACTTCTGGTTGTTCCGGCTCCACTGGTAGATCACCGGAACCTGAGAGCGGCTGGCCAGCAGGAGGTGGGCCTTCCCGTCCAGATTCAGGAACTCCGCATCCGTGTCGCGGTACCACTCGTGCAGCGACTGGTGCGAGTAGAAGCCGTTGTCGTTCCACTTGTACAGGGTGGACAGGCCCGCCTTGGAGCTGTCGGCGATCACGAAGAACCAGTCGGAGCCGATCTGGAAGGCCTCGATGTCGTTGGGCTTGGAGATCTTGGACACCTCGATGTCCTGGAACTTACTGAACCTGCTTTGGTCGTCGTCAAACTTGTAAATGTGCGAGCCGCCGAAGAGCTGGGCGACGATCACGAAGACGTCGTTCTGGATCACCACGGACTTGCACCCGACGATGGACTGACCTGCCGGCCAGCCGGCCGGGAAGAGAGAAGAAGTTAGAGAAAACGCGGACCTCAGGGGGGGTTTTTACGAGGGCGTCCCCTTGGGGAGTGTCTGTACCTGTGATGTTATCATACGTCCTGAAGTTCATTTCAATGTGATCCCATTGGAACACCATACAGCTCTCCAAGCTGGGAGCAGCGATGGTCACATACACGTCATTCTTAAAGCTGAAAGTGTCAACGGACAGCGACTCTGCAGCGATGGACTGATGAAGGACGAAATCTGCAAGAAAACAACCAAAACATGTTAAAAAAAAAAAAAAACCCACAGATGTCACCACTTCAAAGTGTTGCAGCTGCGCCGATGACACCAATGCCAGCTGACCTCAGGCCAGCCGGCTCCGGCGTGTCTCACCCGTGGAGATGCACTCGTTGTGCAGGCTGGTCATGTCATTGAGGCGCTTGTCCTTCAGCTCCTCCGGTCCGGCACACACGACATCCGACACCGTGGCGTTGGTGCTCTTCAACCATGTCATGAGCCACTTGGCCCTGCAGTCGCACTCGAAGGCATTGCCGCGCAGGTCCCTGCAGGAGAGCAGCAGCCAAAGTCACCGCGGGGCAGCAAAGCTGACGGGCCGACGAGAACCGAAGGCCTGCATGGGAGACTCACAGCTCTATTAATGAGTCCAGGTCAACGAAGAGGTCTCTGGATAAGGATTTGATTTTGTTGTGGGCCAAAGACCTGGAAGAAAAAACAGCCAAAGCAGGAGAAAAAGAACGTCTCTTACAATTTGGAAATGACAAGTGAGAAAGTGATGTTTCCTTGAAGAGTCCTTACAAGTGAGTCAGATCCCTGAGTCCTCTGAAGGCGTATTTCGAAGTGGTCTCGATCTTGTTACTCTCAATAAACCTGAGAATTTAAGACCCCCAAAAAAACATGTGAGGAATAGTTTGAAGTCTACCAACAGTATGAAAAAATGAAGTCAACTAAATAGTATCCGTGGCAAAGTAATATTGACCTTTTGTGTATTTATAGAAACATTGAAGGCAACAAGCAGGAGACAGTTCAATACTCATACAAAAGCAGATGCTCACAGAGAAATTGTGAGCTCTCTAAGTGTTCACAAAGGTTTTGGCTCGAATATTTTCTTGTTATTCCCAGAGATGAACTGGAATACTGAGGTAATGGTGTACAGCTGGAATAAAGCCACAAGGGGGCGTGTGGTTGCTGCTTTCCCCTGCATTCTAATTTCACAGTATCAAACCACACAACCTTATACATGGGAGATGATTTGAAGAGCTGGGCAAAGCAGTATCGTGAATGTTTTATCAGAATAAAAACGACTGACACAAACAGCTGAACTTACAGGTACTCCAGATGTGGGAGGCCCGTGAACGCATCATCCCTTATAGTCGTGAGGGAGTTGGAATTGAGGAGCCTGTGAGGAACAACAGAGCAAATGGTCACAAACTGACACACGTCCGAGACCAGATCGGACCTCAACTTGTGCAGTGAAACAACACAACCAAAGCAGTGACTCATAACGAAGCTTAAATTCCCACAGCAATACACAACAGGGTCTCTGTTCTTCCCTCAACCTGCTGTTTGTCCTAATATTGCCCATAATGGGACTCCCAGTGAAGACTAAGACCCCTTATCTTAGTCTTGCCCCCCCTCTCTTGGTACCACTTAAGATGGGACACATGGGGAATTGTGAATACTTAAAATTACCCTTGCTTCCTAACCGTCCTGTTCTGACTTTGGGTAAATCCTTGATATCTGCCACGCCCTAATTTATGCCGACGTCCCAGCTGTCACTCCCGGAGTAAGAAAAGTGAATTGATGGCTGCCTGGTGATTGCAGCGTGGTGTGTGTATGTGTGTGTGTGGGGGGGGGAGGGGGGCATCAAGAGCCCCCACGGTGGAGATCGGATATATTCACATCCAAGTGTACGATGCTTTTTTTCTGTCAAACACGTCAGAGAGTCTTCGCTGTGTTTGTGTCCCAAGATTGTGCATATCTGACCGGTGTATTGACAGTTCTCTACCACAGGCAGACGGCGCGCAGCGAGGGATGCGTATTTTCAGCTAAAAACAGCATCACAGCAGACACAGTTTGCCAAGTTGCCACATTATGATGCAGTCTCGCAGATTTTTTTTACCGAAAAAACCCCCCTTGATTTCTACAAGGCATCAGATCCGATGTGAGGACGGAAACAGTGGAGGGGTTCTTACAGTAGCTGGAGAGAAGGCATGTGAGAAAACATCGCCTCTTTGACCTCAGTGAAAGTCCCATTGACGATGCTCCTAAAGGCAAGAAAGGGGAAATATCACAGCCATCAGTTGGTGAACAGAGCCAACGCACGGTCCGCTCGCACTGTCCCCCGGTCCGGGCGCTCATGGAGACGCTGTGCACAACACGGAGCCGAGCGCGATGAAAGTTAATCAGCCCTCCGGAACGCGGCTGCACGAATGTACATGCATGAACTGCGTGCGACCGCGGAGGACGCCGCGGGACGGCTACTCACAGGGAGTTGATCTCGTTGGGGGAGATCCTGGGGATGTAGGAGGATCCGACGCAGATGATGGACTCCTTGGAGCAGCTGCATGTTGAAGGACATCGGAAAGCCCTCTTCAAATGGCCCGGTGGCAGCAGGCAGCACAGCGACACACACACCAATGCCCAAATCTTGAGAGTTGGCAGCATCTTCCTTGCGTGGCTCGCATGTGTGAGGTTTTTTTTTGGGGGGGGGTTGGTTCGTCTTTTTTCTTTCTTTTTTTTTTTTTTTAATGCCGAGCTGGAGGCGGACTGAGGGACGGACGGCGGCGCGCGTTTCCACCCTGCACCATGAAATGCTGCACTGGCTCCCTGACATCAGCAAATCAGCTGCAGCTCCCCTCCGTCCACTTTAATTATTTATTAAGTCAGGGCTTCGCTCGGATAACTGTTGGTTAAACAACCGCGCAACATACGTGGAGACACAGAGAGAGAGGCAGAGAGAGAGATATTATCACGCGCCCGCAGGCTGCAAACTGTTATCTGGCAACCTTTACGTTTAATACTAGTCATTTTTAATCCCATTTCCGTGCCAGAAATTACATTTCTGAAAATCACAAAATCTTTGAATAACAGTAAACATTTCAGTTCAAAACGTGCACGGATGGATTTTAAATATTTCCTGGTGATTTTAACTGTTTTTTCCTGCAATGTCGGTGTTCATCAAAACAATTCAACATCTACTGCCGCATAGCGCATTTTTTGGATTTATTTCGAACAGTTATATAATATGTTACAGTAGAAAATTAGTCACACGCTAAGCTACAGTACAGGAGGAGCCCCCCCCCCCGTTTCCTTCCCCACACACAGTGTCAGGTGCAGAACTGCAGCACCATGGACAGCGCCTCCGCGGCCATCCGCGCACCGAGCGCCCCTGCAGCGAGCGGTGCAAAAAAAAAGCGACGCTTTCACAGCCACTGTGGATCACAGGCACATCCACGGTGTCTGTGAAAGATCGCAGGACGAACAAGAGTGTCTCGACTTGAGGATGGGGACAGATTGAGTGTTTTTGTTGCAGTGTAAGCGGGAAAAAAAACCCAAGAAGAGGCAGTTTTCCAGGTCTTTCTGTGGGCTGGATCGGACCTCTGACGGGCCGGTTGTGGCCCGTGGGCCTCATGTTAGACACCCCTGCTGTGCCAACAGTCCCCTCTGACAAATTCAGGGTGGTTTTGGTGGCGACAAGTACTTTCCAAAGGAAAGAACCAGAAAAAAATGGTCCCGTTCCAATTTAATTCAAAAACAAAGGACTAAAATCGGAAAGTTCAGAGCTGTCTTCTTGAAATAACCTGAATTTTTCAGCCCCAACATGTCGCATGTCAATTGAAATTCCCTGTACTGTTTGATGCTGATGAGGTGAAACATCTGCATCCAAAAAAAGACCCCAAAAAAACAGCTTTTTGTGAAGTGACGACTGCTTTTTCAGGGTGCTGCATTGAGCCAGCACAGTCGCACAGCACTGGGTTTTTCCACTGTGTTGCCTTAATGGTTCAGCACAGCCTGGGAACAGTGGAAGTGTGCTGATACAGCAGCCCCTGTCTGAGTCCAGCCCACTTGGAGAAGCTGCTGGGTGGATTGGTTGCGCTGTTGCTCTCGCTCCACGTGTTTTCTGCCCCGCGTGACTAATTGCTCCTTGCGAAAAGGAGAAAAAAGAAAAAAGGCCCAACATGTGCCGACTGCCTGAGCTCGTGCGCCCACGCAAACACCTGGGCCTGGTGCGGATTCAGCGACGTCTGCTGGTGCTTCGCACGCCCTTTCCGGAGATCGCACGCTGGCGCTTTTATCGCGCGCGAGCCGAAGTGAGAAGTCCGGGGAAGCTATCAGCGTTAGCAGCTGTACTTCCTGCCTCAGGTCACTACTTCCCCCGCTTCTTAATTATGAAGACTTCAGAGTCAATGACGAAGGGGAAAAAAAGAAAGACGGCAACCATGGCGGAGACTCAGGTGATTAAAGATGAAGTCCCCGCTGGTTTCCAGAGCTGTAATCAAAAGTCAGCCGCTGCCGTCGAATTAGAATCACAGGTTTCCTAAAAAAAACCCAACACAGCTCGTTCTGCTGCGATCCTCGCCGAGACGATTGGCGAGCGTTTCCTAAAATAGAAACCGCACTTGATCGATTATCCGTTTCACGTCACCAATTACGGAGCCTGGAGATAAATGAGCTCGGGGGTTAACATCGAGTTAATGGTTTGGCAGCACTGGTATCGCCTTACGAGAAAACAGAGGGAGACGGGACGCACAACACTCCATTACAAAAGTATATTTTCACCCTCCAAGAGTTGCATTTGTCGGAACCAAGTTCCCCGTTTTGAAACTGGCTGATGTGCATCATCTTTTTTCCCATAACTGCATTTTGAGGGTACCAGCAAGTTAGAGAAACACAGATTCAATTAAACGCTGAGTCGAGGATATATTTAGAACTCAAATCAAATCAGGTACAACTTCAAAACACACACACACACAGAGTCATTACTGCATCTCCAGACTTTGATCTGACTTCGGATCAGTGGTTATCAACTCGATGCTTCAGGGAAGCGTTCGAAAAAATCAAGTGCCGTCTCCGCAGCCTCCGCAGCACGCCTCCATGAGAGGAGGAAAATCAATCGCCGACTGCTTGTTTCACCTCACTTTGGCGCGCACTTGTCCACCCGCTGACCCCATAAGGGTCCGCGCGGTCCCACCCAGGTCGGGGCGTCACACCCCTGGTTCGGCGGGGTCGCTCTGGGTCCCTCCGGACCGCGGTGCCGGCGGGCTGCTCCCTCCCTTCTTCAGGGCCTTCAGGCATTTGTCGAGGCGCTTCATGCACAGCGTCACGTCGTCCCGGGTGATGCCCACCGCCGAGGCGGCGTTGAGGTACGGGCAGGGGTACGAGTCGGCGTGCGACATGAAGCCGCGGAAAGTGTGGCCGCCGATGGTTTGCTCCTTCCCCAGTGGAATGACCCTGAAAACACCAACGAGAAGCAGCAATAAGCACGAGATCTGGCTGAGAGCAACCAGTCCAGAAATGGAGCAGATAACGCAATAAAAAAAACAGGTGCATGTCTGACTTCCATGACATGAAACTCTGACGCCGTAGACGGCAGTCACGCCCATCAAAGCTGGCAAAGTTTCGCCACTGTCAGCACAGTTTAGACTCGCTTTAATGCGAAATCAATTACTGGCAGACGGCGAGAACTGTGTGCATGAGAGGGCGAGAGAGAGAGAGAGAGAGAGAGAGAGAGAGAGAGACCATTATGGTGAGAGAAATACACTGTGATAAGATGCGGACCTCTATTAATCTGCTGTGCTGAACGGGAGAATAGGTCAGCGTGGAGGTGGGGAGAAAAAAGAAGCCACTTTGCTTCCGCACGCCTCACGTTTCACGCTGAGAACGTTTCCACTGATAAACGGCAGCTTCCGCTCCTGCGAATCGTTCGGAGAGATGGAGCTGAGTTCAAGAAAGGTAGATGCTCTGGAATTAGTGCTACTATGAGCCTAAAAAGAGATTCAAAACAATCTTCTCAAGATGTCTCGGAAAGACGACCTTGAAAAAGCTCGAAAAGTGAAGTTTAAATCGGACAACGCCAAACAAATCTTGAATAAAACACCCAGAAATGGGCAAGTTCTCCTTGTCAGCGGTGAGAAAAATCAGATTTCAGACCGTGACTTTGTGTCAGCCGTCCCACAGGAGACACCGTCGCCCTAATGGAAACATCTTGTTAAATCAGAGAGCAGGGGGGGCTTTTTTAATCTTCTAAAGTAGCTCCTGCGCCGCCATTTTTTTTGGGCCGATTCATCGTCACGACCGGCGTCTTCCTCGGCCTTGGCTTCAAGGACACTGGTGGATTCGGTCGTGTATTTTTTTTCCCTTGTTTTGCTCTCGAAGGTTGTCGTACCTGGCTCCCGACACTTGTCGGGTGAACAGCATGGAGCCCAGCTGAGTCACCGCCTTGTCGCTCTCGGCCTGGAGACCATCCAAAGACATGGCTGGAGAAGGGGTGGCGGCGGCGGCGGCGGCGACAAACAGACAGGGATTTCATTCAGTTAGAAAGGTTCCAAAACAAGCTCGGAGAACGTGGGGATTCGTCGTGCTTGCTGCACTTTGAGCTCACCCAGAGAAATGGGGTTATGTGGGGTGTGAAGCAGCCGCTCCCCGTGTGCAGCAGCCAGGCTCTTCAGCTCCTCGGCCAGGAGCGCATAAATCTCCTGCAGGCCGTTGCAGACGCAGACAGGAGGCATGAAGAAACAGAACAAGAGGGGCGCGTGGGGTGGGTGGGGTGGGGTGGGGGGAGGCACTCAAAAGACCTATAAATAGCAGCACAATGCTCTTTTTTTTTCTTTTTTTTTTTTTCACTTGCACGCTGCCACAGAATCGGCTTCACTGCTGAAGGGGCAGTTCCGCCAGGCGAGCAGGTCTCGACCCGCGGCCGGGCTTCGTCCGGCTGGCTTGGAGAGCCGGGTGTTCCCTTCCCTTTCCTCGACCGGGATGCTTTCGTTTCGCACCCGCACGCACGCACACACACACACGCACACACACACACACACACACACACTCACCTCTGGGATCAATTAGCCAGCCAGAAGCAGGGGGAAGAGGAAGCTTTTAAAAACGGAGATTTGGACATGCCAGTGTCTGAAATCTGCTGACAAATGTGTTCCAATTTAAAGACCTGCAGTGAAGTGAGGAAGACTGGAGAAGAGGGGGTGGGGGGGTGGGAAGGGGGGCGGGGGGGACGAGCGGTTTCGGGGCACAAATGTGGCGAACGCCCGGACACAACAACACGACTCCGTGCTGCTTTGTTGCGGGGCTGCCGGCGAGAAACTCTCCCCAGAGAAGCGTTGAGAATTAAAGGAACTGCAACAGTCAGTGTGTGTGTATGAGTGTGTGCGTGTGAGTCAGTGTTTTCTGCTGACTCACGCGTTCCTCGTTCAAAAAGAATCGAGGAGGAACATTTTCTCCGTCAACACTCAAACAGTGTTTCAGTGATGTCGAGTGTCTCCAAGTGTCCTTTTGTTTCCTAGTAACAAAGGGCCTTCCTATTGCTCAAGGGGGAGGGGGGGCGGGGCGGGGGGGGGTTATTTGTGCAAAGACACATTAGACAATAACTTAGTGTGCACGATGAGCGCACCCCGTCTTACGATCATTGAAGAAAAACACGCAATGTGGGACTTCTTTCTTTCTCTCCCTCAGAGCTTTTTACTTAGGATCGTCTTTGGCGAGCGCGGGGGGGGGGGGGGGCGTGTCCCCGAGCGGTTGGCTTCGCTGTAAAGTTCACAGACCTTGAAAGGTGGTTTGGCGGCCGAAGCGCCGTTCTAAACTAATGCTGTCGATGAACCTCAACAGATGAAATGCATGAATTATTTACAGCCGGCGGCCCCGCGAGAGCCGCGAGGAACTCACTCAGTCCTGCCGACACTATAGAAAGCCGGTTCTGTGCATTAATTATGCATCAAGTGGACCTACAGGAATCCATCGGCCCTGATGGCCGCGGCCGCGTCAGAGGAGTTCCTGGTTCGTACGTTTCTGCTCCAGAATTGCATTCTGGGTAAACCGCGCGCATCCTCGCGACGACTTTTGCGAGAGGAGAACTTCAGCTTCCCGGTGAGTTTATTTGCAGTCCGGGCAACAAACAGAGGCGGCGAATGCGGCAGTGCCTGCCGCCTCATAAAAAAGGAGGGATGCTGCAGAGTGAGCGGCGCGGCTTTAAAGCAGCGGAGCCACCAGGGACGCTCTTCTGAAACTTCGGGATCAATTTTTATCCTCGCTGTAGCGCGGCTCCGCCCCTCCACAGAGCTCGCCGCTCCACAAGCCTCATTTACACGCAGGATGCGGGCGAACGTTCCCCGTCGGGCCTCAAAAATGATGCAACACACCTCCAACACAACATCCTGTCGCCTCTGCAGTGTTTCTTTTTTTTTTTTTAAACCAAGCCTTATTTCAAAATAAGAGCATCTGCTCTTACCTTTCTCTCTGACAGGTACTTCTTATAGCCGCTGGCCCCCAGAGTGAGGAGGGTGATGAGCACGTCGAGGGAGGGCGACGCCGACGCTCGCCCTGTGGACACAGGAGGCCAAAGGGGTGACTTTGACGCGCGGCTAAAAAAAGCAGCGGGTCACATGCGAGACCATATCAGGCCGCCGGAGCATCCGCGCCGACGAAAAGCGTGACCCCCCCCCCCCCCGCCCCACCGGGCGATTTGCCCTCTGCAAAGGTGAAGCCCGATAACACACCCGAGTGTCGGTTTTCTCTGGACGAGCGCAGCTCGCAGAAAAATCCGAAACTGCAGCTGCAGATTTTCAGGGAGGTGTCGGATTTGAACGGAGAAGTATCAAAAGCTGTCAAGCCGGCGAGAGACGCCGGGGGTCAGCTTTGTTCGATCGTCCAATCAGAGGGTTCCTCGCGCGAGACGGAGAGCGGGCGGTGAAAGGGTCACCCGAAAAAAGAAACGAGCAGTCGGCTCCGATTTTTTAGGCAGATTGCTGCAATTCTCAACAAAAACACTCACGAGCAGAGTGATAAAGCTCCAGTGTCGTCAGCTAAACAGCTGTTTTGGGGCCACATCTGGAGAGGGGAGGAGTGTTTTTGCAGCTCACAGGCAAAAAAATGACAGAGTGCAAACGCTGGAGTGTTTTGAGGCAAAGCCCGGCTCTTCACTCTGATTTCCCCCTCGTGTGTAGCCTCCGAGTGCTCACCTGGATACATCTTGCTGATCTCCTGGACGAAAGCCTCGTCAAAGCCTGCAATAATGGCGCCACCTACTGGAACCATGAAGTTCTTGTCCAAGCTCTGCACGAAGGCGTCGATGCGTCCTACTCGGGCCCCCTGAAAAAGCGTGAGAGAGCATCAGAAAAAGGGATCAAAGAGGGAGATTGTTTTTATCCGACACAGTGGCCGCTACCTGCTGAATGAGGTGCATGCATTTGGACGACTGGACGCCGTATGCGTTGTTGACGATGTGGGGGACGTCGTTCTTGGCGCACAGAGCCGCCAGCTCCTCCAGCCTGCACCGGCGGGAGACGAGAAGCGGCAAGGGTCAGCGTGTGAAGCGGCCGTCTTCAGAGGCGGGCGCGCGGCGGCTTCGCCGACCTGTCGGGGACGCGCGGGGCGAAGCAGGACGTGGTCGAGTGGACGCAGAGGACGTTCTCGGCTCCCAGCTCCCCGATCTTGCGCTCCACTGCGTCCAGGTCCGTGCGCAGCTCGTCGCCCTCCAGAACGTTCTCCACGACGACGGGTTCGAATCCTAAAACAAAAGCATATCAGACGGTCGAAGTGGTTCTTCAGCGCCAACCTGACGGCACGATTGGTTATTTTTTTTTGTCGCCACCTGCTGTGATCATCGATTTGAAACAGGACTTCTGGTCGATGCGAGGCCAGAGGATGTAGCGGGCCTTGGGTCTCCTGTGGCGGAGCGTCAGGAAGCAGAGAGTCAAGCTCATCCCCGTTGCCATGGGGACCACGAAGCAGCTCGCCACGCTCCGGACGCCTGTCATCCGGGAGGGGAACAGAGCGTGCGATTGGGTTCGCGCTGAAAGGCTTTGGAGTTCTCGCCGTGCGTCATTCACTTCCTGACCTGCGAGCTTTAGAACATCCAGCACCACCGAGTTGGTCAGCTTGTTGAGCAGACTGGAGCCGGCCGCTTTCGGCTGAACGGCGGCGATGTCTCCCGACCGTCCGATGCCGTGAATCAACCTGCGCCAAAAAGCAAAGCGGTTGGGCAAGAAGTGGCGAAAACGTTCGGCAAAAAAACCCCGCCCGCGACGGCACCTGTAATGTCGCCTGGCCACCAGACTGGACGCCACGCGGCCCTCCCTCTCCCCGACCCCGCAGTTGCCCAGGAAGTTGTTGCTGTCCATCAGGGCCAGCTCGTTGAGGAAGAGCTCCACGGTGCTCTCGCTCCAGCCTTCCTCCGGACACTTCCCCTGCAACGCCACAGAAACTTGTCAGAGAGACACGAGTGCATAGATATGGGGGGGTTGGGGGGGGGGGCAACAGGACCCACCTGTTCCAGGAGTTGTCTGATGAGCTGCTCATGGCTGCGCCGCGCCTGCGAGCCCTGACGGACGTAGGAGGGTGACACGAGCTTCTCGCTCAGGCTGAAGTTTTCGCTGTTCATCTCTGCGATGCAGTGCACAAAAAGAATGGGGGGGGGGGGGCATCAAAAACACACAACACTGTCTTCGAAAATTCACTTTGCTCCCTCGCAGCACAACATCTGCATCCACAGAGCAGGATGACCTCAGCTCATCCAGATGTTTACTCGCAACCCTGCACATGCTGACGTTTCAGAAGGACCCAGCGTGAGAATGGGGGGGGGGGGGCGCACGTGGCCAAACTCCTCCACTCCTGTGTCAAGCTCAGCCCTCCGGCAGCTGACTCATGTGGGAACCGGGCTTTTTGTTTCCTGCTTTCACTGCATTTCTGCCTGGGCAGATGTGGAACTCGAGTAGAACCTTTGCTTTGTGAAGTCTCGTCATGACCTCCGCGGTTCCCCTGAGCGCCCAGTTTTGTCATGACACAGCATAATTTGCATAATGAGGGAGACTTACTCCTAGATCAGTTTTTCTGTCTTGTTTATCCAGTGCTTTTCTTTTCTATATCTTTATGATCAACATTAATGTGAATTAATCTCATTGCAGGGCTCAAACTTTTGGATCTTGAGTTTATTTATTCTAATCTGAGGTTTTAAAGGTGTATGGGTGCACCTTCGTGTCAGATCGCAGTTTGAAAGGTGTTTGGATCGAATGAAGGGGAGAAATGTAATAAAAACATGTTGGACAGTGACGTAAAAACACGCCGATCACGCAGCAGAGACGAGCCCGGTGGCTCCGCGTCCGTGCGACGCTGCCGTGCGCCTCTGCCGTGCGCCTCAGCGGCGCGGCTGCCCACTTCTCCCGGACCGTCCGCGCGTCACACGGACCGATCGCTTTCCTGCCCCCCACCCCTCAAAACTCACCGCGGACAAGAAGCGGCGAAGCTGCAGCAGGAAGCAGCGTGGAGGGTCGGCTCACTGCAGTCATGTGACAGCTGAGCGCCGGTCACGTGATTTCTGCCTTCCTGTGTCGCTCAGCTGGGAGCGCCACCTCCCCTCACGCTGCTGCACGTCGCCCACATTCAGTCCATTCAGACTAACAAGTGAACCGATCGCCACGCGAATATATGCAACAATATAAATAAGAGTGTTCGTTTTTGCATGTTTGTGAGAAGGATTAAATGTGTGGAACAAAAAAGCACGCGGAGCTGCTCGTCTTTTATTAGAATCATTAATTTATGAGGCAACACATCATTTATTCAAACATCGCTCACACGGTTTTGATCCAGAATCGTCTCTTGAATCATTCATGCTGAGGTGAACACGGGACCCCTGTTTGACATTCAGCAAATAACACACAGGACAATATGTTTCTGAGTGAAGCAGCAAAAAACAACATCGTTGGGATGAATGAGCAGGGACAAACTGATAAAACAAGGCATGTACGAAGAACAGTGGACGCGAATATAGGAGGTAAAACATGGATTAGTCCCAGTGGAATTTCTGCAGAAAATAACTCAAAAGGAAATCCCCAAAAATTGTAAAATCAAGATAGAAACCATCAATGTGATTGATGTGAAATGAAACTTGGGAGAAAACAAAGAACATCCTCCTGCATTTGGCTGCACGAGGGGGAGAAAGATGGCAATTTGATGGCATAGCAGGGCTCTGAACTCAACAGCTATGCCAACATCTTGCCTCCCTTCCCGAGACCCATGTTCAGGTGGAGGGTGGAGAGTGAAGAGAGGGTGGAGGGTGAGGTCGGGATCAGCTCCATCCTGCAGGGTGCAGCCTCCTGACTGAGGCCAAAACACCTCCAGAGTCCAGGCACAAAGCCGCAGCTTATGACAGAATCCAGCCCAGCAAGGCAGCTTTAGGAACAAAACACACCTTTAACTTTGAAAAAACAGCATCAGAACAGGCAACCACAAGTGCCCCACGTTCTGACTCTGACGCGTCGTCGGTCACAAAAGTTATCCAGGAGTTTCAATGGGATGCAGGCATGAAAACACAGAAACGAGGAGACAGAAAAGTTGAGGCTGGTGGTAGAAACAAGAAGGGAACTGAAGCTGGAGGACGATCAGACCACAGAAAGCGGATGAAGATGTGTCACAGTCCCTCCGGTTCGACCGTCGCGTCTACCTGTTGCGTCAAACCGGGGTTCCCACCTCCAGCTCTCCCGCAGTCCTACATCCATCCAGGGGGGAGAAAGGGCGTCCGGGGCCGGCAGGGACGCGTCCGCCGTCGCTCTCCGAGCTCCAATGCGCCGCAGGTGTGTTTTTCAAGGGCTTGGCTTCGCCGTCACCTTTGGGCGCCGACGGCGAATCCCATTGGCCCAATTAGGGCCGGAGGACGGCCCCGCCGTGGAGGAGGGAGAGGGAGGCAGCGCCAAAATCCGCCCAAACCTGTCAAGGAAGCCGAGCCTCCCTCCCGAGTTTCTCTGGAAACGCGGACGAGAGGGGGCAAGAGTGGCTCACGGGTTCGTTTGGCGGAGGGAAGAAGTCCCGGACCCGAAGAGTTGCTGATCTCCACGTAAAATAAACCATGACTTCAGGGTCCGGCTCAGCCGTGAATCACAGACAGTGATTCAGGAGCCGTCTAGACCAGAGTGGAGCCCCGTCAGGAGCCCCCCCCCCTCTCCTTGTTTGTCCTTCTCCAAATGTTTCAGGACCAAAAACACATTTGTCAAACTTTAAACGCTTTGAGGAAAATGATGCCAGATTTAGGTTGTTCTAAATCAAATCAGTTGCTGTTTTTCTGCAGTGCTAAAATAAAGTCCTGAGGCAAAACTGTGAGTTTGACCTCTGACACTCAACAACATGTATTCACGCCATCTTGCTCTTCATTTTCAACTGTTTTGTCAACATAAACATGCATTTTTCACTTGAAATGACTGATCCGAACCGATTCTCTGTCTCTCTGTCGAAATCAGTCCCAAAAACGGCGACACGTCGGATGAACTGGCTCCAGGTCGGGAGACGTCTGGGCCCTTTCTGACACCCTGACAGTCTTTCAGATGACATTTGGCTCTGATGAGTCACTCGGGAAGGTGCATCGACTCGGCCGCACCTGCCAACAACTCCCACAGTCAAAGAAAAAAAACAAAAAAAAACGTCGAAAGACAATTACAGGACCTGTCCTGTTCCATTACGCACAGGAAGCGCTTGTTTATCATAGTAACCAGTGAAGCCAAACATTGGTGGAGACACTCTTGCAGAGAAGGTCCTGGGAAGCACCCATCTATTGGGTCCATCAGGGGGGCTGCATGATCTCCTTATTTGGAGTTCTCACAGTTTTTCTGACTCAGTGTAAAACCTCCCGATCACACAAGAATGTTTGTCAGCTTTTATTTGCCTCAATCTGCATTTTTTTTCCCTCCATTTCTGCCTCGCAAACACTCCGAGCCGCCTCTCCAGACGCTCCCCGGGCTGAATCACGCGTCCACATGTGCGGCAGCGCTGGCAGATCAACACGGGCCCCGCCGTGACTCATCAGCCGGGCCCACCGAGACCCTGCGTCTTCTCCCGAATCAGGGAAACGACCTCCCCACGTCCCCACCGCCCAACACCACAGACGCAGCAGTCTTGGTGCATGACTGGCCGCGCCACTGACTCACACGCGGGGAGGGGATCGCCCCTCTTTCGAGGGTTCCTTATCTGATTTGAACTTCCACGCGTTCGAGCTTCTCGAAAGGTCTTCCAGAAAACCGTGCGTCATGTCTGCAGAAATATAACTCGCACATCATCCTCTCAGTTATCTGAGTCACTGATTTCTGGATCATAATTGGGAATTTATGTCAGCATTTTCTGAGGAAACCTTGAAGCAACACACCGAAAGGAATCTGTTTAGTAAAAACATTTCATTCTTGTCTGATGTTTCCTTCTTAGTTTTAAGACTATTCCTGAATTATAGTAATTATTCAAGAGATAAAGATGCATTTCTGTATATTAAAGCACAATACTTCATGTTTTTTTGAACACACGCCCTCACTGTCTGATTCTACAATTTGGATTTCATTTGTTTTGTTTCCTAGAGTGCACCTCGAATTCGAGGGAACCTCGCCGTGTCCACTTGACCTAAACAAGCATCTACTGGTAGCAAAAACATCCTGAACGATTGTCAAAACTCTCTTTGAACCCGGGAAAGGCGACGGATGCTTAGACACAAAAAGACAACAACAGTCACGACTTGGTCTGGATGTTTAATCAGTTGATCCTGCGGGAAGACGGTTGAAACGCACCGCTGACAGCTGGAGGTACAAACAAGTAAACAAAGCGGCGGCGCATGTTTACACTTTGTCACGCTTTGGCTCTGAGATTTCCAAACAGATGCTGCGACACACACACACACACACACACACACACACACACACACACACACACACACACACACACACACACACACAC
>JASSRZ010000060.1:5629634-5666143 GCA_032164315.1 Malacoctenus gilli
ACACACACACACACACACACACACACACACACACACACACACACACACACACACACACACACACACACAAAAAAAGAGAGAAAGAAATCAACTCTGATAAGATCTCATCATGTGCTGTTTGCTGAGTGGATTTCCAGGCTTATTTCCATTAGGAATAAACTAATCGCGTTTCAGACGACATTACCTGGAAGGTTATTAGCGGCATGCTCCTTAAACGTGTCGTGAACGCGGCGAAACAAACACCTTCGTTGAACCAAACAACTTCGGGTCGAATCCGAGAGGGATCGGCGCATCGAAATCGCAACTTTGTCTTGATTTTATTGAAAAAAAAACAAACAAACAGCCCAAACACCAACTTTTGAGCGCACCCCCTCCGACGACGTACCCGACGGTGATGTCAAAGATGTTGGAGCCCACGGAGCTGGATACAGCCATGTCGCCCAGCCCCTTGCGTGCCACGATGACACTGGTGATGAGGTCAGGGATGGAGGTTCCAGCTGCTAAAATAGTGAGGCCCATAATCTCCTCCGTAATCCCAATGGTTTCGCCAACCTGCAAAAACAAAACGAAGAGAGAGCGAGAGAGAGAGGGAGAGAGAGGGAGAGAAAGAAGAAAGCTAAAGCTTTGGGGTAAGTAAAACCTAATCTTTTGTTCCCACAATTTTTTTGATTTCCTCGTAAAGCTTAGGAGCTGAGGAAGGTGGCAAAAAATCGAGCCGGCAATCTCTTTGTTTTGGCCGAGACGGTTCAAATTGTTTGGGAGAACGCGGGGCAAAAAAAACGGTTTCATCACGAGCGCCAGGGGCGGGAAAGAGAGAAAAGCGCGAAGGAGACTTTGTTTTTCCAGCCGGTTATTACCGTCCGTAACACCCCGTCATTCCTACAATGTCACGTCCTGCACAGAGCGCACAGTTTGTTTTTGTTACCTGGTGAGCCCACCACACCATCAGGTAGGAGAAGGCAGCGATCCAGAAGATGGAGCCGAGGAAGGTGATCGGGAAGAACTTCTTGGACGACTGCAGGGCGAAGAAGCACAGGAGAATTTGGGTGACACACCCGAGGGGACAGCTTGTGCCGCGGCATTTGGAGAGAATTTGTCGTCGCGCACCGTTTTCCTGACGTCGGGCAGCGTGAGCCACAGGGGGAGGACGATGGGCATGATGATGAGGTAGGTGCAGCGCTTGCGGTTGGATTCCGGCCAGGACAGGCTCAGGGGCTGGTCCTCTTCCTCCTCATCCTCAGCCTGGGGGGGGGGGGGGGGAAGAACACCGCCGCAGGGAGAGAGCTTACAAAGCATTCAACGGCAAAAGTACTCTGGAGTATTTCTGGAAGCAGCCATGGATGCCTCCTGGCTGAGTCCACCTCTCCATAGCGACGCCCAAGTTGGGGGAGGAAGGGGGGGGCGGCAGACAGGCTGCAGAAATTGATGGCAGGACCCGGTTGTGCATGTGCCCGTGGTCGGCGGTGACCTTAAGACTGCGCCGCCTGATGACTGTGAAGCGGGGAGATTGCGCCGAGGCCTGAAGGGGCTCGGGCCCCCCCCCCCCCCCCAGGCATCAGGGCCTCATCACTGACTGACTGCTGATGCCGGCTGCTCGGGCAGACCCCTGGGGTCTGATTGGACCCTGCCGCCAGAATGCCGAGCGAGGCAGGGACCGCCGCGACCTCTCTGTGATTAACAAGGAGGACGCTGGCAGAAGCCATCACGTCTCTTCCTTGACCACGCCGACTCCCGTTGACACAAGACGGAGCTCGCAAAGGAGCACAACAACAACAACAACGACAACGACGACAGAGCCTTCTGAGAGCGGAAAGAGGTGCCGGTCCCTTTGTATCCAATTACACACGGTGAGGAGGAGCTATGGGGACTGACACAGAGCAGGCCCACACACGCAGAACTGCCGCGAACACAAAGATGACCTGCTTCGTGCCCCCCGGTGACAATTTTGTCAGCAAGGTGTGCAAACAAATGCGAGCGTGGGAGACGACGGGAGGCACAGACCCAAAGAAAAGCAGACTGCGAGGACAGCTGTTGGACAGTAAATAGTCCCCCCTCCCGTTTGAGCCGTTCCGGATCCGATCGGATCGGCTGAGCGCGGCCCAAAGAGCGCCGCGGAAACCTCGCTCCGGCGGCTCCGGCACGACTCGCGAATCATATGGAGGCTCATCCTGCTGTGACAGCGACTGCTGTCGAGTATTGCCTGGTAACCTTGGTAATCGGCGCCGCCAAACAAAAGGCAGCGCTCGCATCGCTTATGCGCGGCGTTCGGGGTCTCTCCCTCCTCTCCATATCCAGATGGCTGCATTGTTGTCTGTTAAAAGGCGCCCAAAACACCCAAAAAAAAAAAGCCGAGCCTTTGGAGAGCTGGCCGGGGGCCAAACCCCGCCGCTCTCCGACGATGCGTGGAGAAGAAGCCCCCGTTCAATTTATTAGCGCTGCTATTCATCAGCTGCGGTTGCAAAGCAACGCATCTTCTCATGTTTCCCTCCTCGTGCGCGGCACATTCTCCGCAGCTCCTCTGAGAGGCTGCGTCCTCGGCGCCGGTTCCAGTCCCTCTCCCTGACTCGGCTCACTGGGACGCTGTCATTTATCTATTTATGATTTACTTTTACTCGCTTTGTATGCGACAGCACCCCGCCGAGCGGGCCTCCCAACACTCGCTTGGTTCCCAAATGCCAGCCCCCCTCGGGGGCCTTTCCTGCCCTTGTGGCGCCTCAGTTGGTAACACTGCCAACTCAGTGCTTTAAGGCACTGACTTTTATCAGGCACCGCAGAGCTGCGAGGGGAGGCGTGACATTTCTCGTTTTTTCTCCGCCCTCCTGGAGGGAATCGTTTGCTCTGGTTACCTGGCGCGAGGCAACAAAGCGACACGGGTCCAAACGGCTGCAAAAAGTGCCGACGCGCAGTCTAAAGACTTGCTGTTCTTGGAGCCCCCAAATCTATAGATCGTATATATATATACTCTATTTTACAACACTCTCTCACAAAGTCTCTTGTAAATGTACGAGAAACTTGCAACACGAGTCTGCCGGCGCTCTTAATTTGACCTCAGCCATCACTTCATTCCCTCCTCTCGGTTGCCAAGGCATCCAGGGGGGACTGAACAATTAGTATGACGGGGCCTCCGGCGGCATACGGAGGTGTGAGCTGTTTTCAGCAACTTCCTGGCTGACACAGACAGGTGCACTGTGGGACGGCCGGCTAAAATTAGCCGCCTCGCCAGAATCAGGCACGCCGGGAGGACTTCAGGCCCTCCGAATGCATTGAAACGGCAGTTCAAACGAGCGATCCGACGTGACCCGTCCCGTTTGGGTTTTTTGTTTTTTTTCGGCGATCACTCGAAGAATCGCGTCTAAAGCTTTAGAGAGAGCGTCTATTTTTGCAGACGCAAAACGTTTTCAGCTTCAGCAGGGGAGGAATATTCGGAAAAACAACAGCCGGGTCGCTCCGAAAACGTCTTGCACGGGAGCGGATCGATACGCACATGGAGCGATCATAAATCCGAGCTCATCTTTAGCAGTTTCCCCTGCAGCCAGTCTATTCTGGGAGCCTCTTATACACTTCCCCACCGGTCTGTATTTATAGTGGGCTGGATCTCTCCTTGGGAGGAGCGCCGCGTGTCAAAGTGCTCCACGATGTTTTCGCGAGAGAGGAAGCTGTTTTTAAAGCCGCATAGTAGGACAGTCTTTATTCATAGACCGTGATTCCGTTCAAAAGGAGAGCAGCCCGAGATTGAAACCCGTCCTCGCATTGTCGCCGAGGCCGCGGCGAGCCCGGCCGCCGCCCGTCGCGGCCATTTATATGCAAAAGCATTTGCGGAGTCGACGCGATACTACGGGGTCATTTGAATAAAACTGAAAGCGCGGCGCCGCCGTGAGTCACTCGCTCGAAATCAAGGTAAACGGCATCCGATTGACCAAGGAAGAAAGGCTGCGAGTTAATGGAGTTAGAAATGGAGAACGGCCCCTTGTTTTGAGAGCGCTGTGGCAGCTTTTTCTCGGCCGTGTTGGCCGCAAAGCGCGTTGACTCTCTATATTGCAGTTTGCATCAACAGTGGCATCTGTCGCCGCTGACTTGGCCTCCAGTGGGATTACAGAACTTGCATCGCATTGGACGAAACTCAGCTTCCTACTTTTGGATCCTGCGACTTTGCATCACGATTTTCTTGTGAACATAAGAAAGGAGGATGCGCGTAGCGCTCGGCAGCAAGTGGAAGTACTTTCATTTGGGAATGATGGCGTTTACAGCTCTGTCTCTCTCTCTCTCTCTCTCTCTCTCTCTCTCTCTCTCACAGACTCGCACTCTGAATATTTCTGCTCCGCGACCAGGATGAAAGGAAATCCGTCCACCCTGCTGAAAAGGCTCGCTGTGTCCAGCTGGTGTCAAACTGACTCGTAGTCATTGATCTAAAAGGTGAAAATGCGGCAGGCAGGCAGGCAGGCAGGCTGGCCGCCACGCCCGTCTCCTCGGTCTGTTCTCCCTCTCTGAATCACCGCCTGCTTGCCCCAGGACCGTCTGCTGGCTCGGCGGGTCGCCGCGTCCCGCCGTCATCCATCGTTCATGCCAGCACAACTGCTGCAGGTGCCATTCGGGGGGGGCGGGTGGGGGTGGGGGGGCTCTGTGAGCCTGGCCGTTTGTCAAAGACGGCATGTGTATGTGTGTGTGTGCGAGCGAGAGCGCAAGTCCCCAGTGGCACGGAGCAGCAGGTGAGTGAGGAGTGTGATTACAGAACTCAGTGGGAGTGGGCGGGCCTTTGGCAGGCCTGGCTAAAGATGGAGGGACTCACCCGAGTGCGTGCTGGGAAATTATCAGCGGTAGTGACCTGTGCCGTGGTCGGGGCCACCTTTGCATCAATCACACTCAAGGTGGAACACGGACAGAGATGAGAGGCGTGAAATATTCATAAGTTCCTCGCTAACTTTGATATCCATCACCTGCTTTTTGTTTGACCCACTTGGTTCGATTGGGGATGTGACTGGTGTCAATGAACGAGGCGTGGGGGGGGGGGGGGGTGTTCTGCGTATGTGCGTGTCTTCCGGAGTCTCACCGTCTCGCCCTCTTGCTCTGCTGTTCCGTTCATGGGCGGGGTCACCTCCATTTCAACGCTGGATCTGTTTGGATCTGTGGGAAGTTTGAGAGAAAGGAAACAGCCAGTTTGGACGTTTCTCTTAGGAGCATGAATGAAGTTGTACACAGCAAAGGTAAAATGTGATTTATAATTATTCATAAATTGAAATTGTTTATTTCAATTTATTATGAGCTTGGACTAAATTTCAAGCAATAAATCTCTTCAGTAGTGATTAATGAACAGGTCACACAATTGGTGTTAATAAACTGCAGTTAAGATGCCTATTATCACCCCATTACTGTTAAAAATCAACACAAATCGGGACAGACAAATGCAACAATGGTTCACTATTGTCTGTTTGTGGTGTTGCGGAGCTCAAATTAATGGAGAACACGGGATTTACGAGAAGAATTGTAAGAATCTGTGAATCTGGCAGGCTGAGGGTGACGCCATCTTCCCCCATCAACTCCCGATGGCTGATGCGACTCAATTTCATTTGAGGCCAGACTTACTTACCGGCCCCTTATTAAAATACAAAGAGCCCAAAGCCATGTAATCAGATGATAAAACTATAATTGCTGTGGAAATTGCTTTAATCCAAGTGTGGCTGTGACACAATTAGTGAGATTCCCGGGCAGATAGAGGGACTGGATACGGCGACGTATGCGGCACACCACCCCGATCCCTGGCTTCACGTTTCAGGTGAAATCCACTCCGATCGCACACCCAACAGATCCGACAGTTCGTCTTTTCGAAGCAAAGTCATGCCGCGGTGACTCCCAGCCGCACATTTTGATAGAGAGGCTAATATGTTAATGCAGAGCTGTTAGCATAATTTGGCCTGGTCGATCGGCGTCTGCGTGGCTTTGAAGCGGCTGCTTTGACCACGCGGCGGCGATGGCGGCGGCCGTTGGGAAGCCCTTCCTCTGGCCTCTTGTTTGTTCCTTGGACTCTGGGCTCTTTGAAGTGAGCAACACATAAATTACACCCGGCGGTGACTGTGATTGATGAAAGACAACACTGAGGATCAATTCAGCAGCTCTTGATAATGTCATGCTTGTTTAACGTCTGTTTTGACGCCCAATTATTATTTCAGCAGAGAACCCTAATAACTAATAGGAGGTGAAAAAAAACCCACGATGAGAGAGGCGTGACTGTCGCCTCATTTTCAGAAAGAAACACGTATTTGTCAAATAAACTATTTCTTTGACAGGGGGTCTCCCTGTCTGAACGCTTTACCACACACAAAACAGTTAGGAGCCTTCAAAATAAAAGCAGAGAGCAGTTTTCAATGCCTGCTTTGGATTTTCTTTATTTTGTGGCACGATCTCTCGTGTCGCAGCTTCCTACCTGACTGGCTTGCCACTCCGTTGGCCCGCTCGCTGTCCTCCACCTGGCATTTCTTCTTCGCGATCTTGTGAAGGATGGAGGCTTTCTCTCGGAATTTGCCTGCAAAAAAACCAAACAACAAACCAAAGAAGAAGAAGCCAGAGCGTTAAAGCGGGAGAACAACGTGCCGCGCGGCGAAGCGGCGCCTCGAGGGTTTCATCCCGGTCCTTGGCTGTCACCTTTGACCTCAGGCGGGTCATGTTTTAATAAAAGGGCCGGTCAATGCTGGCCGGGTATAACTTGGCATATTATATACTGATGATCCAGCAATGTCCCGGTGTTGGCGCGGGGAAAAAAAAGCCAGGTGAGGGAAACTCCTGGGAAAAAGATCCACGTGATGGAGGTCAGAGTCTTTTCTGAAGGGGAAACTAACGAGAGACGTCGGAGGGTAGCAGGGAAAATAAACTGCAAAACAAAGTAATAAAGATTCAGCTCAGCACAACATATCGAAATGAACCAATTCATAAAGTGTCGATACGCAAATCTCATCATTATGATGGTGTCCAACCTCCTGAAAAACTCCCTCCACGACTGAGCTGAAGAGATGTTTCAAAAAATGCAGTCACGCTGAGAGCATTTATCGATTCCATAAATTGATTTGATCAGGGAAGGACACTGTGGTGACGCAGTGGACCGTGTTTACGCCATGCCCTTGTGGGTTATGTCATCGGCGTGCCCTCTCCATATCGCAAATTGCTGCTCACGCAAAGGCAGCCGTGCCCGCGTTGTAATGACCAGCGCCGGGCGGGCTGCTGGCTCGCCGCGCGGTGACTTTCCATGGAGCGCCGGTGTCCTGAAATCGCCCCCCACGGCGCACGCGGCACCGGGGGGACCGCAATGACACAAGAGAGAAAGAGATACCCTGCTCTGGGTTCATAACTTTACCTTCTGAAGGTTACACCGATTGGCCACGTTCAATAGCTGCCGACTGTATATTATTCGGAGGTTTCACCTACGACGGTGTTTGTGGGTTAAACATGGTTATGCGTCATAATTTCATCGCTATTATGCAGCCGTATTTAATTTCACTCGCCTGTGCACGTGTGTGTCGCCTCAGTCCAATCACCTAATTGCAATCAATGCAAAGGATTTTATTTTTTTTTTCATTCTATGAGGGCAGCCTGATTTGTTGGAGCTCGACACGGTGGCACGTCGATACCTACTCCGACCCGCCCGTGTCAACACTGTCTGTGACCTTCAGGCGAAAATCGTTAAGCACCCCAAGTCACCGGCGGCCTTCTTTTCCGTCTCCCTCCCGCCGCACCGGCGGCCGTTTGTTTTCCTTCACCCGTCACTAGTTTGCAAAGAAAAGCAGGAGGGACTCTCTCTTTCTGTTCTCACTGTTTAACACAAAGCCCCGCCCCTCCCCCCCCCCCCCGCCTCTCACATGTACACAAACACATACGCACTGCACATTTTCACAAGACAGCCTCACGCATTCCGCTGCCGTGACGTCACTCACCTTAGGCGACCACGGTTGGTTGTGTATGGAGAGAGTGTGTTTAATCGGGCAAATGTGAGTGTAAAGTGATTAGCAGGTACCTGCTTGGATCATAAGGGGGGAGGGGGGGGGGGGGGCTTTAATCTGAGGGTGTGCACTGAGCCTACAAAGAGAAACACAGGGACCTGCAAAACGGCTCCAAAAATAACGAGCAGGAAAAAAGAGAAGCATAATTCAAAAAGAGGACGTTTGAACAGGTTAACAGGTTGCTGTACACGCGTTTGACTGGTTTCAGACCAGATTCGGACGGCTGCTCACAGTGGGAATGTCTGCGGGGGGAGGGGGGGAGCCCAAGCACTCCGACAAGTTTTCACTCTATCCATCAGTAGAGGGAAATAAAGGTTCCCTGCGGGCTCCACATAAGCGCGCACGTTCTCAAAATCGCACAATTTGAGGACTCACGATTCGGAGTCATCGCGAATATCAAAGACGAAGCGTTTCTCTCGCCATCTCGCACAGCTGCTCATTTTCCCTGTCAAGCTCGGCCTCTTACGCAACCCATGAGGTGGATGAGTCACCGCCGCTTTGCCAAATTCAGCAACGCGCGTCTTTAGGTGTTTGCACCCGCTGCTGGTGCGAGTGGAGCGTCTGAGCGAGCGCTGAGGCATGGACGATGCGTCTCGCAAGGTGGATGACGAAGGAAAAAAGGAAGAAAGAGCGAGCGAAAAAAGAAAAAAGAAGCCAAAGCAAAGTGTGGGAATAAACGTCTTATCCGTTTTTCTGAGGGTGGGATTAGTGAGCGATGGCATATACCTGTGTGTGTGTGTGTGTGGGTTTTATCTCCCTGTAAAACACAGGCTTCCCTTCAGCATCATGTGATTTGGGACTTATCCAGGATAACGCACACACCACACACAAAACCACACAATAGAATTGATACAAAGTCTCTAAGCAGAAAGAAAGATGGGAGAAAGAATCTTCAAAACAATATGACATGGCTACCATGATTTGCACTTATGTCAGTGAAATCTCAGAGAGGTCGTGAGAACTGAAGAGCGAAACGGTGCCGAAAAAAAGGATGTCACGGGGTGAACAAAAGGATGGAAGTAAAGGAAGGAGGAAACGAAAAAGTACGAACCAAGAGGGGTGACAGACGCCAACTCAAAGGATCAAGTAAGTGAAAACTTTCGGGCTTACCTTCCTCAGTCATTGAGTGATAATATTTTAGTTTCCCATAAGTCCCAAGCTCTACAACATCACAGCAAAAGACAAGGGTGGGGGTAAGGCAACGAACACAGAGAATAGGAAAAGAGTGAACATGACAGAACAAGACAGGTCCGCTGCTTCTACGCACATCACACACTGTACAAACACTCACACAGGCACGAGAAGTCACACACAGAAAGACACAGTCTCTCTGAGTCATCACTGCATAAGTGCAAAACAAAGCAAGGATTAAATTGCATCGATATATATTTATATATTTCAAAAAGAACGAAAAAAAAAAGAGAGAGAGAGGACATTATGGTCTTGTTCAGATAAAGAGCCTGTCCACGGCACAGGTTCGACGGCGACTGGAGAAGAGTTGCGAGAAAAGGGAGGGGGGGAGGAGCAGGAGACTGTCGATCGTTAAAGAAAAAAATAAAGGAGGAGGTTCATACGAAGATATATATTTCAAAGGAAAACAAACAGGACAGGAAAGCCAGAAGAGAATATACTGGGTCAACATGCAACAAAAAGATGAGTCCTCCTCTCCTCTGCACGCAAGCCGATTCAAAGGCTCGATGACTCGGCATTTTATTCCCACAATGCGACTGGAACAATTAATTTGATTCCCTTACTGTAGCAGTTCTTCGTGCTCCGGTAAATAGGCGGTCAGCACATCTGCATGATGAATTAGCCGGGAATTCAAACCCGCAGCAACAGCTGAACGGCGAGGCGGCGGAACGGGGCCCAGCCGGCCACGAACTGCCGCCTCCCACGCCGCACTTTGCCCCGAAAAAGTGTCTCGCGGCTCGGAGGCTCAGCCGCATCTAAGGAGGTCTTACTTCAGGTCGGGATGGTCGTGCTTTGGCTTGGCTGCACCAGCATCCTCCCACTGCTGCCATCCTGTCAAATGCCCCTCATCCTTTGCCTGGATGTGCACATATATTTGGAGGTTTTAAACCCGCTCTCCATCCCACAAGACTGAGCTTTGAATAAACATCTAATAGGCTTCAGATGGATGCTGCAGGACCGACAGCAACAGCAAACAAAGTCATGTGTTTTCGCGACAACACGTCCTGCAACAGATGGCCCCCTGCAGGGGCCCGGAGATGACAAAGAGAAGCAAACGAGACGGCTTAAATCGACACAGAAACTTCACCGGGAGACTTCGCAGAAACCGGCACCCACAAGTGCTTCGAAGGATGATCAGCAAATGTAACAAACAACTTTTTTTTTTCCGCCTGGTAATCGTCGAGTTATTGCAGCAGCCGCGTCGCTGCACCACGTGCTAAGTGGATGCACCTCCCTGTCAGCGCGGAGGCAGAACGACAGCTACTTTCCCATCCGAGCCGTTCCTGGAAATCTTCCGATCTGCCGCTGCGAAGCGCTCGCTCCTCTTTCGAGCAGCCATTAGACCAAATCATCAAGGTGGAGCATCGTATTGACGGGCGACCAAAAAGGCTGTTTCGAAGTCGACGGGAAACGTGCGTAAACACGGGACGGTGCGGCCAAACTTTAGCTGGAAAACTCCCTTGGTTCAAAAAATGGGACAATCACAATATCCATAAGACATCCGTCTGCTTTGACTTTACATTCTTTATCTTCACAACAGAAGACAAGATCATCAAACAGATGAACTGTTGGCACAGATCGCAACAGTTACAAATTGGAGGATTTTGCTGTTTTCAAACAAATAAAACATGTCGAACCTGCTTCTTTTCTGAGCCGATTTACTCTTCATTTTTCAGTCTGCCAACGGCTCTCCCCCGCCCCCCCAGCCCCCCGCCTGCGTTCGTCACAAATGGCACCCTGCCTGTATCCGACATACAATGAGGACTATAGATGCTGACGCCCACATTGCCTACTTCCCCCACATCCAGCCCCAGTCCAACAGTGGGCGACCACTCTGCTCACATGCGAGAGGATTATGGTGCAAATGCGGTGCCAAATTTGAGACTTGGCAGCCCAGAACAGCCGGCCCTAATGAGATGTAAACACATCTCGCTGCAGAATGTCTTGCTTCTTCGCCGGCACTCCCAGACAAGTGCCCCAATCCCGTATGATTAGATGATTTCCGTTAGAAGGGCACGACCGCCGCGAGGCCGGCCTCAGACCGAGGCTGCTCGGAGGGCAATTAGGCCGAGACACAATCACTGCCTGCACGGCTTCTCTATTTGCCCTCCTGCAACTGGAGGGAGAGAGTGTGGGGCTTGTTGCTGTTAACCAAGAGACCTCTTGTCCTTGTTGCGCGACCTCCAAACCTCTGGCGAGCCATGTGTGAGTGAGCGTGTGTGTGTGTGTGTCCGATCTATCTGCTGGGGGTTGGTGTGTCGGGGAAATTCACAGCCTGTGCAAAAGCAAAAAGGCTTTTAACATTGATTCTTTCACTCGCCGAGCGCAGGGTGGCTTGGAGGGTGTGGGAGGGGGTGTTTAGTGTGTGTGTGCGCGTGTGTCTGTGTGTGTGTGTGTGTGTAATCCGAGTGTGGTTGGAGGAATGATGGGTTGACAGGCGGTAGCTGGCTAGTCAGAGTTATGCAACGTACTGGAAGTGTGACCAGACATCAGAAATACACTACAGGGATGAAAGTAAAAGTACTTCAAAATGACTGAGGTACTTTGTTTTTACACCCTGAATACCTGCAGCACAGTCTAAATTTACCCTCTGAATAAGCCACCTGTTCCTATGTGTTGGATAAACTTCTGCATTGCAGCCTGCTCACGAATTGAATCCACCCTCATAATAATCTATCACAGGCACTGTTGCTAATGCTGATGAAACCCACCGTGGAGACATTCCATAGTGAGTGGATTTGATGCCGTGTGCCGTCTGTTGCTGCAAATGTTGCAAGAACAGTGCGAAGTTGAGAAGAGTGAAGCTAAAGTAAAATATCAATATATTAAAGCTGCATAAATGGAAAGCATATTTCCATTGCTTGAGGGCTGCGAGGTCAGTGACAGTGAGTGCTTTATTGACCCATGTGATCAATGGAGCTCTGGGTTCGCCATACAGACAGTGCTGCCGGCAGGGAAGGGGGGGGGGGGGGGGTTCGTGGTCTGGGACGAACGGGAAATGATGGCTAGATGGGTGGGTTCACGAGAGGGGGGTCTTACAGACAGCGAGAAAGAGGTCACGCTCAGGTTTCTGGTGATGGAAAACTCCCGGTTTTCCAGCTGAAAGATGACTTCCTGTTTGGCGAGGACGACTGACAGACGTCGCTCTTGATCGGATTCTTTTCTCATCTCAAGCCAATGATCGGACAGAACAGAGACCCACACCCTCTGCCGCCTCACCACTTTACCCAACAAGTGCTTTGTCTGCCAATGTGGCGTCTATCCAAACGACCTTGCCTGCTCTCCACATCGCCCACAGGGGGTTTCTGCACGCTCAATAACAAATGGTCAAAGAAGCCACATTGGCCACGCACGTGATCCTCGCAGCCTGATGCGCAGGAGAGGGACCGGGGACCTTTTTTCCTGCCATCCAGACGTGCAGCTCGAACAGAAGAAGCTCGCAAGATGCTGGACCCAATGAGAACGAGTCTCATCTTCGGTCGGGCCAATCAGGAGTCGAGAAAACGCGCGTACTTTCATTGGGTCCCTATTAATATCTCCGATGAAAGCTCACCAGATTTCAGGTCCCGCGTTCAAAACTCTTATTGAAGAGCTGGAGCCAAAGGCATGCAGGCACGCAGCCTGAATCCTGAGTGCTGTTTCGGGAGGCTTATTTCTGCCATCCACTGCGGGCTCAGACAGCAGAGAGAGAGCCACTCTGCCCTCCTCCCTCCCAGTCCCTCTCTTTGTAGTTCAATATTTGATGCCACTCCTAAGTGATATTGTTTGTAGCTGCACACTGATGGAAAAAGAGCGGCTGGGTACTTGTGCATGGAACTAACAGTACCAGTCTATTACAAATGTTCAACTGCCAGGGAGGGGGGGGGGCAAAAAAAAGCATGCAGCTCGAAAGGTCTATTATTAAACGGAGGGACATTCACTTTGAGAAGACCAAGAAGAAATGTTGCTCTCAAACTCCGAACCTAAACTCAAGAAATAAAGGGAACATAGAAACACTTTAATCGATGATAGATTATTTTGAACAGCTAATGGTAAAAGCTCCATTGCCATCGATTGCACTGTCAACGTTGTATCGACTGCGACTTCAGATGAAGAGGATGTAAAAGGCCGGGCAAAGAGCTGACAACTTCTCTTCTTTTTCTCCCCGTACGCTCGTTAAAAAAAAAAAAAAGAAAGAAAAATTAAAAAGAAATCCAGTTGACAGAACAAGACCGTCGTCCAGCTAAAGATCTTTATATCGTCAAGAACCCGAAGTCCTAAGACGAAGCTGACGGCACCAAGACCACCCGTCTGAACCGGGCCTCGACATGCTTCGCAGAGAGCAGTTGTACATAAGCTAAAACTAACAAAACAATTTTAAAAAAAAAGGTTCATAAGAGGAGAGAGAGGATCTGGGACAATGGGGAAAACAATGTAGAAATGGTCACAGAGGGTTTCCGGGAAGGAGAATGCATCCACAGAAGAGAATGAGATATTCAAAAAGGAGAGAATCTGCAGGAATGGACAGTAGAAAGTTGACATACAGCACGGCGGCGCTTAGGAGATGTATACAAAAGGGGGACACTTTGGGGCGAGAGAGAAAGAGAGAGAGAGAGAGAGAGAGAGAGTTGCCTCCAGGCTGTTGGGATGAGAACAAACAGATTTGTTTTGGAGCAAGGAGGAAGGGAGGGGATACAGAAATTAGAGGAGTAACTCACCAGAGTCAGCAAATTCTGAAGGGACAGTGAAAGAAAGAGAAATAGGAAGACAGAAACAGAGACAAGATAAATCCAAGTGATATTTTGAGCCACAGCAAACGTTAAATCATTCATACGCACCGTTTTTAGGACAAAAACAACAGACGTGGAGATTAAAAAATACCAGAATTGATGCTTGGAACTTACTTAAATGCTGTGAAATGTGAGGAACTACCGGGTGTTTGGGGAAACATGGAGCTGAGAGTTTGAGAAGCACACTGACAACACTCATGACATCACTGGTGTCGACCAATCGGCTGCTCTTTCAGTATATAGAATGACAGCAAGCTTCTCAACAAACTCTGGGCAAAGAAATAAATCAAAAAACACAATCAAGAGCACACACACACATAAAGCCAGACACACATAATCACACACAACCAAACCTGACGCACACAAGCGCACACAGCCAAGCGAGACACACACACCCATTCCTATCCATGATGACAACCCAGGGTGTTTTTGCTGGCATGTCAAACGTGGAACCTCTCCCATATTTGGCTGGAAAATGTAATCTACAGTGCTACTTTTGTATGTAACTAAGTAATCTATTTACCATTAGATATTAGAAGCCAATTTCAGATTGCGTGGTCGGTCACAGAGCAGAGCAAATGGTGCACGATAATGGGAGCAGAGCTGAAACATGAGGAATCGGTGTTTAAACCTGAAAAAAAACACCCTGCACACACACCCACACACACACACACGCACACACCCTGGCAGAACTAACTAACCCCGCTCTGAAAGCTTAACAAGGAAGAGCTAACCAGTTCCCAGCACGGGCAAAAACAACCTCAGACTTCCCCTCAGTGCGGACAACTTATTTTGAGAAAGGCCCATGAAAAATGGATGGATGGAGCCGCGCCAGCTCCCCGCGGCCCGGCCCGGCTACACTTAGCGCTTAAGAGCACGCAAGGACAAGCAGCCCAGCCTCCGCCTTTGATGGATGCACCTGTTCATTTCTCTCCGCACTGCGAGCCCACCAACAAAATGCTCCTTTGCATTAATGATATCAGTAAATGTGCATGATAGAACACAGCCGCGCGTCTCCAAAACAGGGCGAAATCGTTTAACGCTGGAACCAAATGAGGCTTCTGTCGAGTGAATTTCCGAATGTACTCGAGAATAATGTCACAGTGGGAGGATGAGGGGGAAAGTTCTGGTGGAAATTCAGAAAAAGGATGGCTTGGAACCGGCCGGAGTGAGAGTTGCTTTTGTTCTGCGCGGTAATTCATTCCAGCCTCATGTCACGTCACACTGGAGCCGTTACTTCGGTGCATTTATTATCGTCATTGTTGCGCCAGGAGACTCATCCGTCGAATCTGGCACCGTGTTGCAGGTCTGAGTCTTTAGAAGTGATTAGAAGCAGAGCGACAAAAAAAAAACAAAACAAGCAAGCCCAGACATTACACACACGCACACAACTTGACACTGTAAAAACTTCTCACATATCAGCCTCTTGTACAAACAAGCAGACCTGCAGTCCTTCAGCAGCCGACGATTTACGCTTTAATCACCGAGATGGAAAGATGGATCCAGTCGGAGACGGGACGCCGTAGATTCGGCGCACAACAGCCATTCGATGCATGTTAATGGGCACTTTGAGGCCCGTCTTGGGGCAGCTTATTAATCTTTCCTGAGCTGACTAATTCTAGGTTTGGCTTTCAAGGAAAGGCAAAGTCATTTCAGAGAAGGCTGAAACGTCTCCTCACTGCAGAGCAGACATCTGCTAATGCGATCACATCCATCCAGAGGGGAAAGATTCAGGCGCAGGCATTGTTTCATGGTTAAAAATAGCCTCTGATTGTCGTTCCGTGCCGCATTTTCATGTCGAGATACTTACATCCAGGCATTTAATCAAAAATACACACCCAATGTGAATTTTTATAGAAACTGAAAGAAGAAAGCAGAGCCATGTGACATCTTCTTCTTTGCTGGAATCAGTGCTCAACATTAATATGCTTTTGTTTTTGGATTAGGACTTAACGTGTCTCTCCTCATCAGTTTCAGAGATCAGAGCTAAAAAAAGACAGTAAATTCTTCAGACCAGCCGTTAAACCTCTGTTGCCCCTTGAAAACATGGATGTTTTTTTTCCTTCTAATTTTCTTTCATCTTTTTCGGGGTGGTTTGAGAGTTTGGCGACACTGCACCTCCCTCAGCGTATTAGCATATTCATCCCCCCCCCCCCCGTGCCAAGCGAGCACTGACATGGGCGTTTTACGTTCCCTTCAGCTACGCTAATAGGCCTTCATCATGGATTAAAGGGAAATGATCTTCCACCCCAGCCGTGGCCCCCCACACGGCACCAAGCTGGCCTGATCACATGTGGACTTTACGTGACAAAAGAAGATCAACTCAGTCCTGCACAGACAATTCCAAGGCTGTAACTACGGCCGGTTTTAAGACTATAATGCTTGACAAGCCGAATAAACAAGATTGACTTCTTTAGCTGATTAAAGACACCAACATTGACATGGATGAATAAGAAGTCACTTGATTTCTTTGATTCTGAAGCTCACTTATTTTTTTAGTTCCAACCTGTGTCTGTTCGTTTACTTGTCTGACAGTTCTTCCGTCTGGCTTCTGATACATTTCATTGCATGAATGTTTAAACACTACCTTTTATAACATTCTAAACCTACATAATTGATATGTTGGACAATAATTCATTGAGTTCCAGTTGAGCTGTTTTCCTTCCCGTCCGATCGGCTGGACCGTCTTACCTTCGCTGAGAGGGTCGAGCGTTTGAATCATGAGCTGGAAGATGCTGTTTCTCATCAGGCTGTTGTGCAGGGAGGCGGAGCTGCCCCCCCTCTGAAGGCGAGGCCTGGCCTGTAGGGGGGGGGGGGGGAGAGGGCAGATGTTACTCAAATATCTCAAGCCGCCGCAGAAGGGGAGTGTTTGAGTGTCACATACTTACACCTCAAAGTCCAGCAAATGCTCAGAAAGATATTTTGAACAACAATGTCACCTCATTGCTAAACTGACTTCTAATCCAGATCATTTGTTTGGACTGTGGAGGTACAGGCTGTGCTTGAATTGTCGTGCATTTGAAAGCATTCATTTGACTGCAGCGTTTGTAAATGAATGCATGACGCTCAAGAACCCTCAATTGCGCTCCTGGTCGGGAGACGACTCCACAATCCTCTGTCACATTTTGAAAAGAAAAACCCTGAAGCAGAACCTGCGACCCAGAAAAAAACTCGTCAAGTAACCACATCTCCTTGGAAACGTGAACCCCGTGGACTGAGACGGGCGTTTCACTTCCTGCTGCTCAAACGACCCTCACCAAGGTCATTCGAGCACTCGGAGCCGCAACTCAAGAACTGTGGGAAATCAAGGCGCCGGCGCACCGGGCAGCTGTTGGGAACGTGCGCGCCTTTCGGCTGCCCGCGAGGTGATGCATCGGCACGGGAGGTGTCTGCTGTTAGTACCGCGGGACAGAGGAGACATGTGGAACCGGCAGGGCGTCACGAGCATGCAGCTTCGCCGTATGACCCTCAAAAAAATGTCCTGTACGTTCTTGATCTTTTTTTTTTTTCGCTTAACAACACAAGCATGAAAGGAGTCTTCTCAGAACGCATGCTCCTCACTTTGCTGCCTTTTGCATGCCATTTACAAGTGCAACTGTTGCAAAGAAAGGCTTCGAGAAAAACAGACGGTGCAAGCGAGGAGGCTGTCGAAAGTTAGTGCTACCGGTGTTTTTGTTCACGGCGCTGTGGGAGACGCAAGTCAACGGTAATACAGCCACACAGAAACAGGGACAAACACGGAAGCACACGGGGAAGTGTCACTCAGACAGGACCTACCGACAGCTTGCCGTCATCCTCTGGCGTTCCAGGACTCGCCTTCTCATCCAACACAGAGAGAAGGAGGAGAGGACGAAGAAAAGAAGGGGGGGGGGGGGGAAGAGAGAAAAAAAACAGGACATAGATGTGAAGCATGCCGCACGCGACCACACAGACGAGATGAAAAGACGAGAGAGAGTGACATTACAGGCACAGTTACAGTGACGGTGGTGACTGACTGTGATCGGAAAGGACAAGACTTGTGGGACCGATCGCTCCCCGCCGCTGTGCCCCCCCCCCCCGCCCGCCCGCCGCTCGCAAGCTGAGCGGGAGACGGCGGCGTCGACTCGGATTTTCCCTCGGAAAACATTTCAAAAGTGCCACTGCGATTTCAGTCAAGGGGTGTCGACTCACATCAGTTTCTGCCAAACCTCGCGAGAGACAGTAAGCAATGATGATGGCGATGCAAAGCCCAACACCGAACGAGGCCTCGTTGCTCTGCCTGCTGATGGGCAGTTTCAGTTTTGAAAATAAAATGAAATAAAAAGCCAGATGGAAGCTGAGATTAAGCAGAGTGCTGCTGTGTGCAAAATATGCAAGAGATGAGTCGCGTAGGTATGAAACAAAGTCGTCAGTATCACCACAATGCTGAACACGTCGCAGCTCGCCAAAAGTACTCTAGTCGCCATTTTTTCTTGAATGTAAACGAATTACTTTTTGGTTGATAACCGAGCCTTTTTCGAGCACTCAGCTGACTTTGATCTTTGGGCAAGAAAGCTGAGCAAAGTGCCTTTCGGTGTGTTCTGAAGTGATAACTTTGCCGGGGAGCTTGTGCCAGATCTCGCCAAACAGACTCTGGTCTCCTGGACAATCACGCCATCGCTCTCAGCAGGCCCTCTTCTGGCACGCGCGCGGCTGCTACTCGGTTTATTTTCGAAACAAAAAGCTTTTTTCACCAACTGCTCGACTGAACTGCGCTCATTTCATCTCCCCCAAAGTGTGGAATAACAGCCGCTTAAGGCCTCTGTTCCTAACTGCAAGGGAACAAAAAAAACAAAACAAAAAAAACCAGCTTTTGTTCAGATCTTACAATATCAAGGCTTTGTTTCGCTGCCTACACGCTTCCAGTCAGAAATGCGGAGAATGTGGAGGCACTGGCGTGCATCGATAAGGCGCCCGGTGAAATTGGGAAACTGATCCGGCTTCATCTTGTGAGCTTATAAGGAGAAAATAAAGAGCAAATTTACGAACTTTAGTGAAGCGGGCCCTCCGGCTCGTCAACCCCAGCGACTCATTTGCATACTAAACGACGGTGCGCTGAATTGAAGATCACAGCCTCCTGTGACTGAGCAGGAAGGAGGAATGCGGTGTTAACTTCCCGGAAGCCGGTGGTCGCTCGAATCTGCCCCAAGAATGCGAACTTTGATTCAACTTCTAGCGGCTGGGTTCAGTCTGGGAGAAAGTGGCCGGGACCTGCTGTGCGCCACTGTTTCCATTTACCAGCTCATAATTTAGCACGGACCAGCTTCCTCCCCGTCACGCTCCCGAGTCGTGGCAGAAACGAGTGGGCTGAAATGAAAGACTCACCCAAAGAAAAACCAAGCAGAAGCTGAACTAATCCCGAGCTTCTCCGCCGAGCGTTCCAGCCGTAACCTCCTTCGCCCCCTTCATATTTCAGATCTTGCGGGTAATTCCCTGCACCCTCCCTTAGAACTATTCTATTTTGCGCCCCTGTATCTTCCTTCAAGGCAAGTCAGGGGGTTAGGAGAGAGCAGGTGAATGTGCCAGAGAGAGATTATGCCATGGGTCCCTCATTAAGCCAGCGTTAAATATTATGACTAATAATCACATAGGGAGATTAGTATGTTCTCTGGAGTTTTTGTGTTCTCTAATACCGGCAGCTCTGCCTTCCAGTTCTTACGTAATGTCACATCAGGATCATTCTTGGAAGCGGATCAGCTGAGGGAGATAAATGTCCCTCTGCAGCCACGTGCATGTTACGCCGCGTTATGGCGAATTATCGATAAAGACCGCGACACCGCGAAAAGGACGACTTTGGCTTTCAGGGCTCAAATTGCCCACAGCTTAAAAAGCGGGGGGGGACTTTGAGGAGGGATCCGAGCTCGCTGGTGAAACGCCGGGAAAGTGCAGCGCCGACGACCGACTTTTCAAGCATCGGGCGGCGGATTACAGGTCTCCTCATAAGCAGCCCGAGAGCATCACACACACACAACCCCCCCCCCGTCTATTTCTGGAAGAATTTGATTTGCATTTCCTTTATGCTTCCAGATCCCAGCCCAACCACACTGGAGGATAATGACGTTTTTACACACTTCCTCGTTCTCCAAAGATGGCGTTTGATTAAATCCATCAGAGCTGTACTTGATCCTTCAAATCCTTAAATATTCGACTTATTCGACTCGAGCTATATTACAAAGTGATAAGATATCAGCAATACGTTTCTGGAGTCCCACAGGCTCTTTTATAATTACCACAGACTGACTCAGGAATTTAAATCTGAATATGAATGGAACAAAAGCAGAGGAATACTTCTTCCAGGATATTACTCTTATTACAGAGCAGTGCATACTGCCCTTACTTTGAAAATAAAGTGACAAAACAGTCAAACTCTGTACCTCTTCAAAGTCAAAAAAGAGAGGGATGATCATCTTGCTGAGGAAACTCTAAGTACATTACACCAGCTTTGGGTTTCCACTCAAAGAAGCTTACATTTTGCAACAATCCATCAACCAACAGACAAGATTGCTTCTTGTTGTGGTAGCAGCAGAATGCTTA
Source organism: Malacoctenus gilli (assembly GCA_032164315.1). Taxonomy (NCBI): domain Eukaryota; kingdom Metazoa; phylum Chordata; class Actinopteri; order Blenniiformes; family Labrisomidae; genus Malacoctenus; species Malacoctenus gilli. The sequence continues at coordinate 5,650,132 of JASSRZ010000060.1, forward strand.
CGTTTCAATTGCCCTCATCAAATACGAGGTCCCTGCCATGTCATTTGGATGAAAATGCTCCAACAACTGATGAGACAAACAAAGGTAAGAGCATTACGCAAGTTTTTGTTTGCGCCACAAACAAGCCTGGATTCTAATCTGCTGTGGTTCCCAACCTGGGGTATACAACCTGATTCTGGTGGGCGACAGAGACCACTGAGGTTGTTGAAGAAAAAAAAAACGCCTGAAAGACTCTATACCAAATTGATTAAAGGGGCAACTTCCAGTCTTTTCGTGTCACAATCCAAACGACCCCTTACAGTAAAACCCGACATCAGGCGCCTGGCTTCCGAGCCAGTCACACGGCAGCAGATGCGGTTGGGCTATAAATAAGTTACACGTCAGTCTGCATGTAAAGACTGGCGAAAACTGCCGGGGGTGTCGAGCAAACTTGAACAGCGGACTCCTGCACAGCTGCGGGCGTTTGCCTGCACGTGCTTACAGTAGACAGCCCGTCTGTCAGAGCATGACGGAACACCCTTCGAGATTTGTCCATCCGCATTCATCATGTTACAGCTAAACTGTCAGGCAGCGCGACTGAGCAGCAGCACTCTCTCTCTCTCTCTCTCTCGCTCCATCTCTCCCTCTCCCCTCTCTCTCTTCCCCATTTCGCTGAGAGACGATAATGATGATCTTCAAGGAAAGAAGAGAAAAGATGCACAACAAGTCAAGAAGCCATCCACTTGCTAATTAGTAACCCCTTCATTTTTCTAACAAGCAGAACTAATTACAGGCGCTGCCACGACACTGATTTCCCACAAGGCGCCGCTCACCAGGACTAAGCCAAAATTGCTTCCTCTTACACCCTTCATCCCCCCGCCACCCCCCACCCTCTCCTGTGAGCCAATCAGACGGAGCCTTTTAAGAGACAAACAGGGTAAGGAAAACTGCTGTGTCACTTTTGTAAATGAACATAATCACCCCGAGCGAAGTTTGATCAGACACGAGTGCGCCGTCATTTTCCCCGAGCGATGTCCCGCGTGCTCGCTGCGTCCTGTCAAGTCAGCGCTCCCACCTTCCAGATCTGACACATTCATACTGCACAACAATGGTTCGTTCACCCGATTAGACGTTGCTCGTGAGTCTGCGACGCCGTGTTTTAGCTGAGCAAACACAGCGAGGGGGGAATAGTGACCTCCTGCGAGCCTGATTAAATCTCTGCCTTGTCGTGCCCATCAGATCACAGCAGCTCTTGATCTGCGGATGCAGTAAACAATAAAAAGGGTGAACTGGGATCTTTGTCTTTGAAGCAAACAAAAAGTTGGTTTGGGTGCATTTCATTCACATCCTGCAGCACAACTGTGTGTTATTAACTTAGGAGACTCTAGGTTACCATTAAAGTTACTTTAGTCTTGATTTTCCTAATTCAGACACTATTTCTTCAATCTCAACCGGCTCCATGCAGCATCTTGATGAACAGGAATCAAATGCAGGTGTCTTGTACGAGATCACATTAATTTGCACGCATGATGAGGCTGCTGAGGGTGTAAACACAGATGCTCGAAGTGGATGCTGCATCTGTGGTCGAGCGAGGCGGAGATCCTCAAGGTTGCGCGAGCAAGACCTCCATCAACGTGATTGGAGTTCACCACAAACATGCTTGCGCTGCAACCCGAGTTTTCACCCCCCCACAGGCGTCCCCTCGACATCCACGCAGGTACTGCCGCTGTGGGAAAACCTCAAAGCTTCCCTTCGACGTTCGATCAAATTCAAGCGGAGGCGATTTGCTGGGAGCTGCGGATCAACACATATCAGGTGCTCCAGTGGCTTTTACAGTAGTCTAAGTGGAGTGATTGGAAAAAAAAAATGGCACCTAAGTTCCTGGTAATGAAAGAACATATTGATCATCGCGACAGTGCGACTCGTCAATGTTGTTTTGATAGTTTTTGGATGGCGCAGGCCTACGGCACAAAGTAGCGGCCGGTGTCAGGGTCGCGCTACAAAAGCATGTCAACACCAACACGCAAGGCACAAATCTCCAGGAGCCGTCGGACTCCCACGAAGACGAGGCACGTTTTAGCGAGATGGCCCCACACTCATAATATCCTTTTCAGTCACTTGCTTGGCTCAGCAGACAGTTGATCTGAGACAAAGTGCCAGTGGAAGCTGCCCGCGCCCACCAGTGCAGCTGGCCAATTGACATTTACTATAGGCGGGGTAATATGCTGATGGAGCCCCGTCGGGTCACCTTGGTGGGCTTGAGTGGGGATGGGCTTGGGCTGAGGGGCAGCCTCACGCATCGCTTGTCTGTCAATGACGGACGTCACGAGCGTCGAGCCCTTTATCCGAGAGAGCAGCAGAGGGAGGGGGGGGGGGGAGGCCTTCAGCAGATTTGCTGAGCCTCTCCTAATTAGCTCATTAGAGACTGTCTGATTGCAATCACTCCCATTTTAGGAGTTTACTCTCTTAAATGTGAAATTCGGAGCGGTTATCTGAGTGATGTCAGGTCTGTCTGCAGCTGTGAGATCCATACACCGGGCACGTTATGCGCCGCAGACATCCCCACGCTGGATCTTGCAAATTACGGGTATTACATGGACTGCAACTTGCAGGGCTGATGTAATGTTCAGCTGTTGCAGCTTAGCCAGGCTGATGTTGAGGGTCAAATCCCCCACCCCCCACCCCCCGAGGAAGGAGTTAAGTATCTAAGGGCCGGCGGTCTTCGGCCACCGCCAACCATATGCACCGTTTCCATCTCGCTGGCCTGTGCGTGTCATTTCATACAGCTGCAGATAGGAATCTTGTTGCCCTTCACATGATGCTTTTACAGTGCAGTTACATTATCTAATTCGACCCCGCTTTCAAAAATAGCCCTTGATCAATAAGGCTTTTAGTTTCTTGCAAGCCTCGACTATTCACCTTCAGGCTCTTCCCCCTGAACACACGCTCTCATTTCACATTTTCAAGAACTGCCTTTCCTGCATTTGTATCACAGCGACACACGTCTGTGTGTTTGCGCTGACCTCGACGACCTTGAGCCGGAAAAAAAATCGAGTCACCGTTTGAGTGACGGCCAAAAGAGTGAAGTCAGCTTCCTTTTAAATGAGGCACAGTTCAAAGAAAACCTCAACAAGACTCCCAGTTTGGCGTTCGTATTCTGGTTCCACCAGGAGTTTGGCATCACTGTACTCAAGAGGGAGGAGCTGGGACCTCTGCTTTAGGTCACGTTCCAATACAAAGTCATTAAACATTCAAAACAAACAGCTTGGTGACGCGGGCCCGCGGAGGTACGAGCCTCTGCATGGGCCATAAAATAAAGCGGCTTTGAGCGGTCTGGCAGCCGCCGTCTCTGCCAGTTCCCCTCGTGTTGGATTAAGTCAACCACTAACAGTCTGCGCAGCCTATCAGACAGATCAGGAAATGACCCTGCATTTTCATTTTAAGAAGGGCTGAGCCTCCCGTGATTTACAGTAGGCACAGACCAAAAAAAAACAAAACAACAACCCACAAACACGAAGACAGACAAGCGTGTGCGAGTGTCGTCTGCTTACAGTTGATCGCGTTCGGCTGATTGCTCTCTGTTGTTCAAAAAGCACGGGGCATTATGGGAAGCCCTCGATAGGAGAGATGAAATTGACATCCTTCATTTCACAGGAAAACAACAATGGAGAATGAACGCCGGCGAGGCAGCGGGGAGAGAAACGGGAGGCGACATTGATCTGATATTTAAGGAGGGCCGATAAGCACCGAGGCAGAGACGGCGCTGTCCATGGTGCTGAGCAGCAGGAAAAGACTGGCCGGGCTAACGATCTCGCACGCGTCGCCCCAGCCGAGCCGAGCCGCCGCTTCGCGCACGCCGGCTGAGATTTCAGCTCCCCGGAATTTAAAGACAGCTGTGAGCGCCGGTGAAGTCGGGGAGATAAGCGGGAGGAATGAGGCCGGCGGAGTGACTTGCAATACCGGCCGGCTGCAGCAAACACCGTCTTATCAACCGTCTCGTTTCCACTCCACTCTCGAGCCATTATGAGGAAATTCCACTGCCTCGGTCAAACTCCCCACATGCTCCGTTATCAAAACTGCCAGATTAGCAACCGGGGTAATCTATATATATAAAAGAAAATTGTTTATATTTTGAGGATGAGAAAAGCAGTTCCATGAAATTCACTGTGCAGGAGGAAAAAAATGCAGTTTAATTATATATGCGGCCTCTTTCAATCAGACCATTATTGATGTACACATGATGAGATAAGATAAACTAATCCTCAAAGTGAGTTCTGTGCTTCACATGCAGAAGGCAGAGGTATCAGGGGGCATAAACGCTGCAGCTTCGAGTTCTTAACACGTATGCTGAGCAGGGGAGGAAAGTAGCCAAGTGCAGTCATTTATATTTTGGGACACAAAAGCAAAAACAATAACAGCGAGTTGGACATGTATAGAAGCCTCATCAGGAGGCACTGCAGCACATTTCATATATTGTCATGATATGCATGAACAGTTGCTTTTGGAACCTATTGGAGCATGAGCAGTGAACCCGGCCACCAGTAACGACGGGTCAAGGCGCGACTCCCCCCCACTGGCCTCCCCTGAAGCCTCACCCCCGGTACTTGCTACACTCGAACAATTATGAACAGAACGTTGAAAGAAATCATTTTAACCAACCACCAAGTACCCCACCTCCCACCCACTTCCCTGAGACAAGGAGCCACAGCTGGAACGCTTGATAAAACCTGGACTTCTCATCGTGGCGGTGACATCAAAGTCGCTCACTTTTTTCTATTTTTACATTATCAGACTCTGTTTTTGCCGGCTGAGCACGAGAGCTGAAACGGTTCCGCTTCTCTCTTATATTTACGCTGCGTGTGCTTGCATAGGAGTTTGCATATAACTGTAAAATGATACTAATGGCTGTCTAAAGCAAGGGCAGCTGAGCTCAGCCCCATCCCGGGCAGGGCCCTCATTTTTCATTCAGTTTTCCGCCAAGTTCACTTCTGCAACTCTCCTTTATAAAGGGCATCAACAAAAAAAAATAAATACTCATGACACTTGCTCAAAATACACCAAGCTAAGGACAAGGACACGCACCGTAAAGAGGAAGACTGGAAAAAGGAAGCGAGTTGAGTCGGCATCGTCAAGCCGGTGTCTGTTCACCGAGGGAAGCAAGGTTCGTTGGTTCGGTGTTTTTTTCCATTGAAGGTGCACTTTCACTGTGATTAAAAATGAGCACTTCAATGGGATTTTCGGAGAAATTAGCCTGTCAACTGCTTTTATTATCCTTTCAATCCTGAAAGAGGCAATGGGAAACAGATGCAGTTCAATTTGGTCCGAATTCAACAGTGCCCATCTGGGTTTTGATTGAAAATTAGCCTGTCAGCCGACATAATGGAAGATAATCCCGCGAACGCGTCACATGCGACTAAAATAAACAAGCGGGGATCGGAGATCGTGCAGCGCGGCATCATCGTGTGAGAGGTGAGAGTTCGCGGGGAGAGAAGGGGACAGAAAGAAAGGAAGCAGCATCGGAAGACTGCAGCTAATATACGCGGACGTGTCAGCGTGTCTTCGGCTTTACGGTTACATCAAAATGTGTCCCACTAATGCCTGAATGTCCAAATCAACGAGCGAGGGGGCGGGGAGGGGGCACAAAGCGCCGGCTCCCCTGCACAGAACCTGCTTTGTAACTGATCTTTGAAGCACATCCTGATGGAAGATCTCGCCTCTGTGACGCTATTTATAGCTTGGTAATGCATCAGAGGTCGCACCTTCCATCTCAGCAGAACCAACATCTGCCTCGATACACAGTGGCTTATCCAGCGCTGACGATAGCAGGCATCTGATCGTGCTGTTGGACGCAGTCTCACTTATCCTCCGATCTACAGCGTCTCGTTTTGGTTTCAACAAGTTTCAGCCTTTTTTTTCCCCTTCAATCAGCCTTCGTGTCAACGCACCGCATTTCATTTCGTGCTCCATTTATGACGATTCCTGTGTTTATTTTACATACACACGCATCTAAAAACATTGACAGTGAAGATTCCTCATTTGGCAGATTTATTTCACATTCGCTGATTTTTTTCCAAAGCTGTTGTAACCTGAAAGTCGTGATAATATAAAAGGATGTTCGAAAATATAAAGATAGATTATGTGACAGGCGGCCCAAAAATATCACAATCAAAATGAGAATAAAAATGCTGACATCGTGCATTTTTCAAGAGATATTCTAATTCTTTTTGACGGACCTGTGCATGTATAAATAGATCAGAGACGTGTGATAACATTTCGTCTCGATGACGCGTCCGACTCGAGAATTAATCGCTCAACAGACGCTACTTTCCATTTACAATCCGTCGTCACATGTCAGTCGACGGAGGCCGCAGAAAAAGCCTGATTGTCGCCACTGTACTTGCGTCTCTGGGATCAGAACAACAGGAAGCGGGGCTTGTGTCACTCCTGCCTTTCATAAAACCGCTGCGCATAAAGTGCCGGCTAATCTGATCTGTCTGAGCTCGTATTTTCATAAGCAGTCAGTCACTCCATCAAGCCAAACAACCACACAAGGCCACCAGATAACGAGATAAGCCCGGAGAATCGCCTGTCGAGGTGGTCCTGAGGACAGTGGGGGGTGGGGTGGGGTGGGGGGGGGGCATTCCAACCTTCTCCTACATGAAGTTAACTCCAAACAACAGCGGGACTGAACTGGCACGTTCCAATTGAAGTGTAACGGATTGGGGAAAAAAAAGGCGAGTTTTCCCACTTTGCCAACAACAGTTGTTCCGATGCCAGCATTGATTGGCTGGGCTGAGAAGATGAAAAAAAAAAAAAAAAAAAGATTGGACAATGATTGCCTCATTGGGACACCATCAGCATGCAACGCCAACTGTAGTACGCGAGGCTTTTTCAGTACAGAACAGCCGAAGGAGAGAAAAAGCCCCCCCCTCGATTGCGCGAGGCCACCAAATCCCCTGATGTCATTCCCTGCTGACCTTGAACTGCACCTCCTCTCTCCGTCGCTGAGCGGAGAGCGCTCAGACGGGCCCAAAAAAAGCCTCGACGGCACGCGCGGCGCGACCCTGGCGTTTGTAATGAGACTTCGCCGGCCACGCGGCCCTCCCGCCACACCACCGGACTCAGAAGCTTAAACCCAGGCTGCGCGACAATTAAGAGCAGCCGTACAGTAAAGTGGCGCCGTCGAGAGTGACCCCTTCGTAGCGGGACGGAGCTGCGTGACGCCGACTTGTGACAGATGTGTCAAAATAACAGCTGCACACTGCTGCGAGGGAAACGTCGCAAACGGCTGCGAACGCTCAAAACACCCGGGAGTCTCGGCTCCACAGCGCCAGCAGCTCTTTGAGTGGCCGTTCTGTGAATTACCACACACACGCCACTGCTTTCACACGAGCAGCACACCGATTGCTTGATGTAGCTGCAGCACCGTGCTGCATGAACCCAACAATAGTTAAAAGTGGTCCTTTCTTGGCAGCAGCACAAGTGATATGAAAAACAAACAACACTATTTGTCACATTGGTGTGATGCTGTTTTTTGAAGGTGTGAGCAGAGTTCATGTTTCACCTCCAACTGATTCATTTATTGACTGGTCGCTACGGCGACACTGAACCACGAGCTGCCAAGGCGATCTTAAGAGCTTCCTATGAGAAGTGTGAAGCGATCCATATGCTTTCGCTCCCCAACCATCGTGATGCCTTGGACTGCTGGGAAATAAAAGCCTCGGCTGTCTGGTTCGGCTGTGCGCATGCAAAGCGTTACAGTGCAGCTCCAGTTGCGTTAACTACATTGCAGGATCACCACAGAATGCTCTCAGTGCCGATAGGATGGCGGAACAGGAAAATGCATCTGACAGCTCTGCCACTGTTCCAGTGACAGCTACGTTTAAGCCCAGCTTTTGATTTATTGCGGAATAACCAAGAGCAGAAAATCGGTTTGGATGCCAAAACACCACAACGAAGGCAGTTCAATGAGAGATGTCAAGAGGCTAAAGTTGTTCGTCAAAGATTAAAAGAGGGAACGGTGACTTTTGAATGCAGGCCCTCGCACAGCTGTCCAGGTAAATGCCATTTAATTCTTGATGGTATTTATAGCATCCATACATTCTTAATGCCCAAATGCCAATTACCAACAAGCGACCTGCCGACACCAGCCCTCCTCCGCGTTTCTGTCCGCGCCAGCCAAGTAAACACGCGGGGAGGGACATCCCAGAATCCTAATGTGCGAACTCATCTTGCGGGAAGCCCATCTGAATCAGTCGTTTCCCCTCAAGGATTCGAGCGGCGTAACGACACCCGGGCGTCCTTACGAAGCAAAAGCTCGCACCTGCGCTCGCCTCGGTGAGGGACCGCCGCTCCAAAACAAAAAGAAACCTCGTGATGAAGCCGCTCTCAGTTTTTCGACCAGCTGATGCGGCATCGGCGCAGAAAAAAGAAAAAAAAAAAACGACCACGAATCCAATTTCATTGTCGTCATCTCCCTTATCTCCCTCTGCTCTCTGTGGCTTTTTGCAAATTTACACGCTGCTGCTAATATCAATTAATTCTAAAAATAACACGTCTTGAAATACACACGTCCCCAAAGTGTCACAGCTTGATTAAAAAAGGCTGTTTAGATGATTATATTCTAATAATAATGGGCCTTTTCGGTTCAATTAACCCTGTTGTTCCGCGGCGCAGGTCGAAAGGCAGAAAGACTCGTTTCCGAACAAAATATTGGTGCATCCTTCAACACCGACTTCCGCAGTCGATGCGAGAATGTGAACCGATGGCGACGTTTCCCCTCGATACCAAAGAGGACGAGGCAAAATCTGCTGGATGGGGCCCCAACGAGAGGGGGGATATGCTGGCGAGGCTGAACGCGCTCATCGATCGTGAACTATTTTCTTCCCTCCCCAGCATATGTGGGTTTTTTTTTTTTCACGCTTTCTTTTTTAAATCAGAGACACACACGGGCTGCTGTTTGGCCAAAGTACCCAGAATCCATTTCAGCTCAAGGTCACCTAAGTCCTTTCTGGCACGCAGCCTGCGCACCTCGGTCCACACTTGATTCCTGCACATAATCCGTAAATCAAAGTATATTACTGCGAATGAAGTAATATGCAGAAAAGCATCATTTCTCCGGATCCTTCTTGAAATGATGAGAAGGTAAATTGTCCTGCTCTCGGTATTGGCAGAAATCCCCCCCCCCCCAACATTGTATAACCGGCCATTTATAAATAACCTTTATGTACTCAGAACAAATCCCGATTTAATGAAAGCTTTACAATACAACTTTTTTTCAAAATTTCATTTCAATCCCATGTCACAAAGAAATCTAAATCCGTCCGGATAATCTCTACACCAGTATCAAATTGCACCGCAGTGCCTTTTGCCCTCAAGTGTCATTGAGGGGGGGTGAACGTGAGGCGAGGCCACGCGATGATTCGCACTGATTTTGACCACCGGCTATTTCCAGTTGAAGCCACTGAGCAACGGCCTGTGAAGAATGACTTCTGCCATAGGAAAAAAAACCCCAACAAAACTCCAGAGTTTTGTTTTGTTTTGTTTGTTTACGCTTTACATTTCCCCTCTTCAGGGCTGACTGTGACTTTTATGCAGGAGCCTTAATTCTGTTGTTTTTTTGTGCTGGAAATTTCTCACGAAGGAAAAGAAAAAGAAAAGAAGAAAAAAATAGCTCCTGAGATTTTCCGAGGGATTTGTTTGTCAGACCAGGACACAATTTGCGGAGCTTAACCCAGAATTACACATTTGACTCTGTTTTATTAATCCCACTGTGGAAATCGCTGATGCCAGCCGTGCAGAGTGGCGTCGAGTGGACTGTGCGAATGTACAGTGGTCACTTTTTGCTGTTGAAAGCTCTCTGCACTTGACGCCTGCTGAGCGTCTGTTATTTTAAATAATGGGAGAGGAGAGAATAAGCCGGGACAGCATATGTTCAGCACCGGTTGTTAAATACTGGGCGGGCTTATGGAGCAGGACAGACTCTAGTCAGAGGAGCGATTTGGGGAAGAGGAGTCAAACGTGCATTTGATTAGGAGCCTGTGCGCGGAAACAAATTGTTGCTGTGGTCCAACTGAAAGAATAAACACGGCTGATTTTAGTAGCTGCATGAAATGCTGGAAAGAGATGAAGGTGCGCCCAAAGCAGAGGAGACGGCGAAGGCGAAGGTCATTTCTCTCAGCCAAAAAACACCCAAACTCAGCCGGTCACACATGTTCTCACTTCTTGGCGTTTTCAACTCACCTTGGGTTGGACTTCCACTTCTACAACCTGGTTCTTATGCATGCAATCCTTCACGAAGCTCTCCACTCTGCTGTTGCACTTCATGAAGATCACGTAGGCAGCGTAGGCGGAGAGCAGCGTGACACTTTCCCAGACGGAGATGAAGTTGTCCAGGAAGAAGATGATAAGCATGATCAGATCCAGGATGTAGAAAGACACGTCGCGGAAGAGCGGCCACCACGTCAGGTTCAGGATCTCCTTGGAAAAGATGGCGCACATCCCGATGACAAACAGGATGTTGAAGACCGCCGAGCCCACGATGGTCCCGATGCCCACGTTGCTGTGCGAGATGAAGACACCGATGATGGAGGTGAAGAGCTCCGGGGCCGAGCCGCCCGCCGCCATGAAGGTGGCGCCGGCCACGTCGTCGGAGATGGTCAGCTTTTCGGTGATGACCGTCAGCGCCGGCACGAAGAACTCGTCGCACACGATCGCTAAGGCGATGAACATGTAGATCATGCCGAACATGTGGAGGACCACTGCCCCTTGGCGCCTCTGCTCAAGGCTGAAAACGTCCGGCGGGTAGTCCCCCTGGCTCATATTGTGCGAGTTCGCAGTCCCATTGGGGTCCCTCTGTGTGGAAAGTAGGGTCCTGTGGGGGGCCGACTGGTGGAGAGTCTCCTGGGGGAGCGCTGGCTCCTTGAGACCCCCTGAGCTCCAGGCGAAGGCACTGAATGCCACAGCCATGAGGCTGACGACCAGCCCTAAGATCCGCACGGGCCTCAGCTTCTTGCGCAGACACCGGCGCCTCAGCTGCGGGCAAGCGGGGCCCAGCGCGGGTCTTCCCTCCACAGGATCTGGGCAGGCTTGATCTGAGCCCATGTCTTTGCCGCCGGTGGCGTCCACACTCTCAGCAGGCAGGTAGGACGAGGGGGGAGCGCGGGGCGGGTTCTATCGCAGGTGCTGTCCAGAATCTGCTTTGCCAAATGATGTCTTCTTGGTAGAATCTGCTGGACAATGTCAATCAAACAGAGAGCTGTTACTGCAAGCTTGAACTCTCTTGTTTTCTTCAAACAAATACAAAAAAGTGCGGATATCAATTAACGCCATACATGCTATAAATGAGGAGGATGGTTCTACGAAGGCATATATTCAATAACTGCTCCTCTGTGACTATGCAGCCATGACCAGCAACCTCTCCCACATGTAAACATGGAATATGACGGTCAAAACGTGCACATGCGTGACACACACGGAGATAACAGGCAAGTTTTGATGTCACATTCATGCTGCATGATTATTATTGACTGAATAAAAGGTGTTCAAATGGACCCCGTCCTGATCATCTGCTGTGTTTATGTCAGTCTCCACCCCGACCAGACCCACAATCACTCTCCACTCATTCAGAAGTGTTTCCAAATAAAACAGTAATCCTGATGTTTTAAAGCCAATCAATTCAAATCACAGATCCGCGAACAGACAAACTTATTATCCAGACACATTGGGTTTTGTTTTTTTATCCCGAAGATTCAATTCGTAATTTCTTGGAACTTCTTTAGTGGAGGGGGGAAGAAAGAAACGTGGATCTTTTTTTTTCCACCTGAGCAAATCTCACGAAACGACGAGGCCGACGACGGTCACCAGTTGGCCGCAGTGAGTGCCAGCCGCACACGGTGAATGACGCTGCTTTCCCAGGTAAACGCAGGAAGAAAAAAAAAACACGCACGCACGCACGCACGCACATCCACACGCCTGTCCTGTTTGACTTTTCCATCAAAGCTGGCTCTCTGTTGAACGGCTCGCCTGAGATGCCACAGACAACTGTTCCCCCCCCCCCCCCCCCTCCGTCTGCCCTTCAGTCATGCACGCGTTCGCCCTTTCGCCCGGATCATCACACAACAAACGGCATCCTCCGTCCGAGCCCCGGCCAAACGTTGCTCCGCGGCGCGGCGCCTGACGCGCGGAACGCCCGCGGACCGTGTCATGCCTCCTTACCATTGACACAGGCGAGAAAACAGCCGCGCCGCGCAGCAGCAGCAGCAGCAGGTTGAAATTAGGAAATCCTCCCCGGTGCCCTCCTGCTCTCATTGAGCGAGAAATGTGACCGGTCTGCTCTCTCCGACGACAGAGGAGGAGCTTTGGAGGGAGGGAGGGAGGGAGGGATGGAAGGGGGGCGGGGGGGCTGCTCTTCCAAATGCGCTCACCTCTCTCTCTCTCTCACAGCAGCAGCAGCAGCAGCCACTCCAATGACAGCGAGAGAAAGGATGGGGGGGGGGGGGGTGAAAAATCAGCCAGTCGAAAATACCTTGTAGCAGAATATTGCGCTGGGCTGGGCTGACCACGTGAAGCGGATGCTTTATTAATAAAGCCAGGTAAGCGGCAGACAGCGCATCCCTCCCTCCCTCCCTCCCTTCAGGGGCAGACGGAGGGGTGGGGGGGGGGGCTTTCACTGATGTTTCATGCGGAGGGGAGGAGTTGCCGTGGTTACACAGCGAAGGATGCGCTTCCACACGTTGCTTTTCTTGTAATTCTCCCTGCTGACGGAACAGGTGGACGGGCTTCTGCCCGCCAGCGGATTTATGATCCCGTCTCGGGTCATTTCAAGGTTATGCTGGAGTGTTGGATCCATTCCTTGAAGAAACATGGTGCCCCCCCCCTCTTGTGCAGGCAGAGGTGCTGCAACAGTGACCACGTCTGCAGAAGAGCGTGTTTCAGAGTTGATGATTATAAAAGGTAAACGAGGGAGGCCTGAAAAAACCAACAGTACTTGATGTATACATATGCACGCGCTCCTGTGTATACAAAGTGTAGCCAAACGTTTACATCCCTGGTCATGAGTTAATAACAGAGTTACCAGTTACAAATGTCTCGCTGGGATGAATAAAGGATTTCTGTTTCTGAGTCTGAACTGTGGGGATGAGAGAAAACGGTCATTTTTGCGTGCGCGCCTGTCAACCTCCTGTGCGTAAAAACGCTCTCTCGTCCCCCCAACCAACCAAGAATGACAAAAAAGCAGCCAGTCTTCGCAGACCCTTTCCTTTACATCAACTCACGTTTTTTTCAGACTAATTTGCAAAAGTTCCCCGTACAATCAAACCAGCTCAAACCACGTGTTCGAGGCTCATTCTTGAGCTCGGCACGAACGCCACACTGTTGTCACGGGGCACTCCTTGGCAACCAGGGTTTGAAAGTGGAAATTGCTCACAGGTGTAACTGCGTGTCTCGGTTTATGCACCCCTAATGTAGATGGGATTAGCTCCGGGTCGAAATCAAGATTGATGAGACAACGAGCGACGTCAACCGCGTCTTTTCGGCGCGTCTGTCCCCTGTGGTGCCATAACGGTTCTTCCTGCGTCTGTGCCCGGGCCTATTTACGAGAGATGCACGTGGAGCCGTGATGCTGCACTCACCTGATCTGCGGAGTTCACGAGGACTTAACCTGCTCTCGATCCGACAAAACGACCACACGTGAGAGACGCAACTGGCCCAAACGATCAAACCGCAGGTTGATTGGCGCAATCCCCGCGAAGGGGCAGTTCCTCACAGCGCTGAGTTAAGTCCAGCCCCCAAAAGTAAAAGTAACATCTTGGATAATTGTTGTTTCCCTAAAACTTAAAATAAAACAGGCCACACAATCATGAAACATATTATCTTTTATTGTGATAAAGCCCCTTCATCATATTCCAGTTTCACACACATCAGTGTCTTGACTGGTGCCACTCAAGGCCAACACATTGAAATCACCAGCGACCACGTTCACTTCTTCTGCACTGGGTGTCTGTGGGTGTCCAAAGACAGTCCTGGGGGGGTGTCCAGGCATCCCAGGGGACTTGGACGTCCTCTCTGCTCCAACACACCTGCTGTCTGCTGAGGAGCCCTCATTGCATTCAGGTGTGATGGAGCAGGGAGAAAAGATGTGCGGTACGCATCACTTTTATTCGTTTCCGAAGCCGTTAGTTCACATAAACCCTTCATGCCACGGCGTCACTTGATTGTCGTGTTTACCCGCCCCCCCCCCCCCACCCTCGTGTCAAACACAAGCCCTCCGACCACTTAGCATTCGGCGACAGGCCAGAGCCTGTAGGCCCGACGCAGACGTGCAGTCTTTACACACAGTGACAAAGTATGTGTGACACTAATGGCCTGGTGCTGTATAATAAATCATGATTCACTGACCTCATTGATTGCCCTCTCTCCTCTCCTCTACAGCTGCTTCTTGTTACCTAACAGGAAACACACACACACACACACACACACACACAGGCTGAAAGCATTAACTTGAGTTACATCACATTATCAATAGGCCGGTGTTGTGTGCCTACTGTCCATTATGGCTTTATTGACGCAGAGTTTCTTGTTGATGTAACTGATCATCTTTATTATGCATCTAAATATAAACGTGTCAATACTGCCTGAAATGTAAATAAATCTTATTTTTGCTTATTGGTGGTTACATTTTGACACGTGTGTCGTCATTATAAACCCATGTGAGCACATTCTCAGTGGACGAGTTCATCAGGAAGTCAAACTGAACTCCCCAGAGCCCCCGAGACGCCCCGCGAGGGGCAATGCCGTCAGAAAAAGGCAAAGCCCGGGTAACTAATCCCTCGCTCGCCAAGAGATCCAGTGCGACCGCTTCGCCGCAGGCGCGACGCGCGCCGCTGTCCGTCGCGGCCCGCCGGCCGCTCCCGTCGCTTTCCGCGACGACGAACTTCCGGCCGCCTCGCCAAGCGGATTCAAACGTGGAATTCATCTGCGAATAAACACATAAGCAAGCGACATCATTGATCAGATGGCCCAGGATAATAAGACTGAGCAACAAGGCGAGGGGGTCTCGAGTTCAAGGGGAATTCCGCCGACTGAGATCGAAACAGTCGAATCAAATGAAAGGGTTGTTGTTCTGGCACATGTAATAAAAACGGCACAATATAATTGTATTTGCAATGTGTGAGCCCCGCCACCCCCCCCCCTTCCGCCCATGACCCCCTTTTAAATTAGATCCGTCAATATTTTTGCCTATCAAATGAGTTCCCATCCAAGCCGTCAGCTCTTTTGAACAATGGCCCCACAGTGCAAGCGCAAGCCACTCTCTCCTTTGCGCCGCCGCCACCGCCGCTGCCGCGCCGGCCCGCGCCTGATCTGGCTGCATTTCCAGCATTAAAAGTGATGACTGGTCACGGGGTCATGTGGATGTTTGCTGGGGGAGAAAGGTTGGTGGTTGAGGGTTTTTTTTTTGGGTGGGGGTGGCGGGGTGGCACTTGTTTTGATTTGTCTGAAATCTGTGCCGGGGACAAAAACAACAGAAATTTCCATGCTGGCCCTGCCCCCCCAGCCGGCCCACCCTCACTTTGGCCCGGTAGCTAAATCCGAGCCTTTGTGTCCCACATAGTTGTATGGATTTGTCAGCAATGAGGCAGGAGGCAGCGGGGGTGTGCGGGTGGGGGAGGATAGATAGGGTCATGATAAGCAAGCAAGTTTTTCCGGTGCAGAAGAGAGTACAGTTGACCGAGGCGCTGGACTGAATTGGCCTTTGTCATTCGGACCTTTTTTTTTAAACCCCCCCCCCTCGTTTAGAGAGTTTTTTTGGTCTCCCCCGATGAGGAAAGCAGTGAAATTGGAGTCCCGAGATAAGCTTTTTTTAAGAGACTTGCTCCGGATTAAGATGCTGAAAGCCTCATATTAGCAACCCCACCGACGCAAGTCTGTACAAAGAGGCTTGGGCCGGACCACCTGCCCGCTGCGGAAAGTCTGCTCGCCTGAACAGTAAGGGGCAGAGACACCCGTTGGGGGGGGGGGGGGGGGGGGGGGGGGG
>JASSRZ010000060.1:5674628-5704999 GCA_032164315.1 Malacoctenus gilli
GAGGTCGATTTGCCCAACCACCAGGTCTGCATCCTCTCTGCTGAAGCACATGGGGGGTTTAAACTTGAGCACGTTGCGATGGGGTCCATCGGCGCTGAGGAGGATGTGTTGTTCCTTTAGCCTGGGGGGGGGAATCATCGTTTCACATGCTGAAGCTTTGGAGCAGTTTCTCTGCAGAGACGCAGGTGGAACTGATGCCACCCAGTCGACTCCAGCAGTGATCTTCAGCAACACACGCTTGGATGCAGACTAAACTTGTGTACATTTTTTCTGCTGCTGTTAACAATCAAACTCTTCATGATGAGTGCTCAAACAACTGATAGCAACACTAAACTTTATTGAGCTTTATCATCCAGGACACAAGATCACAAGAATCCTCTGAGATATGAGATTAGAATTATGTCGCATTCGCAGTTTCCTGATGGTTGTGATATCTTTAGCTGCTGCTGTGACTTCGAACCTGAGGACGTGCGCTTGTCTCTCCGTCACTTACTTATATATGACTTCCTGGGCCTCTGCTGTTGCAGGCGTGAGCTTCAACCTGTCCTTCACCAGCTCGACTCCAACAAAGAGCCCGCGACCTCTGCAACACATGAAGGTGTAGCTGACTTCGCGCGCGATGTGATCCCAGAAGCTGTGGAGTCGCCTGTCAGAGCAGCTCCCCCTCGCACCTCCTCCCGCACGGTTTTCGCTCACCTGATGTCCCCGATGAGGGGGTGCTTCTCCTTCTGCTTCTCCAGCAGCTCGGTCAGGTGCCGGCCCACGCGCACCGCGTTGCCCTGCAGATCCTCTTTGGCGATCACGTCCAGGACAGCCAGGCCGATGGCGCACGACACGGGGTTCCCGCCGAACTGAGGAGTTCAGGAGCAACACAGCGAGATCAGGCTCAGTCTATTTCAATCCGCTGCTCCGAAAGCGAAAAAGAAAAAGGACCAAATGAGGATTTATGTATAAAACCAGAGTTAAATATATGTTTTTACAAGCCGACTTGATTACAGACCAAAAATGCATACATCTAACATGACATGGAGGGGGGGCTCTCTTTTTTTTTTTGCAGGAAATAACTGCAGTCTAAACCCAGGCGGGAATGCATTTTTCCACATGTAATGTGAAAACCAGATGTGTCCATGCACTTGGCAAATATGGACAAGAGCATGTCAAGTAGGTCAAAGCCGTTTGCGGTCAGCTCGGGGAAAAAAAAGCGGCGACCGCGCCGGAGCCGCAGGGTTTCCCGTCGGACGAGCGCGGCTCGCTTTCGCTCTCGGACCCGCACCGTGTTGAAGTACTCCATCCCGGACGTCACGAAGGACTCTGCCACCTCCCGCGTGGTGACCACGCACGACATGGGGTGCCCGTTGCCGATGGGCTTCCCCATCGTGACGATGTCGGGCACAAAGTCGTCGCCCTGCAGCTGGAAGGCCCAGAAGTGGGAGCCCACTCGCCCGAAGCCCACTTGGACTTCATCGGCGATGAAGATGCCCCCTGCCTGATGGACGTGCCTGCACACCAGCCAAAAAAAAACAACCAATATAACAGATACACAACACTGAAAATGTGCTTAAAAACTCAGTGAGTCAATATAAAAAGGAGGAATCTCGCTGGGACGCACTTTGCCACCTGCTGGAAGTATCCCACAGGAGGAATGACCTGTCCGCCGCAACTCTGCAGTGACTCAGCGATAAAAGCAGCGATCTGCTCAGGAGGGGGGGAAAAAAAAACATGAGGTCTATCAATGTGAAGCCAGACTGAAAACCAAGAGAGAAAAAAAAAAACAGGTCCGGGCATCGTTGACCCCTGGATCGCTGGCACAGCAGAATGCCCGTGACGCAGTCATGCAAGTGGGCCGCACATATCACGTCGATAAGACTGATAAAACTGTTTGAATAGTCTCATTATGTCACGATTGAAACGGAAGCAAGTTTTAACTTTTCAAAATAAGAGTTTCCTACAGCAAAACGCACCTTTCCGCCTTTCTTGTCGACGTTGTCGATGATGAGTTTGACCTCGTCTGCATACGCTGTGGCCGGATCGGGGTGGTCCGCCCTGTATTTGCCTCGGTACACATCTGGGCTGGGAGCCTGTGAGGGACAAGAAGAGGTCAAAATGATTTAGAGATGGGAAAGTGATGCTAATTTCACTGAAAGCCTGAAGCACGCTGCAGTGATTCGCACTGCTCCCTCACAACAACAAGACCTGGGATCGAGACTCAGCTGAGCCCTCTCTGTCTGGAGTGTGCATGTTTCACTGGAATCGACTGTATGCTCTCCATTAGGGATGAATTATGGTCTGGTGCACCTCTCCATGCACTTTGGTTTAGTGTCCTGTGATAAACCGCTGACCTCTCCAGGGTGCACTGTGCCTAAAGTCAGCACAGATCGCTTTCAGGTGAGGAGAGAACGCGAGTGGACGGCCAGAAACTCAGGACGTCCCCATCTGAAAACCGACGTCGGTATCTGCTGAATTTCACATCCGTGCGTGACGCAACGTCTGGTCGAGCTGGGTGCATCTGGTTCCGCGTAACAATTCGGCTGTGTTTTTGTTCACACCTTGTGTGAAGTGCAGGACGAAATGCGGCTCAGCCTGTTGATCAACAACGCCTTCACGAATCTTCAGCACACACGAAAAAAATAAAGGCTGAAGTTGCTGAAAGGCGATATCAGCATCATGCAAACATTGTGCCAAACCGCATTAATTCTGCAATTAATAACCTCCGTAACGGACCAACGTTCCTTGTGTTGTTGGTTTTCAGTTGTTTTTTGTTGAATAAGCTGTGGTGTGACTCAGGTGACTTTATCAGTGCCATCTCAGTGAAACCTGTCAGCCACACACACAGATTTCAGGGCAGTTAGGGGCTGAAAACACTTGGGGGGGGGGGGGGCTGCAATTCCCATGATTCATTCTCTGGCTGCCCGGCTTCGAGGAAACCTGCTTTTCAGGTGCGTTGCCATTCCTCTCTCCGACCATGGCGAGCCTCTCATTCTCAGCTGAAACTTCCAAGCCTCCTCCTATTCGGTGTGAAGCACAGCTGTGTTTCCCTCCTCTGTCTCCTGCCTCCCCCCCCCCCCCTTGTCTGCTGAGCACTCACAAAGCCGGCCCAGCAAGTTGAGTCATGGAGTTTTAATAGCGCCCGGGCAAGGAGGCAGGCGGTTGGCGAGGAAAACACTCACCACATGGACGGAGGGGTTGTGCTCGCCGTCTGACAGATGGTGGAGCTTGTACGGACTGATGTCAATTAGCGAGGACACGTGGCCGTGGTACGCACTGCAAACGACAAAAGAGAGGGGGCCGAGCCTTTTCAGCGGCACTGTTCGGTTGCGCCGCATCGAAAGGAGGGGGGGCGGCGGCTGGGCGACCGCTCACTTGTCCAGCGTGATGATGTCTTTGTGGCCCGTGTACTGCCACGCCAGCCGCAGCGCCAGGTCGTTGGCTTCCGAGCTGCGGTTGAAAAAGTGCAAGGGTTACTCCCAGTTACTGAGTCACCACAGAACACACAGCTTGAAGCCAGAGTGTCGCCGCGCGTCGCACACGCGCAAGTCGCTCGTTTTCGGGACGTTCGAATGAAGTCGCTTCGGCTCGACTGAGCGCCAACACCTCGCACAGATGCACTTTTACGTGACCCCCTATTTATCTAAACTCCGTCTCACGCCCCACGCCTTTCCAGGAGCACTTCTAACTGAAATCCTGCTGGTACGCACTTGACTCAACATGCCTCGCTGCCTTTGTCCTACTAACTTGTTGTTATATACCCCAACTTTCTGGACTTTGGATTAAAGAAGCAGTTTATGTTTTATCTTGTTTCAATTTCTCGATCAAAGTGTCTCAACACGTTTACCTGACAGAGTGTTCATCCTCATAACCCAGGCTGCACAGTCTGACTGCACGTGTGCACCTTTGTACTGTTCTGCAGGACTTAATAATCTCCCTGTATGCTCGGGTTTATGACTCTTCTCAAGGAGTTTTACTTCCCTGCGACTGATAAATGTCGAGTCCCGATGGATCCTCCGCTTTACCATTATTGCCCCCGGCAAGATAAATCCTTTTTCTGTCAGGGATGCAAATGAATGACCCCACCCGACATGTGTAGTTTGCTCAAGAGGCGTATGAGGAGGTAAATAAACTTTATCAGGCATGACAGCTCATGTCTGGGCCCTTATCTGCAAAGCCCGCGGCTCCCTTAGCCGTTAGTCGACTCTGCAAATGAGTGCTGATATTCTTTTTACTGTTGCTCTAATATTCAGCTGAGCAGCCAAGCCAACCCCACATCATGGCTAAAAAAAACCAGGTGGTGTTTGTGCAGTTGGTCTGGTTTGAGGAGTGTATCAACGGCACGTACCCGGAGTTGACAAAGTAGCACACCGACAGCTTCTCGGGCAGCGTGGCCTGCAGCTTCTGGGCGTACAGCACCAGGTTGTCGTGCAAGAAGCGCGTGTTGGTGTTGAGCTGCTCCATCTGGGCAGCCCCGGCCTTCACCACCTCCGGGTGGCAGTGGCCCACTGGGCGAGAGAAGAGAGGCAGGCAGGCCAGGTTCAGGACAAAGTGACTGCACATGAACGAAGGCGTGGAAGGCTGCGGACGGGTGGCCTGTTTACCATGAGCCACGTTGTTGATGCAGTCCAGGTAGCGCTGTCCCTTCTCATCGTACATGTACTGTCCCTTGGCTTGGACGATCTTGATGGGGTCATGGCTGAAGAAAATCTTACAAGAGGGCCTGCGATGGAGCACAAGTATGAGGAAAAACATGCATGTTGTGCTTCAGTCGCAGTCACAGACTCATTTATAATGGGAGTCGATTAATCTTGGCCACAAAGTGACACAATGCAGGATACTACATTGTTTCAAGACATCCAAGGTCGTGAGCTCTGATTGGACACATGTCAATTCTCCTGAGACCTGTGCTGTTATTGGCATTTTGCACAGTTGTAAATAAACTATATATATATTTTTTCTTTTTCATGGAATTTTAACATTTGCAGAACTGCGTATCAAAGTTGCGTGAGAACTTTTCGCCCCTGTTCATAAATAAAAACAACTGACGCGCCTCAAGAAAAACTTTACATTTCATGGAAAGAGAGTAAAGTTCAAATTCTTACCCGATGTGTTTCTTCCTCAGGTCTATCGTCGTGTTTTTGTCCAGTTTCCCAGCTGACATCGTGATGTTTTGTAACTTGCGACTCTCGCCTCACATCTGCTCGAAAGCGCAATAAACCCGGCTCGGTGCGCGCGCACGCCACGCGAACGCGCAGCGGAGCCGCAGCGCTCAGCCAGCGCTCACACGGTCGCGCCGCTGCCACTGTGTGGCAAGCCGCATAGGACAAAAAAGGCGAGGTTTGTGCGCTCCTGGGGCGCCCGTGCGCCCGCTCGGCCACCACAACAGCTGCAGATTTCATGATGGACGATCAAAATAACAACAACCACAACAAGAAGTCCTCTGTTTGGTGTATTTGAAAGACTGTTTATTTGGCTCCAACAGGACAGTCGTATGAAATGTTGAAATATACTGTGTGAACACAAGGATTTCTAAAGAAATGTCAATCAAGTGGGCCATACAATTCAGAACAGACCCCCCAAAAAGTTAAGAAAATGCAGTCAGACCTCTGATAAAGAAAATAATTTGCGTTTTTTTTTTGTTTTAATTGTAGATACTGTGTCAATAAACTCATTCCAGTCAGGCTGCAGTGCAATGGAGGAGGACACAGCTTTTCCCCAAGTTCTCAATCAAAGCCAGTGTCCTCGTCCCCATGAATGCAGAACACCAGCGCTTTTATTCTGAAGGGTTTTGTTGGCATGTTTTGCAAACAGTGAGAAATCCAGAGATGAGTACAGAGCAGCCACTCTCCAGATCCGTTTAATACTGACTTGGACAATAATATTTGAGATATTTTGGCACTAAACTTGTATTTAAAAAAAAGAAACACAAAAATCAAACAAAAGATCAATCAAATAGAAAATCTATGAAAATTAGCTGCACATGCTAAAGACACAGCACCTGGTGAGGACAAATACTGCAACAGAGGCTGGATCTCAAACAAAGACTTCAATAAAAATACATTGTGAAAACTTAGTAGATATTAAGTAACGGGAATAAACACGTGAAAATATAAGTGAAGGGACAGTTTGAAGCAACAAAAAAAAAAAAAATCATGGAAATTTAAGATTTGAGAACTCCATGATGACGAAGATTGTTTGTCCTCTGCTGAATAAACGCTTTCTTTCCAGGTAGTGGTATACAGGGTAGCATGACTGAACAAATGGAGCTGTCAGGGTCACTGCAGTGTGACATGGAAGCTGCATTTGATGCTACACACATGAACCAAAGTATAAATTGCACTTTATGTCAAATGAGCACACATGTCAACAGTACATTAATAATCCACTATACATATATCAAACTACATTCAATGTAAAGAGAGAGAGAGAAAGAGAGAGATAGAGAGAGAAAAGCGCGTGAAAAGGCCGTCGTATTCCACCTGGATGCATCGGCTGAGCCTGCTTGACATTCAGGCCATCAGTACTTTGTTGTCACGGTTCGGCGCCTGACACACGCGATTAAATAAAAAGAAAAAAGCAGATGCGTGTCACGATAAGGCCGAGAAGTCGATGGGCTACGCAAGTGACCGGCGACGCCCGGGCGTCCTCCACGCCGCCACAATTTGCGCGCCAACGCCCTCGCGCCATCCAGGTTATTTTTTTTTCTCAACTTAGCGGGACGCCACCACTGGAAGGAATGCTGCTTCGAAACCCCCAAAAAATGCCTTCGTTTAAGAAATCATAGAAAAATAAATAATGTACCACTTAAAATACTGCGACAATTACACAAATATATGCACACACAAAAAAAACCAAACTCGTTGCATACATAACCTCCAGCAACAATAAAGAAACCTGTTGGGTAGTCCTTGCCACTGGTAGAGCACATCGCTGAGCTGCTGTTGACCTTCCTATCGCCTCGACCTACACAGACGTGCATCCGTTCCGAGAGATGAGCTGTACAATCGAACCCGTGGCTGCTGCTACATCACAACAATAATGTCGGTTATGCTTCCTCGCGCCCGCTCCGACGCTCGCGCGCTTTTCCCGTTGCTTTAAAACACAAAGCGAGAGCGTGGCGTCGCCTTGCGTAGCACCATCTATGTCAGAAGGCAAGTAGCAAAAACATGAGATGAATACTGTGAAAATAAAAACAAACCCACTGCAGTTATTTTGCTCCGTCTGATAAGGAATGTGACATAACTGGCCACCACTGATACCGCGGTGTTTTCTTTTATTGGAGAATGAATCGGAGATTAGAGCTTCTCTGACACTGTAACACACATTTTCTGTTCATTTAAGACGACACGAGAGCTGCGAAAGAGCAGCGTGGCGGATCTGATGAGACAGCAGATTGCGGCCGACCGTCGCCCCGAAAAAGGACCGGATAACGAGCCGACCGACCGCCGATGCCACACTTTCCTCGTCAGAGATGAAGCTCAGCTGGACGCACTCTCTCAGCACAACAGTTAAGAAAAATTGGTAAGTCACAAACTGTGTACATGCAGTGAACTGACAAA
This sequence comes from Malacoctenus gilli, assembly GCA_032164315.1. NCBI lineage: Eukaryota > Metazoa > Chordata > Actinopteri > Blenniiformes > Labrisomidae > Malacoctenus > Malacoctenus gilli. The sequence continues at coordinate 5,682,176 of JASSRZ010000060.1, forward strand.
CACTGTACAAAGAATATCCCAGACAAGAGAATGATAAAGCAGCATATCTGTGACCACGTCAGGTTCCGTTCATACGATAAGCTTCTTCTCGACTACTGCACAGCCGGGATGGATCGATCCCGCTGCGTGCTCATGTGAAGCTGCGAGCTACATGCCAACCAGCATCCTGTAGGAACAAATCGTGTCGAAAAACAAAAAGAAAGAAACAGTGCGAAATGCGTCTTGATCGATCCCCTCACACGGTTTTACCAAACCAGGCTTGACCTCCTGAAATAAACCTCCTTCTGATTGTTGATGAGTCGCTATAAAGTACATTTCTGATAAAGGAATGAATAAAAGCTTGAGGCACCAAAGGCTATTATACATGAAGATACAAAGGAAGAGTAAGAATGAGAGCAAATAAGAGAAATAAAAAGAAACAATAAAGAAACAGCATGACTGCATTCTGTCAACACTCTCCGTCCAGCTTGAAGCGCCACCGGCGGGAGGAGCCGCGTCCTCCCAGCTGACCTCCACGGAGGCACCAGGAGACCCTCCTCCAGCAGATTCCGTCCCCGTGCTTAGAGGAGGGCGCCCCCCCCCTCAAGCACGGCGGTCTGATAGTCCAAACTTTATGATTTCTTCTCCTGTCAGTGCAGCGGGACAGCTGAGACAGACCCCCCCCCCCCACCTCGCCTCAACACACACGTCCCCCCTCCATCACCACCGTCATCCAACTCTCATCCGGAGAGGTGCGGCTGTTGCGAGGCAGCGCGCCGCCGACGCCGCCGGGCCTCACGAGTGCAACAGTGAAAAGCCTGCCGATGCGCTTCCCTCTGCAGGCATCACCACAATAAAGCAACAAGAACCAACAGCTTTAGTTTCTGGGGAGTGAAGGGGTCGGGGGTAGGGGGGTGTTCAGGCCACCAGCCATGGCGTGACTCCCTTGGGAAGATTAAAAGAAAGCAAACAAAAAAAAAACGTTACTAACTCAGAGCTCTGGAGGTTGTTTCTTTTTTTCTTTTGTTAGTGTTTTTTTTCTGCAGAAGCCATGACGCGACCACAAAATAGAGACATGTATGTACAGTACATATAAATACAGTTTCAGTACACTACTCATGCTGGTTTTTTTTCTGTTTTGTTTTTTTCACCACGGATCGGGTGGGGTTGGGTGGGTGGGGGTGGGGGGGTTGCAATGTTCTGCTTGGCACAGTCCTTTTTTATTCCTTTTTTTTTTTTAGTCTCTGAAAACATGGTGCTGCATGAATGGGTGGTGAGCTTGTTGAGACGACACAAACACAGAACACCTAGCGTTTGGTGTTAGGGAGCCAGTCCAGATCCCCTCTCCTCCTCCTCCTCCTCCTCCTCCTCCTCCTCCTCCTCTTCCTCCTCTCCTCTCACCCCCCTGCGAATCTGGCCGGGCTGCGACGCTCCAGTCTGAGCCATGCAAAGACTAAAGAGACAAGTTCTGCCACCAGCCGAGGATTTGAAGTCCACCACGATGCGGATGTGAGAGCGCAGACACACACGTTTTGTTTGTTTCTTTTGTTGTCGTCGTTTTTTTTCTCCACACGGCGATGTGAGTAGAAGCAGCGTAGGGCATGAAACTGGGGTTGGTTATCTCTTTTTCGTATCGTTGTACACATAGACTTCTTTTAGACTCGATTTCCCATTAAAAAACTATAAATACCATAAAAGAAGCATTATTTACAAACTCCATGCGATTCGGGTTAGAGTGATCACTGCAAAGAAAACACAAGAGAGAGAGAGAGACAGAGAAGGCCATGACATGGACTGGTTTCACAACGTCTCATGACTCAGATGACTTTGTTTCGTCAGTTCCTGTTTTCCACACCGTGTTGTTGTGAGTAATCAGACGGCCCATGCAAATACAAACAAGCTTAAACTCACATTGGAACACAATGTAGTTGACAGCGAGCGAACAAAATATGAGCAACAACTGGCTGCAATGAACATGTGAATAAGTGGCCCTATTTTAGAGGAACAACGTGACAGAGTCACTAAAAAAGGACCCTGAATCTCCCTCTTTTTCCTCAATTAGCTGCATCTAATGGGACAGTAGACGTACCTTCTGCCAGCACCCAGGCATTGGTAATCCATCGGGGCCCTGCGCAGAGACAGAACCCAATGAGAACTGAAACAGGACTGAAAGGCTTGCTGCTAAAATGAGTGGTACCGTATCAAAAGCGATTACACGTCTGCAGCTTTTCTCCCACAAAAAAAACAGGTTACAAATGAATAAAACTGCAGCTTTTCATGCTAGAAAAATGCATCCGGTTAATGAACACCAAAAAAATATCAAAAAGTCATCTCAACTGCCTAACGATCACCGAATCACATCAATTATCATTCACGTTTATAAAACTCGTGGGTCTTTCGTTGTTTTCAGCTCTGAACACACAAACTTAGGCTTTCTTTATGAATATGATATCAGCATGCAAGTTGTGCAAATCTGAGTTACTGTCCACTGAGACACCACGTTCAGTTTGGAATAAAGCAGCAGTGTAGCTCCGATGATCAAATTGTACACGAACTCTTGTCAAACACTGCATGCCTTGACCGTCAGTGCGTCTCTGTGTGTTACAGTAAACGCACATGTGGAAAAAAACCTGCGTGTTCTCATGCCCATGACACACAACAAAATGTGACACATGCACATCAACATGTCGATGACTGCTCGAATGTAGATATATCGTTCAATGGAAAACACCTCGAATATCCAGATGCTTTGTTACCATGACTCATAACTTCAAGCGTTTCTATCTTCTTTAAACCATACATTTGCTATAATGCATGTCAAGCTTTTACCTCACACATATGGAACAATAAATGAAAACATCAGAAGTAGCATCATTGTGCAGGACTAACAACTAAATCCTTCATCCTGTCTTCTCGTCGCGGTCTGGCCCAATTGGTACAAACAGAGGAAGGGGAAAGGAGCGTTAACAGTGGAGGAGGTGCCCAGGTGCCTGCGGCATGGGAAACTGATCAGGAGTCTGTGTTAGCGGCAGGTTAAAAGGGGGGGAAGGTCCAACGAGGGGTCAGCGAGAGGGAGACAGGATACCAAAAGTTACTTGTTTGATTTAATTCTGGTTTTATTCAGGGGAATGAGAGGATTCAGTTAGAGGGATGGACTGAGGGATCCGTTACATTGGACGTCTGTCGTCATATGTGTCGTCTAAAGTGGGGCTGCTTGCAGTCAGGATGTTAGTGAGATAACCTGCAGGTTTGCTTCAGTCGCTTCTAAATGAAGGATGTCACTGTGGTTCTATTGAGATGTGCTCATGCTTGCCAAGCTCTCGAGTCATGCACGTGTTTAGATCTCGCCGTCGCAGCGATGACTGAAAGGTGAGCAGCGCAGCATGCATGGGGAGGTGGTTTAGGAAAAAGAGGAATACTGTACCAATTGGCAAGGGGCATCCAGCCCGTCCAGACCTGGCTGCCCTGGTTCCCCCTTTTCACCCTTAAATCCCCGGAAACCCTGTTTGCAAAGAGTGACCTCGGAGTGTTACTGGGGGGGGGGGTGGACGACCCTCCTCCCTCGCCTCCGTCCGCCGCGAACGGGCGCGAGGGGAGACCGGAAGAGGAGGAGCTGCCCTGTGAGCTGGCTGTGACCACAATCCTGCCCCGGTGATGCACTCTCAGTGTATACTGTGCTGCCGAGTTTCAGGCAGATGTTTGGAAGCTACTGCAGGACGCTGGGCCTCAGTGCAGCCACAGAGAGCTCGTCCTCATTTGGGGCGAACCGCTCCGCACGGCTGAGATGCGACCTCCAGCTGACAGTTGGGACATACCAATGGGCAGGGTGCATCTAATCCTGGGGCACCCTGTTCTCCTTTCTCGCCCTTAGGCCCTTTTTTGCCCTTCTTTCCCTTCTCCCCCTGTGGATACAACGAGTCGATCAAGTTAAAAAAAAGTAAAATAATATCAACTCTTCAACAAGGAGGGCTTCTATTAGGAGGGATTAAGAGAGGGGAGGCTACGGCCCACAGAGGAGGAACACATGGTCAGTGTTAGAGAGGAAGGGGAATCAGAAAGTTCTGGGTCTTCTACTGAACATTCCTTAGGACGAAAAAACAGGACAATAAAAGGGGGAATAGTACGGTACGGTAGGAAAGCATGGAGGAGAGCTCATTACTTGAGGCGTGTAAAGGGCACAAAGGAGGAGAAAGAGTAGCAGGGGGGAAACCCTCCAGAACAACAATCAAATACACAATCAAAAAAAAAAACTGCATCCTTTGAGAGATAGTTCATTTTTTTCAACATAAGGCAAAAAGTATCTTACTGTCGAAAACACACTGGCAAAATCTAAATACACAAAGCCACTCTGTATGCTTTTGAATAGGATACATATTTCTAAACTCTAAACAGAAACACCGATTAGCAGCGTTGCATAAAACGCACAGTATTGACTGCAGATTGGAGTGTTAGCTGCAGGCTCAGAAAGGAGGTGGAACATGTTATGGTCATGCATGGATAAGAGGAGAAAAAGAACAAAACAAACGTGCGTGGGAAGAGCCTGCTGTCAATGGACTTGTTTTGGGCTTCGAAACGCTGGAATCACCGTTTCAGAATGAGATCGGAGACATGAGATGGTGAAATCATTCAAACGTGGAGAACAGAAACCGGCTCGAAGAGACTGTGGATGACGCTTGATGCAGAGAGCAGCTTCCCACCGAAACTAAGCTTTGGTTTTGAGCTCTTTGTGCCTTGATCTCCTTCATACGACAGCTCAGAATGTACGACTCGGACCGTACAGGTCCCACAGTTGGGCAAATATCACCGTCCATTGACATCAGTCCTCTGCAGTGTTTTAAAGAGGTTCAGAACACAAGCCGTTGCAGCATATCTACATCTACCTTTTCTCCTCTCTCCCCATCGTCGCCCTTCTCTCCCCTTAAGCCCGGTAACCCCTGTAAAAGGCACAACTCCACTTAAAAAAAACACTTCCTCGGAAGTCCGAGCAGACGGGGCTCTTTTGACTGCTCTTCCTCGCGACAACGCGTCAGGATCGAGCGCAAACAAAACGTGACGTGAAGGAAGGTGAGGAAGAAAAATGAGTCAGAGGGATGTGCAGCAGGAAACAAAGAAAACAAGAATCAAAGAGAAACTCGGTGTTTGTTTTGTATCCTATTTTCAAAACATTTGAGATCACAAGAGCTTCTCTTGAATCACCTCAAGCAACATATGTATCAAACACATTCTTTTTACCAACAATATTCTACTCAGACTGTTAACTTATTAAAACATGAGCATCTTTTCTGTTTAAACTATTAACGATTATTAAATTCAAATCAAATTCAACATTAACAGGCACAGCCATGCTTAAACCAGCTGACTAAACCGTCTCTGCCTGACTGTTACTCATTGCAAATAAGATGTTAGAAGGACTCACATCCAAGCCTGGTGTCCCAGCAGCTCCCTGTAGAAAAAAAAAAACAACACACACTCAGCTTCATCCTCACACACCTGACTTTCGCAAGTCACAAGATGTGTGTGTCTTTAATCGCTAACTTACAGGGAGACCATAAGGTCCTCTTGGTCCTGGCTCTCCTGGTGCTCCTCGCTCACCCTGGAACAAATAAAAGACACCATTCTTAAACATAGCCACTAAAAGCAGCTGGGTAATCAGTAGCTCAAAGGTAGAATCAGTCTTACTATGTCGCCCTTTGGACCAGCCGGACCGGCCGGACCTGAAGGCCCGTCCATGCCCTGTGGAGAGCCGTTCTCATGGTCAGTTCACACGTAACTTTCATGGCAGCACGTCTTTCAGAATCACGTCTCCGAGCAAATGCAAAGAACAAAAGTCACGTGTAGCCTCCGCGTGTGGTGTGGGCATCACTCCCACCTGGTCGGACCTACAACCAGAACGCAGGACTGGGGGGGGTTGGGGCGTGCATTGGGCCACGGAGGACACTCACAACACCGCTGACACAGTTAATGTATGAGTGTGTGTTAATGCTCAGTTAATGTGACACGGGACAAAAACAAGAGCCTTGGAATGCCTGCTGGAACAGCATTGTGTATCGTGGTGGTGGAGGGGGGGGGGGCTGTCTGTGGGCTACACGCGCTGCGACAACTCAGAGGACTCGACTCAACAAGAGTGAAAATAAATCAAGCAAAATCAAACAACTCCTGCTCACACAAAACGATGGAGTGACATGATTCAATACGGCAAAGAAAAAAAAGGGGGGGGGCTTTATGGAGGGTGAGGAGTGGAGACAAGGAGTGGGGAGGGGGAGGTGGGGGGTTGGGGGGGGGGTGAAGCCTCTTGATCACATGACACTCACCCTCATTCCGGGCTTGCCGTCCAAGCCAGAGGCTCCCTGTGTGGTTATGGAGGTATGAGTGACATGAACAAGGCGGGATTAGTACCAGATGAACACTGTTATTAGGGCAGGTTGATGGCAGGGTTCACAACAACTAAATTACACCGTGTTACAGGGAGCAGTCGTCAGCCCAGGCAAATGAAAATGAGGACAGAAAATGAAGTAGGCATTATAGGCACATGTACACACCCACACACACACATATATATATACAAACACACTCCAGCACACACCAACAGAGATCTGGCAGGGCTAAGATACATTTCTTTATAAAGAACTGCAGAAGACCGAGGTGACGTCAGGGTGTACTCACAGGGAGACCCAGAGGACCGCGGTCCCCTTTGTGTCCCGGCTCCCCCCTCATGCCCTTCAGACCATGCAAACCGGGTTCACCCTTGGAGGACAAGAGAAGCAGGAGTCAGAGTCCAGTGTCTTTTCATCCGTCCTCATTGCGATGCATGAGGACGGATTTCAAAAGTGGCGTTTTGTGGGTTTGAAAATATCTGAATCTCTTGAAGTTTACCTTTGGTCCAGGGAAGCCGTGAGGTCCCTAAAAGCACCGGAAAAGGAAAACGTGAGGACAGAACCAAACAAAACAACAAACACTCTGCCGTGAGTAAAGCGGCAGGACAAGTGCAGACGTGAAATTTCCCACAGTCGTGTTCTGAGTGGTGCAACGCCCTCGCTTTTATTATTGTTTGTTGCAGGCAAATCGATGACTGTGTTGTTGTCTGGGAGTGACAACAGAGATCATCTGGTGTTAAACGTCAACCAAGGTGAGGATTGCAAGTGTCTGAATGCAGCAGGGACCAGACGACATCTGGTCTGAGATGAGACTGAAACTGGGTGGTTGACCAGAGGGTGGAGCGCGACTCATCACCGGCGGTTTTTCTACCGCGTGACCGGACACGAGCTGTGTTTAGTCATGTTGTTGTTTCAGAGTAAAAGTGCCAGAGCTCACCATCGGCCCCGGGGATCCGTGGGGGCCGGGGGGCCCTGGAGGGCCGATGATCTGAGAACAGTCGAGAAACTACCTGATGAAACCGCACTTCACCCAGCAGATTGTCATGTTGCGCGGCGTCCAAGTTACTCACAGACGGACCCTGAGGACCAGGCAGTCCTGCTTCCCCTTTGTCCCCCTTAACTCCATTCACACCCTGGGACACACAAACCAGGAAGTACGTTTCTGTTCAGTGTGGTGGTTGAAGTGAGGAGTAACAAATTCATGGAGGAGAGCTTTATTTGGATGAATGAATGATGAATGATGTGCTCACAGGTAACCCTGGTAGGCCAGTTGTCCCTTTGTCTCCTGAGGCTCCAGGCATCCCCATGTCTCCTTTGGAGCCCTTGTAGCCCTGCAAGAGGACAAGAACATTAGAAAAGCACACCTACAAGTGTTATCCTGCATTAGAGGATGCAAGCAGGCCAAAATTACGTCAAGGAATCCTAAGCCTATAAAAGAAAGCTCTTGTTGACAAATGATGTTTATTTTCTCCAACTCACTCTTTCACCATCAAGTCCAGGCAGACCAGGCATACCACGGTCTCCCTGGAAACACAAGGATAAACAACCGTTGATCTTTTCCAAGTCGAGGACAGTGACGTGCTTTGACTTGCGCTGGACAAAACACACTGGAAACAAATCTCAACTGAATTGATCATCGCACCTTTGCGCCCTGCGGCCCGAGCGGCCCGGGGGGCCCCGGAGGTCCCTGGACAGACAAGAGACGACAACAAAGAGGACGTGTCAGTTTCGAGTCCACGCAGCTCGCTGTCTCGGCAACGTCTGCATGATCTGCTCAAGCGTGTCCAGTTTGAGCTCAGTCACCGATTCACCATACAATGAACGTGTTAGCAGTCGGAAACAAATACACGGGATGCTTTTCTGCGACACACATGCAGAAACCTTTTCAGCGAGAATGTGTGGATCTGTGACATAATCATATCATGATGTTAGGGAATGAAGGCTCCATGATTATGTGACAAATGCCTGATGCAGCACTGTTGCAATCGGGATATACACTAATAATCTTATCTCATCTCCATCCTACACACAATTTCTGGTCAAATACTTGAAGTAAAACCAGGCTTGTGTCCTCTAGTGCCCCCTAGTGGGGCCTGCCCCACTTTCAAAACCTCCTTATTTTGACAAAAACAGAGAAAGGGGGTCACCTGGTTCTGTTTCTCTTTGACCTGCTCTGTTTCACCTGGATATTAAGAGCTTCTTTCTATTGGATGAGTCACACACAACCACAGAGACAACCAGCAGCGGAGGCAGCGTGTCAGGCCGGCCACAAACACACACACACACACACGCACGTACGCACGCACACAAGCACTGAGGACTGTTTCATTCAAACGCGCTGCCGGGTGAAGGAGCACAGATACAACAGGGCGGTGCAGACCAGCGCTGGGGTTGGGTGGGGTTGGGTGGGGGCCCATGCTACAGGACAGAGATGAATCACTTGTGGCGGTGACACAATAGACAGAGTACACAGAGCCTAATTACCGTGACTGTAATAGTGGTTATCTTCTGCAGTGGGCCAAAGGAGTGGGGAAGGGGGGGAAAGAGGTGAGAGATAACATTGTAGAGGTCATAGAGAAAAAAGAGGGTCAGCACATTTCCACACACCCTTTCAAAATAAATTATCCAAGTACTGAAGCGTAACATTCGCTTGAGTTTTTCGAAAACGTGGGAACTCAGGTCTGAAATATTTGTATTTTATTTTGAAAGGGGAAGAATTAGACAGGCGCGAAAAGATGTGACGCGTTGGGACGTCTCGACCGACCTGTAAAGCTTCCTGGATGTTTCCGTTGTAGTCGATTATTTCGGTGGCCCCCTGGTCTCCTTTTTGTCCGGGTGGACCCTGCACGGCGAAGCACCTTAGTTACAGGACGTCTCACACCTGATTTCAACTCACTGTCACTAAAACAAAAGCTCAAATCCCTGTGAATTGTTTGTAAATAAAATGACTCATTGCTGCCCTCTAGTTGTCCCCCTCAACAGCTTACATTGTGTTACAAAGAAACGTGATAATTCAGCTAAAAGTGAGTGTTTATAAATCAACAGGAAAAGGTAAACAGGGACATGAACGGACTCGCTTACCATCGGGCCAATCGTTCCCCCATCTCCTTTGTCCCCAGTCTCCCCCTGTTGACAGTAAACAACAGACATCAACTGTCATAGGTGAAAAAGTACTTTATGTAGACATATAGAAGTATTGCCTCCAGCAGTTCGCAGTACTGACTCCTATCTGGGACTTTAATGATGCCGCATACTCAGAAACTGAAAGTACAAACAAATCTCTGACAGAGTAGCAGCTTTTTCCACTTCAGAAAAAGAATCACTGCAAATGCAATGGACACAACTCATCTTCAACTCCATCCATCTATCCATCCATCCATCCATCCATCGCAGGTTTTGACCTTTTCTGAACTAATTACAAGGATCTTTTTTCTGAAACTAAAGAAAACATATTGGCCGCGCTCACCTTTGACCCTTTCAGGCCAGGACTACCAGCCTCTCCTTGAGAACCCTGCAGCATGTGGAAACACCAAGAGTGATGAAACTGACAGATGACAGAGATAAATAAGAGGCTACTGCCAAAAAAAGGTGACGGACAAGAGTTGTAAACCTAAAAACTGAATAACAAACTCTTTCTGGGTTCGCTCCAAATCCATCATAGAGAATTTAGCGCACTTCTCGTGCACATTTCACAGTGGAAACATCATCGGCCCCTCCGACTCGTCCCGGGAGGGACGGCGGAGTCGGTTTCGTCGAAATAACTCGCCTTTAATACGCTTGGACTGCCACGCCACGGAGAGGGTGTTTATTTGAACTCTGTCGCTGACAAAAGAGAGATTTCACTTCGGGGGCTTCTAATAGGATGAGAACCAGATCTCTGCGTCGTCGAGGTTTAGACTGGGGCTTGGGGCTACCTGCTGGCCCAGCGCCAGACATAAACAATGGTAAACTCATTGCTGTTTGGTTTACGTTACAAGCACCCCGGGGAAAGCCATGAACTTATTACGGGCTCTAATGGTTTAACCAGGCTCCTCTGTGATCTGAAGTGAATATGTAATGCACTGCATGAACCCCGGATCCACTCAGTCAGAACTGTGGGAACCTGACTGTGCGTGCTTTGATCACTACATCACTAGGGGGCAGCAAAAAGCAAAGCAGTCCCTCTGAGGAATCGCCTCAAAGGTGATTAAAAGTCCTACTGACCTTTGGTCCGAGAGGGCCCATCTCCCCTCGCTCGCCCTTTCCCTGGGGTCCGTGCTCGCCTCGCTCTCCCTGCGCATTGACATGAAGAAGAGTAGGGGAGAAAAAGGTGAGCGGTCTCTGGTCCGTCGTGCAGAACTGCTGATCCAGGCTCTGCTTGCTTTTTGCTGTCAGCTGCAGGACGTGGTATGAGCAGGAGGCCCGGCCCTCCCTGATGACATGCAATATTCACATGTCTGTCCGAGCTCCTCATCAATTCCTGGAGTTCGCCCGCTCGTCATAATAAATCGCAGATGTGGGGTCAGCACATTCTCAATGTTAAATGTAGATTTTAAGAAACCCCTCAATATTTTGTTGCCCTTCATGCTGAATATTTAAAGATAGCTGCATATTATTCACTCTGAGGCTGTGCGAGGCTTCTTCTGTGATGTGAAGTATTGCAAATCAGCCAATAGAGGGGGCTGTGGTATAACTCAGCTCACCCTGTGGGCTCCTGATTGCTGACACTCCAAACCAAGTGGGACACAGCCATTATTCAGCAATGTTGATTCACTCTGGGCTCTGGTTTTTCTGCCCACAAAACTGCTCACAACTCATTGTCCGGTCAGAGAATGGATTGGAGCTATGCGCGGGGGGAAGCAACGTCCTCTTCAGCCTGCGATCATGAGCAGTGCAGCCTGGGAAACCGGGCCGCTCATATCAAATATGTGAGCGGATGTGGACACGTGGAATAACCATCAGGCCGGCCCTTTTTTTTTTCTTCTCCGAGCGTTGCCCTGACATTTCACGGAGCACCACAGATATGCAGGACAATGCAAGTTTAATACGTATCAAATATCAGCACAGTGCAAAGAAAAGCCTCTCAATGAAGACCATGCAGACCTCACTGAGGGCAGCGGAGGGAACGGCGAGAGCCCGCCCTACATAACATCGCTGCGATAGAGCCTGAAGTCACCCACCTTGGTTCCTGGAAGTCCCGGAAGGCCCGGCTCTCCCTGCGGACCCAGAAATCCAGGCTCACCCTGGAAATTTCAAGAAGAAGCAGCAGCCATCACTTTTCCATGGGGCCTTTTAAGTGCAGCACTGCTGATGAGTGCTAAACACAGGACGCGCAGCAAGTATATTCAGAAAGACCAGCATGCGCATTTGCACGTGCACACAGACACACACACACACACACACACACACTGAGGAATACATGCATAAATCACACGCACAGACACACGTTATCAGCGGCTTGTTAATTTATTCCCTGGTTTCCTACGAGCCTTAATGGAAGCGACGAGTGACCTTGTTAGGAGCTCATCAGGGTGCACAGACGGGCTCTGATTAAACCAGGATCCGTGCCACTCACGGGGAACTTTTAACGATTCCGCATTTGCACTCGACGCGCCAGCGCCGGAGCTTGCAGCACGAGGTGCGATCCCGGCTTTGATTGGAGTCACATCGCGTCTGATTGCAAAAATCACCTAACCAGAGTGTTCGGCGGCACCATCTGCGAGCGGCGGTCCCACCTACGGCACATTTAGGCACTCCGGAGGCACTCCGAGCGCTAATGGACGTTTTTTTCGTTTCCCAAACTTTTGCAGGAACGCCGATCGAATGAACCGCAAAGGACGCGGAGAGCAGAACAAAGTGCAAGCCGAGCGCAGAACCTGCGAGTGCAGCGTTAGCAGAAAAAAAACATATTGTTAGAACCCATCAAGCATTCGGGCTCTTAAGTAAAAACAGGAGAGTGTAAAGTGTAAAAGGCTTTTTTTCCCTTTTTCTTTTTTTTTTACAAGGCCAGCACATTACCAGCAAACGAAGAGCAAAACAAAACCAAAACAGTAACAAGCGTCATCGTCATGCCTGTGTGAGCATTCCTTGCATTCACATGTTATATTTCCAGCTAATGGCCCCGAAGTGCGGGGAGGCGATCGCTTCCCTCGGAGCCTGAGACGGCGCTGACTTATTGGATGGCATGTGTGCGTTTGATTTCGCCATCTGCTGTCGATCCCGTTAGAGAAAGCAAGCTTCTTCAGTGAAACAATAAAAATGCAGTTAAAGAAATCATAAAAAGAAGCCAAATAAAACGGTGGCTTCTGCTTCCTAACAAGCAGCTCTGGCACGTTGCGTCTCCAGACTGAAGAGGAGGGGAGTGTTTGCCGGGGACGCAGGGTTCAAATCACAAATTGGTGGGACTCCACGCTGTTTTCGCAAACCTGAAAGAGCCCTGATCTGATCAAAAGCCAGTCATCACGTTGCAAAGGAGGCTCCGGTACGACTGTGCCCTCAAACTGTCGACATACAGGTCTCACATCTCTTGAAGGGCAAGAACACGAGACCCGAATGTGTCAGAGTGGCCCTATGACGATGGGTCGGGTGAGTTTTGCGCTGGACTCTGCTACAGACAGCCTGAAGCGGATGGACAAGGACAAGACTGACTGGTGGTGGTGGTGGGAGGGGAGGGGAGCGGGGGTGAAAACAGCGAAGCATTTACCTTTATCCCTGGGAGTCCAGGCAGCCCTGGAAGTCCTGGCTCTCCCTACACAGGAAAAGTGTGACATGTTACAGCCAAGCCAAGCTAAGCTGAGTCAAGCCTCATTTGGAGGCTCTTCGGGGTTCTATTAGCCCGACACTCTCTCTTCTGCTGCTGTTTTCTCTGGCTGTGGCGCTGCGGTAATTTAGAAAAGTGGCCTTCTCTCCCGAGTCGACTGTCGTCTCCCTTTGCAGTTAGCATTAGCAGACCGTACCGCACATGCACTTTTCGAACCAACTCATGCAGCCATGGCTCAACAGCAGGATTAGTGCTTGTTATACCACTCAAACCTTCACGAGTGCATTGAAGTTGCGATTTTATAGTATTGGGCAGGTGCGAAAGGGTTCCTGGAAGGCAAAAAAACGGTCGGACACTTAACATTTGAAGCGGCGAAAAGCCGTCTGGGAGCGAGAGCTGCTGTGGCTTCAAGGTCATTACAGTTTTGGCAACGCCGGTGGTGTGCGAGTTGGCCAAGGTTGGGTCATTGTCAAGTTGACAACTCTAAGCTCTCATTAGCAACGAGTTCGAGCAACGGCGGGGCAAGAAAACCCCCCCAAAAAACCAGGCCTCGTCCCTCGCGAGGATTCCCCCAGACTTTCAAAATAAGAACGCTGACTCGGGATAATTGAACGCTCAATTAAAGACCATTGTATTTATGGCGTTCGAGAAGAAATTTTTGGAGCCGCACGAGAATGATCAACGGTTACAGCACTCGCGGGACCGCAGAGGAGGCTGTAAATTCCCATCGTCGGTTAATGCAAGCCCGAGAAATCAATGAATTAAGACGTCTTTCCCGTGGTACTCCAAGTACACTCATTGAATACCATGCAGTGGTTGGGGTCTATTTTTTCCTTTCCTCCTCCTGAACAACTCAATATTCATCTCCCATATCAGCCCAGGCAGAGTGCTAAAGACACAATGACAGATAAGATAAAGCAGTCAAAAAATTAGTCAGGCCACGAGTCGTCTCTCTTCTTTTTTTTTGTTGCAGCGCAGCAGAAAAACAGACTTGTTCTTTTCAGCCAGTCTGGAGCCAGTTTTTCCAAACAGAGAGAAAGAGAAAAGGGGGGAAATTAATGGGGTGCAACACATGGGATTAAGAAGTGTAATTAGACGCGGCACCGGCGCAATCTCGGCAGCAGTCTGGTCAGAGGACGAGTAAACGCTTTAATTTTACAGGAAACTCGTTCCTCTTCTGCCGCATAGCTCTTTTTATTAGTTTCTCACCAGCAGCTGCTTCTCCCGCAGTATTCTGCTGCTTTGCTCTGTTGCCCGACACAGCGTCTCGCGCTAAGATAAACAGCGGTTGGCGTGGAAGAGGTCATCCTCACAAACACTGGCTCACGAATAAACCTGGGTAACAACAATAGGACGACCTGGCGTTTGGGCAACATCTTGCGAATGGAAGTCACAGTGGAAACGGAGAATCCAGGGGAGATCCTATTCGGAGGTGTCGGTGTAAAACACGAGCTCCCACGCGGCCTCCAAACAAGCATCGAGCCAACGTCAATGTAAAACGAGTCGGAGCCCTGTGATAGACGAAAGGTCACCCTCAAGTGTCAGGTTCCCCCCCCACCAAACGTAACAACCCCTTGTACACAATTTTAAAACATAGTTGCTCAACAGGCTCTCGATGAAATCTACTTCCTCAAGAAAAGGGGCTCAAACATGCAGCTGGAGGCCCGTAACCGAGTCTCCACGCCTGTCTGATTCGTCCCACTCTGATGTTGCACAGCTGGAACATTTTCCAACCAGGAAGTTACTAAAAAGTAACTGCTGCATCTGAATACCCCCCAAGAAAGAGTAGCAGACCGAGAAACGAGTCAGAACCGAACAGCAGATGGCAGCAGAGTCTCTGTGTCGGTGCAGTGGAAGCTAGCGACCTTATTGCGACTTCAGGGATTACTCAAGAAGAAGAAGATGATGAAGACAATAGGCAACCTTTAGCACAACTTCAATATGAAGTAATTGCAAGTACAAAAAGTGTGCAATGTATTGATCTTCCTCATGTGTAGCTCAGTTAAGTTTGTTACCTTGTGTCCACTCCTTCCAGGCTCTCCAGGTTCACCCTGAAACACATCATGAGAGCACTCAATTCAGCGTTTCATTTCTGGAACCCGTCCATTGAAGTCATGCATTCTGGTCGCTGCTGAGGTTCACTTGATGAATAAAGGGAAACTTCACCTGCCGTTTGGCTCCTAATCCTTCCATTCTGCCTGCCCTGAGCTCTTCCTGTTCATTTACCTACAAATCCCCCCCCCCCCAACATGATGTCATCCAAATGACTTTTGCAGCATCCAGACTCGGCTTCAAACTACACATGGTCCTTCCATGTTTTTCATGGGCCCACCCCCACAGAGGCCTGGGTAAAGCCGATCAACAGCTGTGTTGTCGGGAGCCGCTTTGGACAGGACGACTCTCGAAGCTTTTCCTCCTTTCTTGATATAGTTTATGACAGTTTAGAGTTTCACTGTTTTCTCTGCACATTGACCTCTATTTCATGAGATAACCGCCACATAATTGTCACATATGAAGTCCATCTTTGTGTTGGAAACAGCCCCCCCCCCCGCCTTAAAAATCCAGCATCGGTGCAACTCTTACCTTGATGCCGGCTGCAGAGGAGCCTGCGTCTCCCTGAAGAACAAAGCAAAAAAACCCAAAAAAAAACAAAGTACACGATTACAACACACGGCAGGAGGTTATTACGCGGGGCTCTCTGTGAGGTCACAACAGGAAAGAACATTAATGTGCAATTACAGTTACGAAAGCCAGGATTTATGAAAGGAGCCCGTTCACCCGACAGCGCCGAACATCGTCTGAACACGGCTAAGTGGAAATCCAATTAGAAGCAAGATTGTGCGCGCTGCTCGAAGCGGCGTTACGCGCACCTTCTTGCAGGAGCCTGAGCCGAGACTCACGTCTTTGTTTTTACACCGTCAGAGTGCAGCTGTGTCGCGGCGCTGACATGAAGGGTGAAATCCAACACGATGCATGAAAAAAGCCACAACAGTATAGGCAGTATGGGGCTTGATAGATATATTAGGTACTAGCTGCAATCATTCAACCTTTTTGTTTTAAATGCAATGCGTCTCGGAGGTGAACCCGAAGCAGACAGAGCTCATTCTATCGCAGTCCCCCCCCCCCCCAAAAAAAGGTCCCCAGAACCTTCGCCGTTGCAGTGCAGAAGTGCTGCACTGTACAGTAAAAACAGACATAAAACAAGGGGCCAATAAGTGCAATTATGGGCGGTTGGTGGGAAAAAAACGAGCGGGGAGAAGGAGACGGGGTCTTTAGCTCTGGTGTGGACTCTGTGGTTTCGCTGCACATACGCCTCGTGCTCAGAAGTTGCTGCAGGAATGCCTCTCGCCCTCAGCCTCGTTTTTTATGGGAGTCATTATGATGCATAGCACACAAGGCAGTGTTTAATTGCGGCATTTTTTTTTTTGCAGACAATAAACTGCGTTACCGTTTACAGCTGGGCTTGGTTGCATGCTCCAGGGTGCCTCTATCTCCATCCTATGGCTTATCATTCAAACCTTTTTCTTTTCCTTCTTTCTGGGCTTTTTTTTTTCACAAGCTCTTTTATATTTTATAGACGATCTAAGATCTGAGCGAATCAGCTTTTACAGTTTGCCACGAAAAACAGCCTTTTCGCATTACGATTTATGGAACTCAAAAGGGTTTTCGCATCAATTTTACCCAAAGTAGGGATGTCACGTGCCAAAATCCCAAAGAATACAGACGACATGTTGTGGCTTACCTCAACGTTCGAATGGAAAGTGAATTTTACACCCGAAAACTGATTTTTTTCTGTTAATTGAGTCTTTGGAGAACACTAAACAAGTCTGATCTGGGGTCTGCTCCACCTGTCGCAAGGGTCAATAGAAACAAAGGTCTCCTGACGCTCGTCGCAGGAGACGGATGTAAACAAACTGGACCCAGCCAATGAGCAGTTGAGCACTCGTACAGTCATTCTCAGTCAGAAGACGGAGCGTGTTTCCACTTTTACAAATCGCCCCCTTCTTGGCCCACCTCGTGTCGAAACGACGCGAATACAATAACAAACTTTCGCCGGCACTCCTACAACCGTCTCCACGTGCCTGAGGCCCTAAACCGTCGCATGTGTAGCCCTCTTTCTCACTGTTAATCTCAACAGGAGCGCACGGAGCGCCGCGACAGCGGGGAATCGAATTAACAGCACGTCGATAACGGGACGCGAGCTGCGAAAAAATCGTCGGATGACGCGACGCGGGGCAATTAACACTTCGCTCCCCCTGCTTCACGAGCAAAAACACCCAGTCCCGACGCTTCCCGTCACGACGCATCCGACACGGAGCCCCCCGAGCAATTGGGGGGGGGGTTTGAACCGCGGTTTAATCTCTTCCAAATGTGGTCGCATGAGACGGAAAAAGCGGGGGAGTTGGGAGGTGAGCTGAGGTGTGGCACGGAGTGCTGAAATGTCCCAACTGGGCCAATTACCACGGTGAGGCCATGGGCTGCTTTCTAACCGCGGCGCGGGCTAAGACGGAGAGCTGTCGCCGCAGCTCCACTTCATTACGGGCACGCAAAGCCGTCGCTGCATGTTGACATTTGGAGATAATAACACGGAGGTCTCGCCGTGGCTGCTTGGTAAATCAGGAGGCTTTTTTCGAGAAACGAGGTGGTGAGAATTAATCAGCGGAGCAATGAAACCATGGTGGAATTGAGACAAATGTCACCATTTAAGGCCTTCAAAAACATGACTCCTACTCCGCGTTATGGCCATTTGCAGGGGGGGGGGGGAGGCGGCCAAAGTTAGCCCCGGCTGTATCGCGACCTCAGAGAATACATGTGAGGCAACGCAAATGATGATTGGCTCCTGGGGAAGAAAGGCTCTGCCAGCAGTTGACAAGCGGCCAATTCACAAGAGCTCGGACCGGATTCTGGGATTCAGAAATTATACCAACCGCTGTGCCACGGCGGAGCCAAAACGCTCGGAGCCTCGAACTTTCCCAAAAGCGGATCGCGGCTTCGCTCGGCTGTTCGAACGCCCTCTATCACTGAGGTTTGGAGGGGGTTTTTCTCGGCCCCCCCCACCCCCCACCCCCCAACGCACGGAGTCACAGTTAATTTCACACCTAGTTAAATACTTAGGCAGAATGCAAGCGAGGTAAATGGTTTAGAACTAAAGCTTTTAGCGGTGGTAATGATTTGTTTTAAATGAGGCCAGAGATGGACACGCGGCCGCTGCGGCGAACTTTCTCTCTCCGCCCGGCTGACGGAGGCTCCATGAGGGCAGCAGGTAACGTTACAGCAACGCGCAGCACAAACAGCGGCGGAGAGGGTGCAGGTACTCCATTACTGCTCAAGAGTACGATTAACATTCCTGTTGCATGTTACTTTATACTCGTCTTCCTGACTCGCTTATTTGATACCTGGAATTTCAAGGAGATGGAGAAAGCATGTTACTGAAGGAATGTTCGGAAATCATATGATAAATAAGCAAAAAATGTAATGATGCATGTTGTTTTCTCAAGTTTTTGATGATTAGATTGAAAGAATAATGTAAAAGTGTCATTTGCATCATTATTTTTGGACTGTTTTGGTAAAACTTCAACAATTTCTGTGCGTATTTGCATCCAGAATTCGCAGCTCTGCGTCGGCGGGCCGTAGCACCAGCGTACAGCACACTCGTATGCATTTAGTAAACATACAGTGGCGAGACTCATTGTCAGTGACAAAGAATCCAACAAATGAGCGTTCAAGATGGACCGTAAGCAACAGGAGTTGATCTGCCTGCGGTGGTTCCATTTCACACTCCACCGATCTCCCACCGTCAAAACAATCCCCCTTTTGTCTCATGCAGAACGCGGCCTGACTGCTTACTCCGCCACCCCCCCACCCCCACCGCCACCCCCCCTCAGGTCTGTGCTCGCCATACTGAAGCTTTCACTGCCTCACCTCTCACCTCACATTACCACATTTTCCCCCCGCCGTGCGTGCTGCGTACTGTTAACTTTGGCATCTTCAGCGCGGAAGCCTCCGAATGCCCTCTTCGCCGCCCACCGCGTCCGCCCCCCCCCCCACTTTTATTCTCTGGTTTCCTCCTCGGAACCAGTGAAACAACAATAATTTCATGGAGGAGCAATTGATCAGGCATGAAAACTCTGATGACAGAAGGGGGGCGGGCGGGCGGCTGGGGGGGGTGGGTTTGACTTCAGGGTGTATTTTCCTCACTGGGCCCGACGATCAATCAATCCTGGCCCGCGTCTGGCGCATGTTGAACTCGTCTGGATGGGCCCTGATTGAAATACTTCCCACCAGATGGCCGGCACCGCGCTGAATAAACGGGGGCTCACGTTCGCGTCCCGACGCTGACAGTCCGCGATGAGGTCATCGTGTCCACGCTAATGGAAGATCTCCACTTCCCCTCGCCCTTCAAGCTACCTGCTGTCCGTCTTTATTTATATAAGACCGTCAGGTGACCGGCTGCGGCGGTATGAATTCCCAGGGTGTTCAATTCCACCGCTCCTTTTTTTTTCTTTTTAACACCCGCTGCAAAAAAATCCATCACTTTTTCCCCCCTTTTATTGCACCGAGGTAGACGAGATCAAAGCGCTGCGCGGGCTGCAAACTTTTATCGCCCTCCTTTTCCTTTTTCTTCACTCATTTTTGCACAGATGATATCCTGCATCTGTTTCCCTCCAATGGTGTCTCTCTCTCTCTCTCTCTCTCTCTCTCTCTCTCTCTCTCCCCCTCGCTCTCCCCCTCGCTCTCTCTCTCTCTCTCCGCTGCCGACTTCAGCAAACCTCAGTGCTCATAAAGCGAGAAGTTATCAAAGTTGTTCTCCGCTGAACAGCAAAATAAATTGGCGGTGACGTTTTGAGCGCGCCGCCTCGGTGCCACCGCGCGTCCCTCGGCCACGTTTGGGTTTAACGGCTAATTTGGATTTCCGACAAAGAGGAGCATCTCCGGTGTTTACGACGGAGAAGGACTTGTGTCGGCCAGCTGCGTCTCCGCTTTTCTGTCACCAAAGAGTCCTGCTTGATATGTGACAAGCGAAATTGACATTTTCAGTCTTGTTTCCTCCAAGAAGAGACGTCCCTTTTCAGAACTCCGTGTCCTAAAGTTGCCCTTTTGATACAGCCAGATACTAACTCATAGGGGGCGGGTCTATAGGTCAGCACTAAAACCAGCTTGTCAGGCGGACACATGGATCTATGAGTGTCCAGCGGCGCTCCTCGCTGCCCTTTTGTTCCGGAGGAGCTCCGCCCGACAAGCTGCCGTGATGATAAACGGCTTCTAAATGAAGGGCCCGGGCCGAAAGCGTCTCGTCAGCGCAACGCCGCAATTAAGGCCGCATTAAACACGAAAAGGGCAACATCAAGTGCCAGCGAGAGTGCTGTTGTGCAGTGCAGTTGTGCTGATGGTACTTGACCCCAGCTGCTGCCTCCGCTGCCGCTCGCCGCTCAGATGGCCGACGTTAACCTTTTTCTGACCACAGCCAGACGTCTTGCCTACCTCCCCCTCTTCCCCTCGCGAGCACTTCCAAGACATAAACAAAGAGGCAATAAAAGGTAAAAAGGGATTTACGTACCTTCTCCCCCATATCACCTTTCGGTCCATCTTCACCCATATCGCCCTGCGGGGGAAACACATCAGCATCGTCAGTCTCTTTTAAGCGGGAGGGAGACGATTGTGACACCTAAGGGCACCGAGGGTCCGAGAGTAGCTCGAATGTTACGTGGTGGCTGTTTTTCCAGCGGAGGGACGCGCTGTTTATGATTGCCTGTTAGCGAGAGTCCATAAAAAGAAGCTCCATTACATCGCACGTGTACGCGAATCGCCACTTTAGCGACTGAGTCATCACATGTGGTTCGAATAGGCTGATGTAATGCACTCGGAGGGACAGTGTGGAGGGTCTAAATGCTGACTCCAACGACTGCAACACTTTTAGACTCAAAGCGCCGAGCGGAGCGACACGCCAGCGCTGCTCGGTGGGAAGACGGCTCGGTTCAACCACTTGGTCCAACATCTCATGGTGGGATCTTTCCCGACTTCTCAGGACGTTTGTTTACAGCTGATGTGTAAATGGAACGTGGCGTTTAGAGCGAAATACTTAGATTGCATAAGTCTCTGAACAAGGTTTCTAAACTGCCTGCAATTAGATTCAAGCGTCAGCTGGGTTTCGATTCGAAAAACGGTAATGGGTCGACTCAAAAGACACTCGTTCTCCTGAGAGACGGCTTCATCGTGCGCCATATCATAAATGGGAATTCAAACCTGGAGTGCTGAACATGTCAGGAGGTTGTCATGGCGGAATAATACGAAGTCGTCCTTCGGAGCAGGGTTTTTTTCCCCCTTTCATTTGACTGCCAGTTCGCGAACCGAAGCCAAAAGTCGATGCGAACACGTCTGGCTCCTCTCGGAAAACGAGAGCCCGTGGCACTCGGGGGCCGAGTTTTAGAGCCGTTTGGCAGCCAGCGGATGGCTTCGCTTTTAATAAATCCACATGACTTTGTGTTACAACGTGAATCACACGATGAAGAACGGCTCGGAGCGCTTTTTTCGAAAAACAAAGATCGCGTCTCCGGGAGGAGCGGTGAAAGAGGGCTCGGAAGAAAATGAGATTAGCGCGACTGGTGCTCGGCGCTCGACTGGGGCCGCCGACTTCTCTGCACTCGCGAGGCCTCGCGCGCGGCCCCGATTACGACACGTTGCCTTCCTGTGTTTGCTTGCGGTCTCCTTTCGCGCGCAAAACAAAGCCAAACACTGGTGTTTATGTGAAGAGAACTGGCACGCCGCAGAATAAATTCATATAATAGTTGAAAAAATGCAACTCTCCACTTTGAGGTCGGGACCCTGTGAGGGTCTGACAGTTCTCATGACGATAAACAGGGCTGAAAAGAATGAAAATGGCGTGTTCTTACTCAAGTCGTTGGCTTTTATTAGAAACCCTCAATAGTGTTTCCTCTTTATTTGACTAATAACTCATAAAACGAGCTCAAGGAGCTGAACTTTATCGCAAAAGTACGCACAACGACCGGGCACACCACCTGTGGCACGGCCAAGGAGTCGGAGGCAGACGCTTTTTTAGTAAAGAGTTTGGGAACTGGCTTTGTTCTCGTCCAAACTTTAGGGTTTTTTTTCCCTCAGGGGAGCTGTGACGCCGCATGCAGGCTGCTCTGTTAATTCGGAGACAATTACAGGTATGGCAACGACAGAGGTCTCCGAATGGATGCAGGACGAGCGCCTGGAGGCCTGTTTTTTAGTGGACGGTGAGTCATCGCGTCCCTCCCAGAGTCCTCGGCCGATGCTCACACCTCCCACCGGCCGCCGTGGAATATTGGTGAAAAAGGGGCAAAATTAGAACCAGGCAGCGGGGAGATAAAAGTTGCTAATCCTCTGCGAGGCGCCGCCGAATACGGGCTTGTTTTTTAGGCTTTCCTCGAGTCCTGCCGTTGGAGAATTTGGGTGCAGTTTTTTCGGTGACTCATTGGCTGACTGACTCACTCCATGGCCGCGTCTCGGGGGAAGGGGGTCGACTCCGAGGCGGAGCCGCCACCGCCGCTTTACCGCGGGCGGCTGCCCGAACACATGGCGGCGGATATCGGATTGATGCTTACAATAACGTTTGGAGATGTGAATTAGAGCTTTACCTTTTCACCTTGGTCGCCCTGTTGGGAGAGAAAGCAGAGAATTAAACACAGAGAAGCCCAGGGGGGGGGTTGGGTTCAACTGGGGGGGGGGGTTATTGCAGCCACTATAGGT
>JASSRZ010000060.1:5708400-5722466 GCA_032164315.1 Malacoctenus gilli
CCCGCGGGGGGGGGGGGGGGGGGGGAGCGGAGGGGGGAGGAGGCCTTGCCGACAGATGACAGCGCAGACAGGAAGTGTCTGATTGGGTTACACTGAACAAACACTGGCAGCTACCTGATGGCGGGGATATGGCTTACATCTGTTCCCCACATCAGCGCCACCGGGGACTCGCAGCCTGTATCGCAGCACTTAGCTCTGGCTTCTCTGCTCTCCATCTCTCTCCTTGTCTGTCTCTGACTCTGTATCTCTCTCTCCCTTTCTTCCTCTGTCTGTCTCTCTGTCTCCTCTCTTGCTCGGTTTCTTACCTTATCTATCTTTGTCTCTCCCCCCCCCCCCTCTCCATGTTTACTTGCCCTAACCGTGGCTGTCTTATCTCTGATCTCCAGGTAAATGTATTTACAACCTGACACGTTTTCTTCTTTACTGTCCTTTCAGTGCTCAAAGGAGGGGAGGAAAAAATCCGCGTGAGGGACATCGAAGACACCTTCCCAGCTTGAAATGCAATTTTGTACGCAGTCACAGAATCTGATTTCATCCAATTTAACACGAGTGAGAAATATCGCCGGAGTTGGGAATTATTTTCCTCGCGCTTACCTTCAGCCCTTGTGGCCCCACAGGTCCCTACAAATGAGAAAAGAGGAGAGAAAGAGAGATTGAGTGGAAGAGAAAAGAGAATAAAAAGGAAAAGAAAAAGATGGGGTCCACGTCAGATGAAATAATGCGATTTCCACGGCCAACACGGTCACAGCAGTGGGACTGGCAGGGCTCGTGGTAGGATTTCATGCAGCGAGCAACACCCTTCAGGCAGAACCGGATCACAATCGGCCCCTTGTTTCATTCTCCAGCACAGAGAGGAGAAGAAGAAGATGAAGAAGAAGAAAAAAGGAGCCCCACTCACTGTGCGCCGTCTTTTCATTGAACTGCACCATAAACACAAATCCCTAATGAGACCATGAATAACAGGATCGTTTATGGCTTTATCTTCAATGTTGATCTGTCGTTATCCGTTTCAACAACTGTAAAAACTTGCACAGAGAGGTTCAATAGCTAAATGAGCTCATATTTGGAAGGCCTTAAAAAATGCTCAGCTGGGTAACAAAGAGAAAGATCGGCCGTCGATCATTGATGGATGTGTCTGGGAAGACGGTTTGCTGTTTTAACCTGCTTTTCTTGAACACACAGTGAAACCGGAGGCCATGTTGGATCCTCCGCGAGAGTCAGTCAGCGAGAACACTTTGGGAGTAAATGAAAAGCCAAAGCGATGGAACCGAGTGCTCTCCACGAGGAGGCTCGGAACGATCGCAGCGCCACAGCAGTTCATCAACACCTTTACACTTGGCTTCTCCGACACCTCGTCTCGGGCCAGCTTTTCTCCTCGCTTTCTGCTCCGAATCTGCAGTAAATAAGGCCATTTGGCTCTTCACTTGCAGCTGACTCCAAGCCAGACACATCTTATCCCCCCCCCCCGCACAACCCCCACATACCCTCTACAACTGCAACTTTCCCTGCTTTAGTCATGTTGATGCAGCGGAGCTGGCAAAACTAAAAATATGGTCCCCCGATGAGTGTAAAAGCTTTGTGTGCTCTCTGAAAAAGTAGCCAGCGAGAGTGGAGTCAAAATGAAAAAAAAAAAAGGACTGTCAGTGCTGATTTCTGTTCGGAAGAAAGTGGAGTTCGTCCGCAGCCAGCGGATGACCTAATAATCACCCGTTTTCTGGGGATAAGCCGTTTGTTAGATCACTTCATATCTTGTTTGGTTTCTGTTGATGAAACGCTGCAATCACCAAGTGACTAAAAGTTCGAAACGTTCCCATTCTCCGTTTCCACTTCCACCCCCCCCCTCCTCGGATCGCCTTGTTAAAACCCCTGTAGCTACAAGTTCTCACATTTACCAAAGTGGCCCACACAGTTGCAGCTCGTTTATGGTGCATTCCATCTGCGCTTATAACAAAAAAAAACAAAAAAACCCTCAATGAACAACTTTCATTATCCCGGCCAAGCGAGGAGAAGGTTTTCCTCCTGCTCTCCTTTAAAAGTCTTTGTTGCCTATTCCCGGTTGGGTTCGGTAAACATCTTTATGACCCACTAGGTATGTGGGAGCATGTGCCACTCGCCGGAGTGCTAATTAGCTTGGCTACATGTGAGAGCGCTCCGGAGCTACTGGCTGAAAAGGAGATGCTCGGAAAAAAAAAAAGTCAAGGGTCCTCGAGGAAGTCTGGCCCTTTGGTTTGCAGAGACAATGAAACAGAACAGAAAAAAGCTCTGACAAGCAAGCCAAAAGTTCCCCATCAGAAGGGATCGATTTTTTGCAGCGAGCTGCGTCTGCCGTGCGTGCACATGCTCGGCGTATCACACCTCGGACGCCTCATTTAACATCCATAAAGGGAAGGAATCCACAAATGTACGATATCAACGGGAAGCCCGCTGAAGTGGAGCATCGCAGCACAAACACAAAGCGCCGAATGTTTGCTACTTTCATTCATGACTTGGAAACGACAAACAATGAGGCGATTGCCAGGTCAATTCCCACACTCGAGCCTGCAGCACTTGAACCCGCGGCACTCGAAGGACTTCCAGAGTTTGCAGTTCTCGCTCGGCCTTTACTGGAACAATATTTGGCCTGATCCATGCGCACGGAAAAGAAAAAAACCCTCCATGCCGGAGCTTTGGGGTACAGCGCAGGAGCTTCGTGACAAAGCTTTTGTTTTGCTTCAAAGATAAGTTTCCAATACTACGCTGTTGACACTGAATTATGGCACGTTCAACCCTGAAAGAATCCTCTTGTTTGGACAAGCTGGGTCTTTAATGTCTTAAGTTTGGGCCGATGCAGCTCTGGGTTAGTATAACACTGCCTTCAACCATCAACCACTGCAGAAACCGTGGACCTGTCTGCGCTGTTTCAACCGCAATCGTGTATATTGACTTTGTAGGACCTTGCAATCAAGCCGGCCTGATCATTGTTAATAGAAGATAAAACACGACAACATAATAAATCATCCAGTCTGAGTCGAACACAAACATGTTTAATTTACCAACTATATAAACTTGCTTAATAATCAGCGAGAGAGAAACCGCAGGGAGACTTGAGCTTGTATTGTTTCTTTTGAAAAGAGCAATTCTAAGATACTTTGACCAGAAGAAAGGCCTCATGCTTTTATTCTGAAGGCTGAGGGTGCATTTCTGCCAGTATTTGGCGTCACTGGCTTCTTAGAGACCACCAAACATGTCCCGGGCCACTGCTGCACTTTTTTGGACCTCGTATTCAAGTGAAAAACCTCGTCAAGGACACCCCCCCAAAAAAGGGGACATGTGCTCAATTCAAAGCAGCCGAAAGGATGATATGCCTTGACGCTTGCATCTAGCGCATTCTCCCAAAAAGTCCAAGGTAAGTCACTGGTCCATTGTGAAACAGCTTTGGCATAAATAGGACGTGGAAGGGGATCAGTGGAAGTCTGCCGCGTAATTGAAAATAACACCAAAAAGCAGATGGAGGAGCTCTTTTTCAATTACGGATGGAACATTTTTGGACATATTTCGTCCTCTTTCTTTTTGGTTTAATCAAGTTCCAAATGAAAAATGCAAGGCACCTTAAGAGAGCCCACGACCCCCTTAATTTACCCCAGAGAGACCTTATGGCACTGATGATTTTGAACGGGGTCCTGAAAATATTTCCTTTTCTTCTTCTTCTTCTTCTTCTTTTCCACCCCCCCCCCCCCCTCCTCCTCCTCCTCCTCCTCCGCGCTGCTCCACAAGAGCTTAATCCTCCTAACCAGCTCCATATGTCCTGGAAGGCTGCTGGAAAACTCTGGAATCTACTTTTGCCTCTTTAACAATAGCATCGACATAAAAAAAAAACCCTCGCCGAGCTGTGTCAAGTGGGCGCGAGCTCCGAGAGCACAGCCGAAGGAGGCCGAGAGACGGCGGCGCCGTGACCTCGGGACCCCGGCGGCGAGGCCGCTTGGGCAAGATCCGAGAGTGCCGATCCGTCCCCTTCAGATCCTGGCCACAGATCGAAGACAAGTGGCCTTGTTCTCAAATTCACATCGATCTTCTGGGGGCCGAACAAAAGTAAGTGCGACTGCCTGGTGGACAGTTTCCTTTCTTCCCTCTCTGGAGGCGCAACCAGCCAAAACACAAGCAAAAGAAAACACTCTCCCTAATCCACTGTGGCTTCCACCCTTTTCTGCACTGAAGCCCCCCTGAACTGCCTTTAAAACAGACAGGAGACCACCCTTTGATCTTCGAAGCCCCAAAAGTGAGGCCAAACACTGGCTGAGACACACACTCTCAACAAAAGCAGAAGCAGAGTGTCTGTTATTATCGTTTTCTTCCCCATTTCCACCCCTCCAGCAGCAGGCAGAGCCTCGGGCCGCGCCTGTGACAGCAGGAGCTCCACTCGAGGCTCCCGGACCAAAGCCTGGGAACCGCTTGGCTTAATTTCCCCTCAAGAAGTCACCAAAAATATAGATTAGACGCTGTCAAACGGTGATTGTTTGCTGTCACGTCTTCTTTCTCCAGCCGTTGTGACGTGCTCATTTCACGCTGCCTCCCAGTGGAGGAGGTCCTTTCCAAGATGAGGACATCATTCCTTGTTAAAAGTACATTAGTGTCACGCTGTGTATACAGCGGTGAAATAGTGCGCCTTGTTTCAGGAATTACAGTGAGCGGCGGCTAATTCATTATTAAAAAGCTCAGCGGGAGGACTGTGAGCTCATGTTGAACGGGATTCACCATCTATCTCCTGACGGAGACGCTGCAGCTGCCGGTTTGAAACAGTTGTGGAACGATCCGGCTTGCGGTTGCGCACCTGGGACTCCGCGGGCTTCACATTTGTGACAAAGTGAATTACGGAGCTAACATTTTGAGTATTTTGCAAGCAACCCCCCCCCCCAAACTGAATTAACAAAATGTGAGTCAGTTTTAGAAGCAGATGTTAATAGTTTTTCCTTTTCCACTTCTTTCCTTCACTTGTTGGTCCTGTTTCTGATGTGTCATTTGAATGCTAAGTGCCATGAGGAGATGTTGTAATCAGCACTACATAAATAACACGAGCTTCCATTGATTTTATTAGGAAATTAATAAAAACTCAAGAGCCGGGTTTCAAAGCTTCAATCATTCTCTCTGTCTGTTTCCTCCCAGTCCACCGACATTTTTCCAAGGCATGGAAAAAGGAAGATGGAGTCGGAGATAAAGGGCCTCTTCTGTCGGCTCCACTTCACTCAGCCTCCCTGCACTTGTGCGAGAGTTTCTGTGTGGCGTTTTTCTTTTTTTTCCTTTTTTCCAGCCCTGCTTCCTCTGGACTTCAGCTGCTCGATTGAGCTTTTGTTTTACGAGGGAACTTTAATCAAACGCTTCATTCTCCCACCACCGCCAGCCGTATCCAGTTGCTGTGAACTGCAACAGCTCGTCCCCAAGTGTGTGTGGGTGTCCCCGTGTGTGTGTGTGTGTGTCTGTGTGTAGCTTTGCAGGTTATCATACAACGTGTGACGGCGCTTAACATTATTATCGACACATTGAGGATTTTGGAAGCTTTCGTGACCTAAAAATGTAATAATAGCTCATTCTTGTACATAACTGGATGACATATTTATGGGTGTATGGAACATGATAGGAGAGGAGGCGAGCAGCTCTAAATAATTAAGTCGTTCAATATTTCACTTATTTTCATAAGCTTTTTTCTACCACAGGAACTTTTTTCATTTACCAGGAATTTTGGAAGGACTTTGTTGCGTTTCTACCAAAATTTACCGCAGAAGAAACTCTCTTTGCCCCCAATACTTCAAAGGGGGAGTTTAGGGAGACGACTTTTTTAGATTACCAGCAATTCACTTAAGTTCTTGTATGCTTGGTATTTGAAACAATCTATGGAATAGATGAGGAACGAGTGTACGTTTGTGCTCACCATTGGTCCTGTTTCTCCAAGCTGCCCAGGATCACCCTGTAAGGAAACACACATGAGCAATTCATTGT
Organism: Malacoctenus gilli; assembly: GCA_032164315.1. Lineage (NCBI taxonomy): Eukaryota > Metazoa > Chordata > Actinopteri > Blenniiformes > Labrisomidae > Malacoctenus > Malacoctenus gilli. Next base: position 5,714,371 of record JASSRZ010000060.1, read on the forward strand.
CACCAAAAAACAGAATTAGAACCACTCAAAGCCAAAATTTACGTTTTTCACATTTGTGTGACGTTCCCTGTTTTTGCGTTCTGCAGCCATTGTGCCACACGAAGCCATCAGGCTTCCGAGATGAGCCCAGCATTGTTATGTCCAGCGGCCTACTTGGCTGCGGCATTTATCAGGCCGTACCACCTGTGTCCTCCGCTGTCTCTGTCCAACAACCTGCTTCCAGGTCTGCCTCTTCTCAGCGCGGCGGCGGGACGCACGTTCGGATCTCCCGAGCCAAAATTTAAACATTGCTCCCTATTTTATCCGTCTGTGGCGTTTACAGGAACAATTCAGGTTTCTTTGCTCTCGCTGATTCACATGGGTGGGGAATAAATCACGAGGGTAATCCAGCCACCGAGGACGAGACGTCTCGTTTCGAGGAACCAAAAAACACAAGTGCAGCGACTAAAAATTGGAGAAGTGCAAAACAATAATCATGAAAAACTTGGAAGGGGCCGGATAAACAACACTAAATATATTTGCACTCCCACCGCGCTCGCTGCCAACACAATAAAGATCAGATGAAACCTCCTGAAGGTTTTATGACCGAAAATAATTGATGGGCCTTTTCTGTTTCTTCTTTCACCCACAGTCAGAGTTCACATAAATTAGTGCGATGCCAGTGACATGCGTAAAGACATGGAAAATGTTGGGTTCTAATGAGAAAAAAACACGGGCGCGATGTAAATGGAGACAGTAAAACATTCTCGTGGGGGATTGTTCATGTTTCGCAGCAGACATGAAGGCAGAAGGAGCGCCGATGGGGCCTCTGTAGTCCTCATTAGAAAAAGGTTTGCGTTGGAATAAACCCTCCCAGCAACAAGTCAAAATCTAATTGACGGGGAGCACAAACAGAGCCCAACTTGTTTTACACTTACTGGAAACAAAACAGCGTCCGCCGAAATTCTGCTGATCCAGTGATGTTTTTCGGAACACAGACGGCAAGAGAAACCCGGCTTGTTTATCCCCAAATTGGAAAATGACTGCTACTCACTGGCAGGCCGGGAACACCTCTGGGTCCGTCCTTGCCGGTGTCACCCGGGGGCCCCCTCGGCCCGGGAGGGCCCGGTGGCCCCGGGGGCCCGGGTGGTCCGGCTTGGCCCTGATCTCCCTGTGCGGCAAAAAAAAAGCAAACAACAATCAAGCGTTATTACGCGGTGATATCGTTGGATCGGGCCGAGACTGTGGCGGCTGCAGTCGAATCATGAGGAGAGGGAGGCGAAACGGTGGCGTGAGTCGCCTCAGTTCTTAACGATGGAGCGATGGGATGCAAAGATTTAGAGCTGATGTGTTAAGTCTTTGAACTGCATGCAATCCCTGACAAATTGGATCAGACTATGCATGACAAACGAACTGAGGGAAAACGTTGGCTTATGCAGAATAGCATTACACGAAATACGTGGGGGCCAATTGTGTCTCATGTAACAAGGAAATCTGAGAGAATATCTAGCAAACTTGCTGAAAAGGCTGCTTGAACAATGCCAGAGTCGTAAATTCTATTATTTAAATAAAATCTTGTGTTTTGAATGTTTTTTCTTTCAAAGAGAAAAGTGTGAGAGTGTTTTTACGTGTCGGTCTGAAGGCTTGCATGCAAACGGGAGACGTGATGCGGTGACGCTTGGCATGGACAGAGAGAGAGAGAGACGAGAGAGGACACACCCACTACCTTAATGAGCCGTCGCTTTATGAGCTGCTGGTCAGCGGAAAGAAAGCCGTGATTGATCTTAGGGAAGACCATCTGAGCAGGTGTGTGAAGTCAAGAGGTCGGAGGTCAGAGGTGAGAGAAGGTTGAAGAAGGATGAGGTCCCAGAAGAAAAAGCAGCAGCAGCAGCAGCAGCAACAGGAGGAGGAGGAGGTGGTGGTGGTGGAGGAGGAGGAAGGCAAATGCAAAGAGAAACAGATTTAGTTAGAGAGAACCGTGTCCGTGAACCCCCGATTCAGCGCCCTCACAGCTTCGGGAGGAGGGGGAGGGGGAGCAATCCACACTTTTCCAGCTCTGAGGTGGTTTGCCTCGGAAGTCTGGGCTTATTTTCTGGAGCCGGGGGCCCATAATTACCACCTCTGGGGTGTGAGCGCACCACAGCGGCTTCACAGTCCCCGGGAAAAATGGGAACTGCTCCTCCTCTGTGAGAGCGCTGTCATCATCCACATGGTGCCCGCCGCTCAGTCAGACCCTGGGAGCTGCGCACACCGAAAACCAGCGTGGTTGACCTCCCGAGTCGGGGTCGATCCTCTGGCCTGCCTTCTTTCAATGCGCGCATTATTCTGCTGGTGTCCATTGGTATTAAGTGGTTTCATCCCTCGCTGAAACAATCCCGAAGGCCAAATTGGGAGATTGAAGGATTTGTGGCCAAGCGGGTGCGTGAGCTTTAAAAAACATTTTGCCACTTCGGTTCATCATCGGCGATCCCTCCTCCGGGTTCCCCTTTCCGTTCGCTTCTGCGTGGATGGACGCCGGCCAGACCATGTCTTGGTTTCAGGACTCTGGTTCTCGTTCCAGCCAGCTGCGTATTACCGGGGTAGTCAAAGGCCACCTTTCGCTTTCAGAAGGGGGAGACCTGGCACGCCGAACGGAACGAGAAGTCTCCCGGGTGAAAAGAGGCTGGTCGCCGAGAAGAGGATAACGATTGAGTGGCTGTGATTAATTGGACGGGGCTTTTCCTGCGCTCGCTCTATCATCGCGGCCTTGCGAAAGAAAAAGCCGCCGCCGGCGATTCATTCGCTTCCAGCGTGCGCTGCAGAAAGGGGGGGCGGGGGTCGGACTGAACGGCGGGGCGGCAACAACACCGACAAACCTTGACGGTCAGGATCTGATTGCTGTGCAAAGCAGCCAGCGTAGGGAGACCAGGCAATCCCTACAAAAGGGGCAAATAGCACAACATGGCACAACACACACACGACATGACATCACACCGAAAAAAAAACGATCAAAAGGGAGGAGGAAGAGGAACATCTGTGGCACTTCAATACTTTGAAACGAGCTGCATAATATGCGGATGGCTTTGAAAAGCATGTATGGGGTTTTTTTGTTGTTGCTATTTTCAGTAGTAAAAAGCGAACATCAAACTTGACTGTCAAACAAGAGACTTTGGAGACCAGACATTTACATCCAGACCCAAACAAAAAAGCAGCAGCCTCATTTCATACAAGTCCAAGTTTACTTTCCCCCCCCGAGACGGTATGTGCAATGGCACCGGGAGCGTCCCGTGCTGACGACAATGTCAGAGCTGAGTAACCGTTTCCTCTGGTTTTCTCCCGCTCACGCAGGCAGAACGCTCGAGATGACTATCGTGCGCCCCGGCCGGAGCTGCCGGTAAACCGTGGAGCCGCATTGTTCGGCGGGTTTCTGTGGGCGACATCAAACGGCCGAGACGTTCGATGGAAACGCGGCCCGGCGCTCTCCAACTCCCGCCGTCAACAAACTTTGGGACAGATGTGATCCAATCATGAAAATTGAATAAAGGGAAGAAAGCATTGGGACGAGTCTTTGTTTCAAAGGCAGGAATGGTTTATGGCTGCGTCGTAACTTTATTCGCAATCCAGAAACGTTGACGCGCCGTCATCCTAACGTGCTTTCTCGAGCGCCACGGTAGAATAAACGCTCCCTGTTAAGTTTTATTATTTCGGAGGGGGATGTTGTCCAGACTGAGACATATTCTGTTTCAATTTCACTTCCTTGCATGAGAGTCTAACAAAGTCTTTGATTGTAACAAGGCTTTTACAGTCAAAACGACATAAAACTGTCCACTGAGACTTTAATTGACCATTTGCGAAACCCCTCTCCAAACGGCGATCCAGAGCGAAGCCCGAGAAGCACGGAAGGCTTCGTCCGACTTTGGTTGGCCTCGACGAGACTTCAGCCGGTAGCGACTTTGGCAATCGAGTCGTTAAATTAGAAAAAAAACCCGCCGGTGAAGTTCCAGGTTACCTCAATAAAGCGCCGCCTCGCCAGCTCCTCGCCAGCGCCACGCGATGCGGCGTTGACGTTCGGGGAGCCGATCCCGTCGGCTATCGGAGATTAAGGATATTGTAAGCAGCTCCGTCCTGTCCCCCTTTATTGGATTTGTGGACGTTAAGCAAATCCAGCCCGTGTTACCCAAAATAATGTTTGCCAAACGCATCGCCCCCCCCCCCCCCAACCGTCCCCGTCCCCGAGCCGTCTGCGCGTGTAGCTCCCAAACTCGAAACATACGTTTGGAAACGCAAAACAAGCGGAGAAGCGAAACGAAGGCTGCACGGTCATGTTTGAACACGATAATTCGATTTCATATTCATCCTGATTGTACTCAAAATATTGAAAAATAGCCCCTCCATCGAGACGACGATGCGCTGTTGTCTTATTTATATGTCGGTCACCCGCTGGTGAAGACGCTGACTGATTATCTGGTCGTTGGAGCTGAAACGCTTTGCGGCTGTCCGTCAAGAGAACACTGCAGACTGTTTTTGTTGTTCGCTTCTTCAGATTTCGCTTTTTGTTTTGGGCCGTTTTTGCAGTGCACGATGTGAAAACTCGGGAAGCAGTTTGGAAAAAACCAAGAACAACATCGAAAATTTGCACGTTTTTTTTCTGGCTGGAAAGCCCGGCTGCAGGTTGTACCGACCAGAACAAACCGGCGCAAAGCGCCGCTACAAAACTGGCACGGCCGCCCGAAACATGTCCTGTTGGAGATTAATCTTCATCTCCAAAGCTCAAGATAAAATCTGGTCTGCCCAAACACGGCTTTGGTGCCATCCCTGCGCTTTTCCAAAGATAATTCAAAAAGCATGGCTCATTAGGAATATGGCTTTCGAGGCCGGCTGATTTAATTCAGGCCCGCAGCAGAACAGTGCATTGGATACTCTTACACTGCAGACAATAGTCGCGCTGTGCGCAACCGGGACCCCAGCGCAAGTATTTCTCAAATAATTTACAACCTCAAACATCTCGAGGACAAAGAGGAGGAGGAGGGGGGGGGGGGGTTGGTCCGTGATTGCGGGGAACAAAGAGTCCAGGCATGAAATGTGGCACAGCACGCGCTCGGGCTGCTCTCACTGTGTTTTTTTTTTTTTGCCCTGGAGAAGCTGAGATCAGGTAAACGGTGTGTTGACAACTTCACGGACCGACTGGTGGCGGAAGAAAGGTGTCATCCGACCGAGAAACTGCCTCGTTTTCCCCCCGGACGACGTGCGAGAGAAACGGTCAAGGTGAGCGCTCATCAGACGTAATGTCTCCGACGTGGCGGCTGACGGAGGATCCGGACCGTCCGCGGATTGTTTTCGCTTTCTCTCCTCCAGAAAAACGGATGCTGGCGATTTCTGGCGAGGAGCTTGGATTACTTTGCGTTCGCCTGCAGCGAGATGACCGCGGCTGCAGTCAACAAAAAAAACGCCTGATTCGCGTACAATCACCAGCAGCGGTCTCGGGGACAGCAAGGCCTATCGAGTATCCCCTGGACCGCACCAAACGCCCACCGAGTGCGCTGCAGGCGGCGTTTTCCGAATGTCTGTCGATGGAGGGGCTCCCCACTTCTGCACGCAGATGGCTTTCATACGTTTAAGTGTGGAACAACAATTGAGGCGATGGATTTTGCAAGAATCTGAAACACACAATTTATCTTATTTGTAATTCTCACACAAACAGACTGCAAAATGATTCTTTGTTCGGGGGGGCTGAAAGAGTGAAATCCTGGAAATTGCATAATAGCAGGCCTCTTTATTTTGGAAGAACACGGAGAATTTGTCAAACCCAGAGCCGTGAGGAGCGAAGCGCTGGACAAACAAAGGCGGCTTTTCTCTTTTTTCTCTCTTTGGAGGAAATCTCTGCAGTTTCTTTTTCCCCTCCAAGCAGCCCGGGAATTCTACGCCCGTTGCTTGACAGCTGTAGCGAGTGCCATCCCTCCAACGGACCACACACACTGACACACGCCTCACTAGGTGATACTGGTAATTATAAACTGGACCTCCAGTGTTGGCCGTGCATGTGTTTGGCCTGAAAAAAAAAAAACGCCCTCCGATTTATTATTTGTTGCTTGGTTAACCTTTGATGTTTGGATGGTTGGACGTGGCCTTTGACCTTTGGGGGCCGACAAATGGCTGACCGCGACATGTGGGAAACATGCGAAGGAAGTCGGCATCCAGGAGGGAGATCTGACCAACCGTGTGGCGATTCCTACACTATTTCTGGCAGAGCGGTGCAAACACTCAAGTCTGCACTTTGTATTGTAAAGGATGAAACGGCTCTAATTTGATGAAGTCTGGCAGACGGCGGAGCGCGCGGGACGGACTCCTGACAGTGTTTACATGTAGCTCCACATGGTTCTGATCACCTCCCTGCGCCGAGTCAATAGTGAGCATGAAATGAGGCCTATTTCCAGCCTGATAGATGGAGTCAAGGTCACGCAGCACTTGTCCTGTTTTGCCTCCATTCATTACGGAGATCTTTCTAATACTGTTCCACTGCATTTGCCTACTAATCTAATGTGCAGAGTCAATATGCTGCGCCGGGGACGGTAATGCGATTTAGCGGTGACCTCGACCGCTCTCGCGCACCCGCCGTCCTTCACGTTTAACTGCGACACTGTGTAAATTTGTACCTGTTAGGGGGGGCCGTTTGGCTGGAATTGGGAGTTAATGGAACTCAATCAAGGAGTGGACGGCTTGTTTATTTATTTCAGGGAGACAAATATGAGGCCGGCGAGTCCCTGTTAAAGCTCTCTCAGCCACTCCGCCGTTTCCAAAGAATAAATCATCGAACCGATAGAGACTGATGACTCGGCTTCCTGGGTTAAAAGGGTACAAATTAGGAGCGAAACCCGAGAAAGCCGATCCGAGCGCGGCCGCTCGGCTCCACCGGGGCGATTTCCTTTCTGCTCCGCCGCCCTCGCGGCTCAGACGATTATATAATACTTTAAAATCATTAAAAATTAACTGGGGGTATCGAAGTTGAGAATGTGCTCGTCGATCTGGTGAGGAGCGGGAAACCGCTCGGACAGAAGCAATCCCCGCGAACTTGGCGGTAACTCGAGGCGAATCCGAGCGGCGCGCTTGATGCATCGCTCCGGGACCGCGAATCGAATTCCGCGGCGAAAAAAAAAGGTCATTTGTGCTGACTTTCAAATCAGAAGTGGCGCGCCGACATGGACGGCGATCCGTAGGGGGGGTGGGGGGGTGGGCGGCTGACGGGAGTTAATCGTTGGGCCGCGGACGCCTGGGTGGGTGCCAGACGCTGGGCCGAGGATCGTCTGGTGACGAGACCGAACGTGGGCGCCCGTGACCTCGTGCGGCAGCCACCACGCGCCCCCCAACTTCCAAAAAAAATCAACTCCAGGCACGGACTTGGACTTTGACTCCACGCAACCTTCCCCCCCTTGATGAACAACAGCAGATACAGAGGAAGCGAAAGTGTGCGCGTATGCGCACGTGACCCCACGGTTAATGCAGTCTACTTTAAACAAACCTGTGCAGTCTGGGTTTTCAAAGAGCGCTCATTTTTTACCCATTATTTGAGAGAAAAATACGAGCGCGGCGTTAACTGCCGAGCGGAGATCGAGTAATTCATTTCAGAGTCTGTCAAGCACAGAAAAAAGCACTCACATTATCATCGTTTAGAAGCTGCACTTTCATAGAAATGTCAAACTACGGAGCTGGAAATGATTAAAGTTCTGAACACGGCGCGACACGGCGAGGGCTGAAGTGAATCGCGAGTAATTACCGAGGGAGCTCGGCGGCTTTTAATTATTGCCGGGAGGGAGGGAGGGAGCGCCGCGCGCTTCTGCCGGGGAGCTTCGGTTCGATATTCAGAGAGGTGGAGGGCGGGGGGGGGGGGGGAATGGGACTTTCGCACCCTGAGAAGGAGACAATCTTTATGGCTCGCACGCCTGTCTTCCCGTTCTTGATGAAGAAATATGCAGCCCTGAAATGCTTGTTGTATTTGGCCACAATGGAGGAACACTATCCCAGGAATTTCATGCATCTCAAACCTTTTGCCCACAATTCTGCTGGGAGAGACACACACACACACACACACACACACACACACACACACACACACACACACACACACACACACACACACACAC
>JASSRZ010000060.1:5726158-5736209 GCA_032164315.1 Malacoctenus gilli
AACGCTCCAGAGGGAGCCGGCCCGTCCTCCTCGGCCAATTCCAACCACACCGCCCCGCCGCCAGGTTCCGGCCCGCTCGCCGCCTTTGGCTCCTACTTTTGAAGCCGGGTTAACTGGCCGTAGCCTCTTGTTTATGTATGGCCGTGCTCCGTTTCCCCAACGAGTTTGACCGAATCCGCGGTGGCGGGGTTGCGGACCTGTGCGGCGGGGCTCACGCGGCGCATCATCCTGCTTATTCAAACATGAGGCCTTTGCTTCAGTAAGCCCAGACACAAGCCGCCTCCGCACATCGAGGAGGTGGTCCCGCTGCCTCACTTGACCGGCCATACAAGGAGCCGCAGCACCCTTGTAAACACAAAGTACGCCGTTAGGAGAAACAATGTTTCCGATTGCGGTTCCCCTCCCCGGGGGGGGGGGGGGAAATAACAAGCAAACCTACTGGAATCAACTGTGACTTTTAACATTTATTAAGGACGTAATGGCATTCCGGTGCGGCCAAAACAAGTTTCCAGCGCGCGCCTCAAAATGGAAGTGCAGCGAAAGGAAATCGGCGAGTGACGCTTTTTTTTTCTCTTTGCTGTTGTGATGGGAAATTGCCCTTTGGACAGCGAGAGGCAATCGACAGGCTGGTACTGCGAACGCATAAACGGCTGCAACGAAAATACCCTGGGTGCCGCCTTTCACGCGAGCCCGAACGCATTACGTTTGGCCCCGCGAAATGCACTTGGCATGGAAAATTACAAGGCTAAATGTTTTACAATTGGTGTGAGAGAATAGAAGAAGAAAAAAAAAGAGACTCCGCTGCAGCCTCACAATAAATCCAGATTGCTTCATGATGAGAGGAGCAACATAATGAAACTCCCTCGAATCCTCATTGAAGTTCGACGAGACGGCAGCAGCGCGTCTGCTTTGTTTGCGAGGGAACGGGAGAAGAAAATTGAGTCACACGAATCGAACGGATTCCTCCGGTACACGATGTGCATTTCTTTCGAGTAAAGTCATTTTCCGAGTCAGTGGCTCTGGGTCTTGTTTCATCGGACAGCGTTTCCCCACAGTGCTGCTAAATACACTCAAGTGGGGCCCTTTCGCACCACTCTGCCAGGACGCTTACACTCCTTATTTCTTACTTGCTTTCAAATCAGCAAGACTGAAACTGTAGGAACGGTGGAGCAGCGGTTTGCACACCAACAGCAAGAGGAGCCCGAGCTTTATCCCAAGCCTGGGATTCGCTCCTGCTCCCTCCATCCCCTCCAAAGTCCCGATCTGATCCCGAAACGTCAAAGCCATCGCGCCGAACCACTCGGCGGTCGATTCGCGCCGTCGTTGTCGATGGAGTGCCGGTTCTGACAGCTCTCGCCACATCTTACCCAAACGCTGTTCCCTCCACTCTGCCTTCAGCTCATAAAGCATGTGGAAATCATTTCTCTCACCAGTGTGCACCTGCTCATTATACGACCCATCATTTGCACATCACTTGGAGAGGCAACACCCACTGGAGCTCTTCCAAAAAAAGGGGGTTGTAAGCGGGTGCAGCGAGGGGTCTTTTATAGAGGACTATTAAACTGCTCTCCTGCAAAGATGATTTCAAAGGAGCAGACTGTACTACAGTAGGAATGCGGCACGCGTCTATTTGTCAAAGACGTCTCCGGCGGCGTCGTGGCTTCGCCCCAAAGAAAGCGCTCTAATCAGCAGCTGTGTATACTTTTCACGTCTCTTCTCGCGGCTCTTTTCTTCGCGAGCAGCCCTCCAGCAGGTGCGCCGGGGCCTCTCCGGGCTGCTTCTGTTTGATCAACCTCGCTCGCTGCGCGTTTAGAGCAACTTTGTTGAACACGACGAGCCCTCGGGAGCGTGCTCAGCGCCTTTCAGCTCACGTATGGCCTGAATGAAGACAGCGTTTCGCACGGGGAAAACGGTTCATGTTCTTCCTCTTGTTGGAGTTTTGAGATACAACATGAAGAGCTGTAGTTAGAAGCCATATTGGAAAGTTTAGGTTTCTTTGGACCCAGACTTCATTTGCCCGCAATAATTACTGCTTGTTTACAGAAGGATGTTCGTAGTTGTTTCCTCACGTATTCACCTGGGAGATATTTTAGCTTCGATGATAAAAAGACAGAACTACGTTGCCAAAAAATTCCCCTCAACTGAAGTACTATCGACTGATCGAAAATGACATGTACCACGTCAATGGTGAGCCCCATAAATTCTGCCGCTTATTGCTGAGTAAACTTAGGTCAAACTTCCATCACAAGATGATTTGTAACAGAACATCCTGCGAGCATGATCCTGTCGAGTTTATGGTGGACCACTGGAGCAGCGTTTTTTCCCCTTGGAGCCCGACATGTCTCGCTGTCTCATTCGGAGCCAAACCGTGACCACTGTCTCCTCCTGCTCAGGCCTGGATGAATGAATGCTCGGTATGAAGGAGTGAGAGAGAGAGAGAGAGAGAGAGAGAAGGGGGGGGGGGAGGAAACCCCTGTCACCTCTAGAAGCGATCCGAGGAGAAATATTAAAAAGGTCTGCGGGGAAATATAAAAAGTGAGCAAAAAGCCACAAGTGACTTGGGGAAGGTTGTCGTTCACATCTGACAGAGTAACGCAGTTCGGCTCACATTACAGAGTAAATGGCATTCAATAAACCGAGCCGGTCGATGACGTATTCGCTCTATGTGCCTGGTGGGGCGCTTACTGTGTGGAGTTTGTGTGTTTCCCTTATGCAAGGGCTAAAAACATGCAAAAAGGGCGATTAATGAGACAAAATTGATGATGATGAACAGGCAGCCTGTCCAGGGTGGACCCTGTCGTTGCCAAGTGTCAGCTGGGAACGCCTAAATCTCCCCGAGACCCTAAATTAGAAAGCAGTACAGAAGATGGATGGCTGGAACTGTGAGTGCCCCCCCCCCCAAAAAAAAACCCAGCGTCTCCGAACCTGACCAGTCCCTCATCCGTGGCAGCCTGATTTTAAGTTGTCTCACGTAGAGCTAAAGAAGCTGAATATCCATTCGTCACGTTGCTCCTCTAATAATTTACTCAAAACATGATGGATGAGAGGTTGACGGCGCTCGCCTCGTCGCAGTGGAGCCGGCCTGCGTCTTCAGCTTCAGCTCTTGTCGGCGTGAGCGAAATGATTCGACTCGGTTTGGCTTCGAGCTGCTTCGACAAACTTTTGCCGGGACCCACGTCATCCGACAAGATACAAGGAGTTGGGAATGGCGGGGCGGGATGGACTCGATACGTAACCTCTGTCTGGACCCCGACGTATGACTTTTCATCACTGTGACCTGTTTAACTTCCCGTCGTCCGGAAAAAGAAACAAATCTATCCATCAAACAAAGCTCATATCCTCCTCGGAGCAGATGCTCGGCCAACCGGGCTGGCAGCGGCCGCTGTGGCCCGAACCGGTGGCCACATGGATCCAATCATCTCACCCCGGAGCGCTGGCATCTCGGAGCGCGCGGGCCAACAACTACCGCTTTTACGACATCTTCTTTACGGGCGCACGGCTCTTTCACACAGCTACACAATATTAATAAACATGTGTGTACACAGGAAGCTCAGCGGAGCAATCCTCCAGGCACAACGTGTTGACAGGGAATGAATAAGTGAAAAAGGGGGGCAGGTGAGGAGTGGTGCTCACCACTGAATGGGACTGGGGCCAAAGTAAAGGGCTTGAAACAACCAAATCCTTGCTGGCACGCTTCACACGGGAAAGTGATGCACGATGTTTGTCATCCAATGCAAGCGAGGGAAGCCTGAGATATTGCAGGAGTCTGAATGGAGTGGAACTAAAGGAATAATTCAACATTTGCTTTGAGTTATACAGGAAGATGGATGTCTTGTTTATCTGGTAACTGCAGCCAGAAGCTAATCAGTCGAGCGTTGCATAATCGGGCCGCTGGGCCCAAATTCTGCGATTCAAATATGATCCCAATATTCCCAAAAATAATGATAATCGAATGTTTGAATTACTGTTCGAATATTTCAGTCATGAAAGAACAGTTTGTGTCACATCTGCACGTTGTAGATGTGCACGAAAATGCACAATGTCCATTAGTTTTACTTAGAAAATTCAAAATACTGTCCAAAGTGATTAAACGTGAGAAAACGGACGTCTTGAGCTGAGAGCTGCTGAAGTTAGTCGGCCAAGCAACAAGCTGCTGCGTCCACAGTCCAAAAAGACGACAGGAAGTCACTCGGAGCGAGCTGCAAAGTGCCCGAACTGAAGTCCAGAAAAGTGCAAACACGCATCACGGCGAAAGACAGCCAGCGAAACGCGTATCCACCCGTCCATCCTCCGTCCATCTGTTCGTTCTGCACGGGAACCCTCAATCATATCAGCGCGGGCCCCGGGGGAACTGTTCTTCAAGGCGGGAAACTAATGGAGGACAGAGATGTGAGTAATCAGAGCAGAATGGGCAGGAACGGACGACCACAAGTGGCTGGTGCTCGTCGGGAGGGAATCTGGACGCGAGAGGTTAGGCAGGGATAGAAAAACCACACTGGAAAACTGACTTGGGAATGGCATCTGGTTCCCATATCCACAGTGTATCACAATTAGCCAGCATAAAATGACTCGAATGTGTGTGTGTGTGTGTTTGTGAGTGTGTGTCTGTGTGTGTGTCTGCTTGTTGTTATGTGTTGGATGTGCCTGTGGGAGCATGGACGAAGGAGACTGATAATACAATGGGCTTATATGTTTGTTTGCGTTTTGTCAGCGCGGAGTCGAGACGCAAATCAAATATTGGATTCTCAGTTCGGGAGAGTTTTGTCATTCCTGAGGAAGGGAGGGAAGGATACATTCTAAACAAGGCTAATACAAATTGTAGACGAGGGAAGCCAAAAACATCCAGGCCAAATTTGTCCCTGTGCGGTACGCGGGCAGATTTCTGACCCACAAAATTCTTGTTGTGGACAGAAAATGCCGACTAACAACGTTCCAGTTGGAGGGACCAAAAAAAAGGCTATTCTTTCACGTCTTCTGTTGATTCGATCACAACCACATACTGGCTGCTCTACATTTCTCACCATCCGATACGGCGAGCTGGAGGAAAATTCCTCCCGAACGCCCCGCGCCAACGTGACAAGCAGTGACGGTCGCGCTTCTCCGGGAGCGCCTAACCTGCTCAGTCAGCCAAGGTACGGCCGCCGACTGCATCCAATCTCCGCGAGGCAACCTCGGGGGTTGGCCGGACGCGCCGCCGATCATCGCTTGCCGCTGATGGGCGCGGCGTGAAGCAGGGGAGCGACGCGGGAAAAAGGTCAAACTCTTAATGTTGTCACATCCTCTGCCAGTAGGCGTCTTCAGGCACCGCTGCCCTTATGAGCCCAAATAAACGCTGTCATGTCAGATAGATCCACTTTCAGCTCTCGGCGGGGACACACACACACACACAGCTCTGAGTGTGTGTGCGCGTGCTCCTGCCCTCCCCTCTAGTGTTTCCCATCTCAACCTCTGCAACAGCGCAATAAACACACACTTCTAAATATGCATGGCCTGCAAAGCCGGAGACCCACTTTAGATAAACTGGCACTTTCTCCGCCTCTGCAGGGCAAAAGTGATCAAAGTCCAGGTGGAATATGTTTTATTAACACGTAGTGGGGCTGTGGCGCATATCAGATGAAGGATGAAGGGTTGCGGGTGCCCGGGCTCCTCTGCCTCACCCCCACACTCCCTCTAATCCCCGCGCCGCGGCTGCATAATTCATGGGTTGTGACAGAGCCCGCGTTGCCGGAATCCCGTGATGAGGCACGGAGGCGGAAGCGGCTCGTCAACTACAGATACGGGGACGCGGCCCGCCAACGCGCCCTCGCGAGGGGCTCGCGCGCCACGCTCCGCGGGCTGGAGCGGGTCGGAGACGCGCGGGATTTTCGGATCCTTCCCGCCTCGTTCTGACTGGATTTCAAAAGTGGGCTCGTTCCTTTGACTGTTTGTAGCGTTTTGATTCACCGAGGCATCCAGTCTGTGTTAGGAAATAAATAAATAAGAAAATAAAGTGGAGTGGTGTTGGTGGGTACTCCAGCGCAACCTCAGGCAGAGTGCTTAATGCTTGATTGGTGCTAAATGGTGTGCACACAGCAGAGGGTGCTTGGGGTTGATGTTTTGACATGAACCGCCCTGAAGATGAAAAAAGGAGATAAAAAAATAAAAAAAATAGTAGTGAAGACATGATCGTCCCGCTCCGGCTGTCATTACTTCATATCCAGTAAAGGGAGAAATTCCTCTTTGGTTTTGCGGCCCCGCGACGGCTGAAAACGTTGATTTCGATTGATGTACGAAAACTCGTCTTAATTACTTTTCCGAGTTGGAGAACGAGGAGGGGGATCCAACAAAAGGGGAGACTCCATGAGTGGAAAAGAGGATGGGGAGGTCAGGACCGAGCAAATCATTTTTCCGTGTTTTCGGCGGCATCTCGCGCACGGGGGTCTTTCGGACGGGTTCCGATTGAGAAGACCCGCTCTCTCTCTCTCTCTCTCTCTCTTTCCCCGCCTCGGTGACCGCAGGTCCCTGTCCATTCATCAGCGGCAACGAAACGAACAAGTCGCGGGGATCTGTAATGACTTGTGCAGCGGTTTGGTTTGTTTGGCTCCGGGGGCTGTGTACAATTTGCGCAGTGTTCCCAGAGTTATAGCGGGAGCTGTTGAATATTCATAGCGATGGGTCCTCTGCCATCCCCTGGGTGGGCATACCAAAGCACAAACCACATGAGATCACTTGCCACTGTCTCTCTATTTTGAAAATCTGGCAGCGGACTTCTCTTTTTGAAATCGCTGAATAGACTTGGTGAATAATACTGCGGGGTCATTGTTTGATCATTAATTGTTTTAGAAGTTCAATATGGAGGAAATAAAAAAATACCACTTTAGTGTGTGTGTGTGTGCGGGGGGGGGTGTTGGGGAGTCACTGCAGCTTCCTGTCTGTTTTATTAGTTTGCGTTGAGTCACTGCGTGCCAACAGCATCGCTCATGGCCGCGTGTACCTTTCCATCGACCGGTGTTAAAGCCTTTTACTTGTTGCACTGCGGACGGAGGCCTCCAGGTGCAGACTCGTGAACGAGGGGGCCACGAGTCTGCTCGTGAAGCCCATAAACTTCCCCCCAATACATGAATAACTTCACTCAGGTGCTGTCACAACTCTCTACTCTTTCTCGAGTATAAAATGTTCTTATACGACTCCTCAGGTTGGCTGATTAACATGAGGTCTCTCTGCAGGGGGACATCAATACGGCGTCCTTTGGATTCAGTACTCAACATTTGGTTTTCCAAAATAAGAGCATGACATCTTTGTTTTTTAAAGACCTCTCTGTGAGTCAGGCAGTGTGGCGTGGCTCTGCATTGAATTACAGTCTTCTTAAAGTGCATTATGGGCTGAGCTGCACCCAAAGTCCAAGTAGAATCCCACTAAACATTTACAGCACCTTCTGCTACCTATAATGACTTCATCAGAAAGCAACCTGCTGACCACAACTGGAACACTGTCAGCTGCTTATGCGCAGTTGATTTACTGCGTCTTACCCGAAGGAGCAATCCCACAAGGACGTAAAGAAAAAACGTGTATCCCATACGTTTACTGGCAGAGGCAGCTTCGCCTTCCATACCGACGTCTCAGGCACACTTCTTGGACTTGGGTCAGCTCTTGAAACATCTCGCAGTATGATTTCATTTGTCAGACGCAAAGCCTGGCGAGGGGGAGCGAGAGGCGCGACCACCTGCACTCACTTACGTCCCGGGACCCCAGGAGCGAGTGTCTGAGAAGGCTCCGAGGATTAACTTACGACTTTTACGGCTCGGCCGGCACACGCTATGATACCTATTCGATCGCACTTGCCTCAGTGCGTTTTCAGAGCGCACGCACATATATGCACGCAGGGGGCGCGCGCGCGGTGCACGCTTGACCTGGTTATAAAGCAAACTGTCACAAGCGGGGGTGCTTATGTATGTACGTGTGTGTTTCTCTTCATCTTCGGGGACGCTCTGAAGTTTTCCATCTGTTAAGAGGAGCGAATCTGTGATCAGCCGGCAGCGTAATGAGGTGAGATAATCTCTCTGGGTTCAGGGAGCTGGTGGGGATGAATGCTGGTGGCAAGAATATTACAAACCAGACTGCCCAGATGACAGGGACAAGAGTCCCTATTAGAGGAAGGCCGTGATGGAGGGATTATCATAATAATACGGGCGGGCTTTGTGGTGCAACCGAGAGTTCTGCCAGCAGATCTGTCACGATGAGTCATTTACATTTATAGTGGGTGAAAAACAAGCTTTCTCTTTGCCTGCTCTTTTGTTTGAATTATGCATTTTATGGAGCATGATTTTTTGGGGTCAAAACCAAAGTGAATTCTACAATCTCTGGGAAGGGATTTACACCAGGCGGACTCGGATGACCACTCTCCTTTGTCCGTCCATTCAACTTCAGCTAATTAGTGGAGGGAGGGGCACGAGCCAGTCGCAAATGAGAACGGGGAGAAAACAGGGGGCGATTTTGATACAATGCTCGTCTATGACATGGTCAGAAGAAGGAGATCTCGTCCAGCTCGAACTTGCAAACATGCAGAAAAAGCTCAGAATCTTCCTTCCATTTCTGTTTGATATTTCCAACCTGCAGTTTTGGCTTGAAGCGGCATAAAAACAGTGGTAACAGAGAGTTATTAGCTGGCCTTACTCATCACGAGCAACATCACGTGTCCTGAACCTGAGTGTGGAATCTCGTCTGGTTTGGCTGCTGTGCGGGTGGAGTTTTTACCTTCACATGGATGTTTCCAAAGAGAAGATGTGAAGCAGGCATACTTACAGGAGGTCCTGGAAAGAAAGAAAAAAAAAGTCATTGGTTAGTGTGTTTTCAATCAGCAATCAAACAGACACAGCTAATCAATATTCCACTGTGACCACATATCCAAATAACTGGGGAGGGAGACCAGTCTCCTGCTGGGAATTAGTTCCTTGGGAGGGAACGTTTCACAGAGTTGCATCCTGCCATGATGCGCGCGCTCTTTCAAGTGCAACCCCCTGACGTCCCGCTCGCCTTCCGACCTACGGTGCAGAACAAAAGAACCGAGGACAAAAAAACCCCTAAAAACACTTTTCCGTCGCAGTCGGTCCAACGATGACCACCAGGCCCGGCCATCAGAATTTTACATCTTTTCTAAGTGGCTCCGATTTCACGACTACAAGGGCTCGCGCGCTTGTTAAAAAGTCCCCCCACGTTTTTGTGAGGTGACACTCGTCTTTTTCCCAATTACTGCTGCTCCAGTGCCTGTGTGCCAGCGCGCGTCAGGGCTCCCCAGAACCCTGCAAATCATTTGCGGTCTTCAGTTTATTATTAAAAAAAAAAAAAAAAAAAAAAGGTACCCAGCTGCTTATATACCCCTCTCTCACCGCCGCCCCCCCCCCCTCGCCAAATATGGGACAATTCCTTTTCTTTATAACTCCTGTGTCCTTCAACTGTTCTTCTTCGCAACCGGTGCAAATCGCTCCCGCAGCTGGGCCGTTTAAGGAGTCGCGCGCGTCAGGCTGCACTTCTGCTGCGTTGTTTTGCGGATCACCGAGTCACACTCGACCACTCGGGCTTTAATAAACCCCCTGTCTCTTCACTCAGCGAGGATATTGTCTTCTCGCAATTATAAACAATCAAGGAGAGAAACGTGATAAAGGAGACAATTTCCTGCTGAACATAAGTCTCACCTCGAAGAGGGTTTCCGTGGCGCAACAAATTATTGATGGCCCCAGTTAAACTTGAAGCAGGTCGACATAAATCATGTAAAATTAGATATTGTACTCTGTGACATCACGCTTAATAATGCATCCTCGAGACTCCTTTTTCATTCCGCCTCCAAGTTCGACTCTCTCACTTGAATGCTGCTCGTCTTTTCCTGCACAATAGGTCAAGCTCCTGCAGGGAAACCTGCACAGGTTGGACTCTTAATGCTTTGTGTGCTTTTGAGTACTTTTGGGGGGTGTCCACTCCCCCTCCCCTGAACTCCAGTTGCTCACCTGATGGTTAACCTTGCTTTCGTGCACCTGTGTCTCGTCAAGACCCCCCTTCGCCTCCTTTTATTTTTCTT
>JASSRZ010000060.1:5736309-5780248 GCA_032164315.1 Malacoctenus gilli
GGGTTTTTTTTGATAACGGCGTGTCTCGTGCTCTGATGTCGTTGCCATTCAGAAAACTGGAAACAATCAGTCGCTCTTAAGGCAGTAAACCATCAGTCACTGGCTAATTGGAGTCATGTGGGCACTGGGATTCGAGCGCTGTGTTTGCGATGGCGTTTGAGGCTTCGCGTAACCATTTGCAAAATGGCGCCTGACATTGTTCCCCGCGCAGAGAATTTTGATGTTTTTCAGTGACAGTCGATAATCCGGGATTTGTTGATTCCGTTCAACTCGTCAGTATTTCACATGACCGATGCCAGTAAGTGCAAAAACAAATGGCGGGGAGAGTCTGGAAAGATGTTGTTTTCGTGCTCCGAGATGACTAAAAGGTTACACAACAAGCCTTTCAAAGTCCTTCTTTGGGAGGTAATTGCAGGAGACAGCTGGTTTTCGTTCCTCCCCGCTGCCGATGCGCCACGGTGGGGTTAAACCGCCGCTCGATGCGCGCATCAATTCCTCTTTCTGTGAGTGCAGGTACCCGACTAACAAGTCCTGATTATTCACACGAGGGGAAAAAATATGCGAGGAAACTTCGAACGCTTTCCAGCGCTGACCTGCTGTTTCAGTCTGAGGCTGTGGCTTCTTTTTTCTTTTTTTTTTTTTTAACAACACCCTCTTTTTTTCTCTTCTTCTTTCAAATCCCCAAAAGCTGTCATGCCACATTTTTCCTTTCCATATGTTCGCGGTAAACAAACAAGTGATCCCCATGAAGTATCCCATTCATTTCTTTCAAGCGGAGGCAAATATCACTCTGTCTTTTTTCCTGTTTGTTCTTCCTGCCGCTTTCCAGACGAGTCTCCTTCCTCCTGCCTTTGTGGATGAATCAACTGCAAAACACCTTCGCCTCGAATTTGCGGGGAAAAAAAAAAACTCGCTGAGTTACTTTTGGTCAAAGTGAATCATGAATTAAATATGCCTCCCTCCGACATCCACCGGTGTGCCGCGCTTAAAAGAAGGAAATTGGATTTGCAGGAAGCTTACGGTGCAGAATTCAGTCTGCCGGTGCCCATCAAGCGCTGGATTTTTATATAATGTCTTCTAAATATGTTTTTCACTTCCTCTCCTGTGAAGCAGAACACAATTTGACACGAGCCTCCGCTCATGCAGCATGGCGCCATCGCACGCAGTTATTTCAAGTGTATCGGGGGTTTAGTTTTTTTTTGGGGGGGGGGGGGATTGAAGCTCCAGAACTTCCTAAACTCAAGGAGACGGCGCATCGTAAACAGACAGAGTTGGCGTTTCAGACCCGAAGACTGAACGCTTTCGTGTCGTTTGATTTCCGTCTGCCGTGGCCTCAAACTCGACACGGGATCCTTTTTCAAACTGGAGTGAATCGAGACCTCAGACAACCTTTAGAATTAACTTGGCCGAGCGCATTGAAGACGGGAAGGATCATAAAAAAAGGATACGCAAGCAATCGACATCAACAGATTATGTTTCACTTCTGCGACTGACAAAAAAACGGCGTCCAGCTTTGGCGTTTTCCCCTCACGGACGCGATGTTTGTTTCTCGGCGTGTGGAACCGAAGCGCTCCCTGATTGCCCCCCTCCCTCGGTAAAGCTCAGGACCTTGTATCGCCCCCGTCTCCCTAATTCCATTTTACAAGGGCAGCGCTTTTGTTCCAGAGCACTTGCTGTGCTCGGCTGCACCGTGCTCCCCGACACACTCCACGGACCATTATCACTTCTTCTTTTTCTTTTTTTTTCCTCTATCAGGTGAGGAGGGAGGAGCGCGCCTCTCCCTGCCAAGTCCGTGTTCTCGCTGCGAATTCAATTTGCGGCGACAGCCTCCGCGTCGCCGTGGAACGCGTCCTCCGCCGTCGTGCCTGTGGGCCAACCCCCCCCCCCCCCCCCCCAAAAGAGTCAGCTGAGGGGAGAGCGGGTGGGGACGACGGGAGGACTGTCCTGAAGCCCGAGTGCATCGCGACAGCTTTCGTGGGTTCAACGATGACCCTCAACAAGCCACAAGTGCGGCGTCAGTCCGTCATGCTCCTCCAAGTTTTCGCTGTGAAAGATCTCGCCGTTTCTATGGTGACCGGAGCTCAAACTACCCCAAGCGGCCGCTGAAAACCACCGGGCCACAAATTACACATCTCTAACCTATTCTGGCCTGGGAAGATATACAGTGTACTTTTACATGATTGTAAGTGCAGAGTCATTTGCTGATCCACTGAATTATTCCTTCAATGCTTTTGGACTGAGACGACTGTGATCTCGCGTCCAAACACACACAAATGCACATACCAGGTTCTCCGTTGCGGCCTCTTCTTCCTCGCTTTCCCGGAGGTCCTGCAGAAAAGAGCGTAATACATTACATTTTAGTCGGTGATTTGATTGTCTCTTGTTTGTGTAGGTTTTGTATTCTTCCAGATCCGTCCATAGTCTGAGGTGTTCGCTGCCAGAATCAGGGCGAACCTCCGAGAAAGATTGTATTCGGAATCAAAGGCGTCCTTAAATTTCGCCGTTTAGTATCTAAACAAAAGATTAGATGCAACGAGGAGACGCTCTGCAAGCGGTGCCTCCGTTTTCCTTTCAGCACGGACGCCCCGGATGCGTTTTAATTTGTTTACCTCGAAGGTGTTTTTCCCGACTTGCCGCCCCCCCGTCAACATCATCAGGCTCAGCGGGAGCACTAAAACAATTACACGCTTTGCCCGATTTTACATGTCGAAAGGCTTGACTGGTTCCGACTGTATGGAGTCCCGGGGAAAAAGAAACAACAGCGGGACGCGCCGTCGGAAACTGGGAACATTGCTCGCACAAAAACAACCTCAAAAGAGTCTTTTCCTGTGTTTGGCAGCTGGCGGTGAAAATTCTGCGAACTGGCATTTTGTTCGCTGCTTTTCCCGAAAACTGTGTGCATTCACTGTCTAGGAAGGCTTTGGCTTTGACACGAGCCGAGCACTTTTAATAGTCACACGGTGCCATCTGTGAGCGCTTCTTTTCTGACCGACTCATTTGCAATGTAAAGGAAATTATTGAAAGAAGGAAATATGGGATTTCCATCCATAATTCAGACGCGATTCCTCCCACTGGTGCATTTTGAAACTGGACCAACGAGGTAAAACAAGCGATTAATCTCCCAACCAGAATGCTTTGCAATCCATCCTCTGTAAGCAGCGACTTAAAAAAAAAAAAGCATCTCCTACTCTTGTCTCAGGAATGTTGCGGACCCCCTTCTTCGTTACATGACGGTGAAGCCCAACACAACCACAAGAGCCTTCAAAATAAAAGCAATGAGTTTCCCAGCTCTCCACAGGATTCCAGAAAGTGTCTTATTATGGTTTCCTTTGACAAAAAAAAGGCCTTGGACACCCCGTGGTGTTTGGCAGCCCTCCAACGGGGGGGCTGCGGACCCCACGGCGGACCTAATGACACCTTGTAGGTAAGCGATCAGCAAGATTTTATCCAGGCCACAGGTCCACAGGCTCTCGTAAGGAGATCAACCCGGCGCTGTCGCGACAGGGAAACTGCTGCGAGTAAGAAATGTAAAGAATTTCAATCGAAAACAGTGAAAGTAGCAAATGAATCAAGGCAGTTCGAAGGTAGTTTAACCCATAATTGGAATTCACAGAGAAGTAAAGGGTTAATAACTTCTCCATCCAATCAGCTTCCCATACGCAAGATTTCGAGTTTCCTCCGACATCTGTACGCGTCCCCGCTTACATGCTGAGGGCGTGAAAGTAACCAAGCGGAGAGAACGATCCCCTCCGTCCCGCGCTCGGCGATATTTATGACATTCCAGATGTGTTGCCGGCGTGCAAGATGCAGGATTGTGTTGCACAACTCTTTGTATGATGCCCGGGTCCTCAAACTCGATCCCGCCGCTTGGCCCCGCGTCAGGCTCCCCGACTCCTTCTAAACGCTTTCCAGGATCGTGTCGGGCGCTGCCAGCGAAGGGTCCGGGGGCCTCGGGTTTCAAGTATGTAACCACAGGTGGAGTTTGACTCCCACTTTACTACGGTTCACATCAGACCTGGTTTCTTTACAGGTTTGGGGTTCTCGTTTTTTGGAAGCTTTTAAAGGAAACAGAAGGGAGAAGGGGGGTCTGGTTCTACACTTGGCAGCCGCTTCATTACTGCTCACTTCGAAATGACACTCGACACCTCCGAGAGGAATATCTTACAGGACGGTACGACATGCGGGTGATTTCGGCGGTGTGTTTTTGACAGCTGCGAGGAGAAAAAAAAAAAAAAAGAGGGCCGGCGGTCAAGTTTTTCAGATATCATCATGCTTCACAACATCCATCACAATATTTTTCGTTCCGATTACGGAGCGTAAGGTGAGACCGCCGCGCAGCCGTGACTATACCAGCAACGCCGCCTCACGGCGCGGGCTGGAAGCGGCGCTGCCAACAATAATATTTCGGTTTATGAAACGCGAATGAAAGAATAACTTCGCGTCCGTAATGAACAGTCAAAACAGCTTTTCAGTTGTCGTTAAATTTCATCGGGACAGAAACAGTGACCGAGCCCCCCTGAGTCATAAACGAAAAAAGCCACAGCGCTCCAACTGGACGCCGAGGTGATGAGAGATATTAAGCTGCCTGTTGCAGCAAAACATCAGCTCCCGGCTCCAAAGCATCGCCTTGGCTGGCCCGCCGCGTTCCCGCCGCATCCCAAGTACGGTCATGGAACGGCGGCTTCGGGAAAAAACACAGCCGGGAATTTTCACGATGAGGGTCGGCGACTCTGAACAGTCTGTTGAAACCTTTTCGGCAGCTTGAGGAGTGGGAAAATAAATCGAGGCGAACTTCGTCTTCACTCCAGTGTTTCTGGTCAGATAAACATCTCGGTCAGACACAATAAAACAGACTTGCGGTGCTGTGAGGAGTGTTTTTACACTCTGCTGTTTGGTGGCTTTTTAATTGGGAAACGTAAGCAACGGCTTTCAGCACACAGTGCCAGATACAAGCGGAGCGCACTCACCCAGACACTGACCTGCAACGTTTTAAACAAACACTCCTCCGGATCACCAAAGCATCACAGTGAAGCCAAACACCAGTGGAAAAACGCTCTCTTGCCAACAAACTCGAGTGGGAAACTTTCAAAATAAAAGTAAGTGGCGGCGAGTCAGAGAGTCGGACCGCCAAACCTGAACAGCGCTTTTCGTTTTCCACATCTGCTTTTAAAAAACGTCTCCATCCAACAAGGAACTTCAACATCAGGAGTTTGCAGCCCGACGTCCTGATCGGAGGAGTCATTTGGAAGCTATTTGGCCCAATAGAGTCCCGTGTAAACACGTCGTTTCAAGCCAGATCTTTATTGTTTCCAAGCCATTTTCTTCATTATTATTCCGGAGTTTAAATGCATTGCTCGACATAATAAACGTCTTGTTTGTTTTTCATGCATGAGACACGGTTGCCTTTCAGCACTACCCATCATCCATAAAATATCGATTGGTCCGGAGCGACTCGGAGCGCTGCGCCCTTATTTTTCTCTTTTCTCTCCGAATCAATCAGTTTTAAGTGAGGCACCCCCCCTCCCCTCTTTCATCCATTTACAATACCACCATTGTTTCAGGGCTACAAGTACCATAATAAGACCTGCTGCAAACTTCTCTCCTGAAGCTCCGCAGCTATTCTTCGGAATAAAAGTCAAACGTTGGCCAAAAACAGCAGAGCGGGCACCAGCAGCTCCACCTTACGTAAACCAGGTTCGAGGGGAATTGGCTTAAGCCCCGAGAACAAGCGCAGCAACACTTTTTCTGGGTACAGTCGGTAAATTCAGGGGCTTTCCACAACCCGCGTATTTACTTTGTCTTGTTATTATTCACTGTCATAATGAGTCAAGCTTGAAAATTGTGATTTTTCAAGGTCCTTTTCTGTGCCCACTCCTGAAGTCGAAAAAGCAGAATTTGGAACATTCCCTTTCACTGTTTCAGTTCCTTCGATTGAAGTAAGACAAATCGTTTATTTCAAAGCCGGGAGGGAGCTTCACCTGCTCACCGTGCAGCCAGCGCCTGATCTCGTGTTTGACTCGTCCATCTGCGCATTCTCCACGGTTCGTTTTCGGCCCGTTTCGGAAACAACCGCAGCGATGTATCAATACCAGGAGCAACACACGAGGAGCCGGCTGTTTATGAATCAGTCATTTAAATACAATGCTCGGAGTGAATGTTTTGGCAGACGTGTCAGAGCAGCGCGATGAATTCAGCGGCGATAGAGGCCGTTCGCCTCAGCTCGGGTGAAATTTTGTTGGAACGTTCGAACGAGCGCTTTAGTTTTCGCGTGAACCGACGCAGCAAAAATCTTGCTCTCAACTACAAGTTTGCAACGCGTGCATGATCAGTGAAGGTTTTCGTACAAAAGACGGATCTAATCAGAGAGTTTTTTCGGCTCGGTCGCGGTTCGTTCGGTGTCTCGAGAACATCCAGTGCTCCAAGTGCGGTGGCGCAGCTGCGTGATATCTCAACCCGCTTCGGAGTCGAAGTTGAGTTTGAAACGTTCTCGATATTTCTCATAAAAGAACAACATCTGATGATCAATGGGCTCGCAAACATTCCAGGGATTTAGGAAGATTTAGTCCAAACAGACTTTAATATAGTCCATTTAATCCCGCAACATGGATGGATGAGTTTATTAAACCTGGCAACACTTGGGTATCCAGGTCAGCGGAACTAAAGCTGCGCAAAACGCTGGCGTCCTCCCGCGCAATCATTTGTTACTTTACAAGTACATTCTTGTGGAAACATCTGGCGGGGGAGGAACACGCGTTGGATCCAAGATCCTTATTACCCCGCATGACAATGAATAAATCAATACTTAAAATGTTCATTCACAGGACTCTGCGGCCAACGTTGCAGGGAACAAAGGGGGGGAAACTTGACCACAGCTCTGCAGTCGTCCTCGTCCATGAACGTCAGTTCGTCTTCGCGTTCAGGTGGAGCTGAAATGCGAATCTGCCAAAATCAGTGAACGCAGAGCGTCTCAGCAACAGAGCGCTTGTGTAATTGATGGCTATTAGAGGCAGTCATTTGACTCTCCTCAAAGATCAGTGTAAAACCAGACAAGACAAGCGAGGATCGCTTTTAAATGTTAATTATGGGCGCCGTGCAAGTCGCGCCACTTTTTTTTCCAAAGCCCGCCGACCTCTGAGCTCCTTCAATGCGCTTCTCTGACACACGCGGCAGATTAAAAACCGGAGGGGTCAAATAAGTCAACAGATAACAGCAGCGTGAGATAGATGAAGACCTGGACTGTGTCTGCGGCAGCTTCCGAGCCCTCTTGTAGTCATTAGTCACGGGTATTGTTGAGCGGAAAAAAAAAAGGGAGAGTTCCTTTGAACCCGTGACCCTGCAAATGGGCCCCGGAAGAGAAGCTCTGGCACTGGGACTGACCCTCACTGCGTTGAGTAATCCGTTAACTTCCACCGAAAGGGCTGAACGAAGAGACAGCAGGCAGCAGGACAAAGAGCCTCTTCTCCAAAGGGACCTTGTAAGAGCTGGATCGAGCTCTTCCACGGGCATCCCACCTTTAGGTTCCTTCACAAACTGCACCTTCACTGCGTCTATGGTGTATTTTATTGCCAAAAGCAGACACGTTGGGTCAGAAAACTAAAAAAATAGAAAATCCCGCATGTCTGTGGATGCTGGTGATTTACGTACAATGAGCTCCGCTTGTGTCACTGGAAGTTCAGCTCCTGGAAATTAGAGGTACGCTTCCAAATTCCTGCAATCCGATCCAAGCAGCAGACTACAGCATGGTTAGCATGTAATGTAATGCCTTTTCAAAGAGCAAACCTATTATCAGCTTCGGTTAATAGCAGTGCGTCTCTAACTCCATGTCGGCGAAAGCCAGGTTGTTGGGCTCGTTTTTCACCGCGAGCCCAGAAAACAAGCCGTCGACAGTAAAAGCAGACAGGTAGAAGGGGCTGCTGAGTTGTTTAGAGAGTGCGCCGCGACAGGATGATGCTGCCTAATCCCGGCTCCTTTGTTAGACTCCGATTTAAGAGAGTTTTCTTGGCGGCGCGGCGTAAACAGCATGTTCTGAGGGGAACTTGGGGGGGGGGGGGGGCCTTTTGTTTAGTTTTCCCGTGAGCCACATTTGGGTCCCGACCCAACTTAGAAAAACAACGTCAAAAGGATATTTCACATTATCCTCCGATTCTGCGGCATACGTCTTCATTATCCCTTTTTTCCCAGCGGTACTCAACTCCAAAGCAACAATCTCCTGAATAAATATGATCATTACAGCCACTTCCTAAACACTTATTCTCAATTACATTCAATTTTTGCCCAGAAGAGGGACGACTTTGTCTGGCTTTCAGCGTGCTGCTTTTGTCAGAACATGATATCCATCTTTGAATACATCTATTTTATTTCTAACCATTATTCACAGACTTTGCAGTCCTACTGTGATAAACTTCATGCTGAAGGCAGCTTGACTTGCGTTTACATTGCTCCTCCAGACGCCATTAGTTTGCTGAATTTACATTAAAGTAAGACATCTCGCTGATTAGAGCCTGAATTAAAGCTAATGGCCACCGTGGGAAGTAATGAACGGTGACGCCTCCCTCGCCAGCGGAACGGAGCCCGCGTCTGTCGTTTCCAATTACAGGATGCCATGGAAACACAGAGTCCGTGTCACGGCCGCTATCGTTACGTTACGGCTAACTCGCAGCACCGGCGGAGCACTTGTTAAGGTCAGCGAGTCCCTCGGCGCCGTGCTGCAGGAATGTGAGCCTAACTGCACGGAGCAGCGTTTGCAAGAGCGCAAAGAGCAGGAAGTGGCGTTCAAAGAAGCGGCCTAATGATGCGTAGTTTGTACGACTGTCGTGGCCAGCGAGTGTTCTCCGCTCAAATCCATTTCTCCGTCCCTCCCTGATGAATTTTGTGCGTGTGTGTGTGTGTGTGTCGGATGGGTTCTGTGCCATGTTTGTCCAGATGCCAGTTATCAGTTCATTAAACCATAAGCGACTCCATTAGGATGTGAGGAACTACGTGCCGCTGCAGGCTCCATTAACACTGCGTCAAGCAGATTGGAACTCACCCTCCCTCCCCCCCAAAAAATGCATCAAAGTTTCAAAATCTCACAGTGTTCAGCTAATTGCATGCAAAGTTTCGGTTCTCACAATGAATCACTTCTGCATCGATCGGTCGCAGCCGGGACATTCCTGAAGGAGTCTCTCAACAGACGCAACGCACTCCGTCACCCTCGCATTCGGATTCAGGGACTGAAAATCATTACAGAACAAGCGGCTCCTCACTAGCTCTTTGTCAAGCGCGCGCACGGACACACACACACACACACACACAGACACACACGGACTCGCAATAAGACAAATGACATGACTACAGCCGTGGCTGGCAGGCATGCATGGATCATCTGCGCTTTTGCTCCGGTTCAGCGTCAAGGCTGGAACGCTCCTGAGGAGGAAGCAGGCCCTTCTGAGAGCGCCTTTTCATCACCTTCAGAGATCAATGTGTTTTCCTCTGGCAACGGGCTGACTGCTGGGATACTTGAGACCCACCCTGTTAGCTGCACACTGCAATTATCTTCCCCGCAGTACTGACTGTGGTCGTGATGGAAGCAGAACACACTCCCTGATGAGGGGGAGGTCAGTAATAAGCCAATCGATTGGCCGAGTCCCATCACTTTATGCTGCGAGTTGAATTGGCCGGGCCGGCCGTTCTGACGGCTCTATCGCGGAGCGGCGCTGCGTCCTGAGGACAATCCTCCTGACCTGACCTGCGCTCGCATGCGAGGAGGTGTGACTTTTGGGTAACTTTGCACTCTATTAACGATGGGATTACGAGTTTATGTCTTGAAAGGAGAAGAAGGAACACTGGGATGAGCCCAGCTTGGCTTGGCGAGGCTCGAGCGTAATCCACAGTGGAAATTAATGGTTTCTGGGGAGTGTTAACCAAGTTACATCTTGGCACGGCCCTAAGATCGCAGAATCCAACCAAAAAATACGTTTAATTGTCATGACAGAGTGACTGTCTGAAGTACATGCACTCTTCCAGTGGTTCCAAATAAAGGGGTGCCCCAAGGGGCTTCCCTTTGGGGGGGCCTCTTGCACATTTCAAACGAAACCAGAAAAGACACTAAAGGCCCTTCAGAATCCACATCAGACCTAAAACGTCACGCACTGCTTTTATTTCGAAGGCTCCAGCCCTTCTATCTTGGTGTTTGTGTTTCAAACAGAGTTTGGCTTCACTGATATCTTTTGGAAAATCAAAATACAAACAGGTGGTCCGCAGCCCCTGCTTGAGCTACACGCACTACTTGCAGTCGTCTCTCACCGGTGCTTTACAAGGCACCTAAAAGCATCAAAGACAAAACGAGACCCATTCGTGCTCCACATCAGAAAAAAAGGCTGCATCAACTGAGGGGTTAATTAATTGATTGAGCATATGCAGTCAGAGAGAAAAGCAGCCTCAGACGAGCCCCTCCCAGCATCGATTGGCCCCCAGTCAGGGACTGATTCAAGCTCTTGACCCGAGTACTCTGGTAGTCAGTCAATATCCCTAATCAGACTATGAGAAGTTGAGGAGCAGGCGCCTGCAGAAAAAACCTACCGTGAGCTCCACTCGTTAGTCACGACGAGATGAAATGATTGGACCAAGTTTCAAATTCGCATTCAAATGAGAAGGAAGCAGCACAACGCCGGGAAGCACCAGAGGATGTTGGTGAAGCTCAGTGAAGACGCATGTGTGAGGAATACGTGATCAAGCACATGGACGATAATGTGCAAAGTGTCACATGGACACATCTATGTGTGTGTGTGAGTTGTTGAAACTGTTGCAGGAGCCTTTCAGCAAACGGGACACGCGGTGCTCGATTAGCACCAAATGATCCCCCTCCTGTTCGAGTTCAAATGAAGTACTTTATCTGTGTTTAGGACTTCTGCGGCTATTGGATGTCACATTGAAAATGGTGTGTAACTCTATACCTGCTGCTAACAGATGACATGACTGCTGGCTGACCTTATCAACGCCACCGATGCGGGAGCCAGTGCGTGCGAGCGTGGCGCTCGCGAGCGCGCGCCGATGGATCTGGAGAATGCAGGGCTGTATAATCGGGACCACAGGGCCCCAAAACAGCTCAAGGACAGTCATTGCAGCTCTATTCTATTTCATTCTTTCTTTTTTTTGCAGACTGGGATGAAGTCACTGCAGAAAGGCCAAAAAATGCTCGAGTAAAAAAGAACCGTTATTGCAATCCTCGGTTATTTTAATAGACGGGCTAAGGGTCCAAACAGCGATCCACAGATGACACAGTGCGACCGCACGGAACGAAGTCTATTTAAATACTGTTCCGAGATGAGAGCTGGAGCAATATGTCCATGGCTTTGGTATGCTAAACTGTGTGTGTGTGTGTATAAATGTTTACCCACATAACAAAGGAGTGAAAGAAAACTCCTCAAGTGTCTGGACTGAGGGACAGAGATCAACTGAACCAAAGGCTGGCGGTTTGACTCCCTCTCTCACCCTCCCATGAGTGTCCTTGGGCAAGACACTGCACCCCCAGCCGCCCTCCAAGCCGACCATGTCTGTGTGAAGCACAATAATGCATCAAACAGGTAAAAAGTCCTCCAGCATCAGTTCTCGTAAGAACAGGAGGTTTCCATCCTCTCATTTATCCTCTGCTTGTCTGCAGACTTTCTCCCACTCCTTTCCTCTCTTCTGTTATTCCTCCCTGCTGCTCCTGAGGGTCTCCCTCCCCCCCCCACACTGTGTTTCACCTTATCGGCCAGCTTTGGTGGTCTGAGGCTGGTGTTTGCTTGGGCACCGACTGACCCCTCGCCGGAGCTCTCCGGCGAAAACGTTCGAGCGCGCAAGCGTGTCAGGTGAAGACTCTCGTGTCGCGGAAAGCCGGCGCTGTCAGCGGCAGAGGAAAATGTATGATCGACAGCGTGCGAGGGGGAGGAGGGCGCCGGGGAAGGAGATCACTGAGGAGAATAGAGGGATGAAAGATTTAGGAGCAAAATGGAAAGTCGAGAGTCGGGCCGAAAGTGTTTCTGAGCCTGTTGCGTGAAGTTGTTGAATTCACTCCTCATATAAAACTCCTCAGCCGGGGGCAGACGATACGGCCGTTACGTCCAAGATATGTACACTTTATATTAAATTGGAACTATGGGATCTTTAGTCGATCATTCGGGGTGAAAGAATGAGCAATGTAAATACAATTGCAGGAGATATTTTAACGGGGGAAAATACGCCACTGAAAGCATGAAGGGCCCCTGAAGAGAACAGGGAGCCAACTTAGCCCTCTGCTGGACACAAGCCGCACAAAAAGCAGGTTTTCCAGTGAGACAAACAGGGCCGCTTTCAGAATGAGGGGGAGTTTGCATGTTCTGTCATTTATTTGAATTTCACCCCCTGAATTGGCAAGAAAAAGGCTGCGGTATCAGTCAGATAGGGATCGTTTTTCAGTCTCGTGGCAGAAACTGTGCCGTCTTTTGTCTGAAGTCCAGCTCGCAGGACCTAATTTGCACTCGTCTGAGCTGAGACGGAGCTCATGCTGTTGTAGGAGCCATTAGCAGAGAATTCATCTCCGAGACACTCACACAAAAAGAAAAACATAAGAGGCGCGACAACTCAAAGGTCAGTTCTGCCTGCACGTGTCCACAGCACACGTGTGCACCCGCCCGCCATGGATCTCTTAAGACTGATGCAATGAAAAGAAAAGGGAAAAAAAGTCCAATCTTTCTATTAATTTTCCTACATAAACGCACCAAAGCACGTCTCGGCCCAGGAGAAAGCTGCCTGCTACTGTGCGAGGGTCTTCCAGGCCTCAATGGTTTGTCAGAGGAAACAAAAACAAAGTGTCATCATCATCAGGTTGCAGGCACGAGACGCGCGGAGAGACGGCCAGCTTCAAGTTTATTTTCCCAAAAACCCTTTCGAAAACGCTCGGCGATGAGCAAAAACTCCGCAAGAAGACGACCCAAAGACGAGGATCTCCAAACTAAACAGGTTTTAGGAATTATTGACGGACCACAAATGACGCTAATATTTTCAGAGTGGACTGAATTCGAGACATGTAGGTTAAAATGGATACATCAACAACACAGAATAAGCATCCAGAGTCGAAAATCCATGCAACTGAACAAGGCTCTCTTTTCTTCCTCCGTCACCAGCGAACAAGAGAAGACAGGAGGCTTGTAAATGCAGTGGCTAACATTTCACCTAATTCCCTCTTGATGTTGCAAGCGTGCAGCAGCCACACATATTACCCTGAGAGCTAAAAATAAGCAAATGCCGCTCCAGAAAATGATCTAAATATCAAACCACCTCTCATTAGTTTACGCATTTCTTCCCCCATTTTCCCACTTGGGGTAAAGTCTCTGCGATTACAGAAAAGTGCTTGACATTTGCAGGAAATATCCTTTTTTTCAAAGAAAAAAAATTCAAGCCGAAACTTTGCTGCGCTCAGGCATAATTAAAACATAATCGCTGGAGTCCCCGCAGGTTGCCTGGCGCGTTGGAAATGTCAACAAGTTGCCAGGGAAGTTTTCACATCTGCCAGAAAAACAAGGTTGGACAAGATCATCTGTGAGGTTTATACGTGTTGGTGAGCACGCGTTTTCCCCAACTGGTCCTTTTCTCTTTGGCTCTCGTATTTGTGTGGTTCTCTTGAATGGACTGAAGTAGAGAAGTGCAGGAAGTTTATTATTGGACCAGAGGAAGTCAATGGATTGGGAAGTTGACTCGCTGCTCACACAACCTAGTTTGATATCAAGCAATGTGTCAAAGTTTGGGTAGATTAAGTTCAAAGAGTGAAGCAAACGCATCAAGATTACATTGGCTTATGATAAAGTTTATGCAAGAGCGGCAATAATCGAACAGTTTCAGGGAAAAAGTGGTCCAGAGACTTCCTGTCCGTACGGACACACTCGCCCTAAAAAGGATCAATGACAGTGAAACCACAGAACAAAAAAAAAAAACACTTCTTTGTGCCGCCGTCTTTTGTCTTCAAATGCAGAGAAAAAGCTGCAGAAAAACACGACACGAGGCTCCTTCGTGTTCGCGCTGCGATATTGACATAAATGGTGCACCCGAGGCCCCCGCCGCCGCCGCCGCCGTAAGTAGAACCATGAAACATGGCGTCTGCTGCTTTCATGCTCAGGGGAACATCAGACGCAGGGCACACGCCACCGTGCAAATAGAATGAAAACATTTGGAGAGCTCCGCCGTAACATGAGGAAACGCATTAGGGTAATTGTATTAACTAAAGTATTAAACGAGATTGTCAAATGCCAAAGCGACGAGCTCATCACGCTGGTGGTAGAAAAAAAAATGCAAGTCATATGTGACGCCCGCAGGCGGGAGGACTTTCTCGGTAATTAACAAAGAGATGCCAGACACCGTAACACAATGCCACGAGAGAGAGAAAAAAAATGGAGGGAAGGGGGGGGGGGGATTTTTCACAAGCCCCTTGAAGCTCCACGGAAAAAGACAACAAAGAGTGTTTTGGAAAGAGTTCTGCCAAAGTCGCCGTGCATCATGTTTCCTCCGCGGGTGTCACTCAGACTGACCAAGTCAAAGGTCACGGAAGGAGGAGGATGGGAGCGCATCCTCTGGGAATGAGCCGTAATCCCGACCTGTAGTTTCAGGTGGCTGGAAGGGCCGCGGCAGAGGCCGCTGGCGGGGAGGGGGAGGGGGGTGGGGCGGCCCGGCCCCTCCGTCAGGACACATTGTTCCTATTACGGACGTGATCCTGAAGGGGGTTAAACAAAGACTCCACAAAGCCCACCATACAAATAACTGGCCAACTCTCCAGCTCTCTGCCATGGCTGCCATTGAGTAAACATCCTCCTCCTTATAGGCAACACGCACACAAAAAGCTGAGCACGTCACATTCGAGTCTACAGGAGGAAAGAAGTAAAGTGCAAATGTGTGACCTGCAGCCTGGGACTTGAAATTCCCCCAGATTGTCTGTGAAATGACTGCATGTGCAAAAGAGAGTTGAAGTGTGGCAATCTCCTCTCACTTCTCAAACTCATTTCAAAGTTCCCTCTTTGTGAAGAACTTGAGCTCAGACTGCTCCAGTGCAGCCTGTCGGCAGCTGGACAAAGGACGGGAGCTTCACTGGGACAGCTCGCAGGTGAGAGAGCGACAACACAGACCGCTGCCGACAAAGAACGAGACTGCTCACACGCTTTTTTTCTTCAAATGACCTCAAGAACACGGTCAGACTTCTGCTACTTTGACACATCTTCATTCGAGTTAAAAAATTCAAGAATCAAAGCTAATCAGATTTTTTTGCACAAAGTCTTTCAGCCTTAGTTCATTCGGAACGAGACTTTATGTGAAACCGTGAATCAAACCGTATGTAAAAGCTTCGGGTAGCGTGCACCTTATTTGGCAAAAGAGTCCAGCTGGCAGCGGCACGCAACAACAGGCCGTTGGCGAGCGAGCGGCAGTTTAGAATTAAGGAGGTTACGAGGAAAAATTTGCAGACGTTTTAAATTAAGCCGGACAATCATCTCCTCTTACATCTCCCGTAATGAGCGCGATTATAGGAGCTCAAGCCTCCGAATCTATTCTGTTCTTTCATAAATCATAAGAAGACACGCAGGATTCAATTAGTCCTGCTCGCTTAACCTTGGCAGCGAGGAAATTGCACACCAAACCAGATACCCCGAGCGCAGAACGAGAGGTATTTACAGAAGAGATTTGAGGAGGCAGGCTGTACCAGTCAATGGCAAACAAACTAATAAGCATGGCCAAAAAGAAAGGAGTCGAGATTCCTATTAGATAAACATTGAACAAACTCGGCAGTGCAGCGGAGGCTCGATCGGGTAAATGGCTTATAAGAGGGACCTGGATGCTATTTTCAGGCCACCCATTTCCTCGAACCCGAGCCAAAGATGAAATCCTTCTGCATACAATGAGTTTCTGAAAATGGGCAGTGATAAAAATCTATTCTCATTTGGAGCCTGTGTGGATGCTGTTATGGATTACCTTCATGGCATAATGAAAACAGAATGCAGAAAGTTTCTCTTCGCCGAGCTGCGGCGGCATTTCTAATGCTGCGATTCATTATTTCTCCTCCAAACAAGACTTTCATGTCCACGGAGCATAAAATGTATGTTGCTGTCACCTTTCACAAAGACTCTGTTTAATCAAACTACAAAGCGTTTGGCTCCCTTCGTTAGAAGACAGAACTAGGCCGCAGATACTGACACGGGGGAAAGTTTCTCTGGGTGGGGATCGGATTCGCTCTTCTGACCAAATAAAGTGACACGTCGAGTCGCTGCCAGTTCTCCCCGTGGCTCCGATTCCCAAACGCTAATGAAAATGGGACCGGACAGTTAGTAGCATGTGCATGTTTCCTTATTTACAGTAGGGGAACCGGTGGAACATCAGCGGGGGCCTCGCATGGGAAACACTTTCCGTTCAAAGTTAAAAGCCCACTTTTGCCTCCGGTGTCTTAATCGAGAAGGACGTTGTGAGAGATGCTGCGATAGCAGACGGTGCCGTTTGATGAGCGCAGCGCTCTTTAAAACGGAGAGGAAATCCATCCCGACGCTCCCTCGTGTCGACTGATTTAGTGCTCTATCTAAAAGGACCCATTAACAAAGCACGGGCAAAATTAGCATTGTTTGACTGGGATCGGATTGCATTACCTTTGAGTGGGTTTTATTAGGAAGGAAAGGCCAACCTTGGTCCTAATATCGGCGAGCGTTCTGGGAATGGAGTGAGCCTCGCTCCTGCAAACGGCCCCTCTGATTGCAGGTCTGCTGAAGTCAATTACTCGTTCGAGTGGCAGCATGCTGTTTGCATTACAATCGCCATGTTACGCTGTTTATTGCCGCATATGTTCCATGAGAACTTGCACTTTTGGGAAGCAGATGAAAGGCATGGCAAGCGCGTCGCCGCGCCCTTCAAGGGCTGCGTGTGAGGACGCGCCGCTCCGAATGCCGAGCCGCCGAGCCATCCCCGACAATCCCCGCTGAAATCCATCAGCCGCCGGAGAAACCGCGGGACGCCGCGTCCGCACGGCCGTCGCGTCCCCGCGCGCGCCCGCGCTGCTCGGTTAACCGTGGGGCGACGCCGCGCATGTAACACCTACTCTGGCAGCCCCGCGTTTTCCACAAGCTCCACTTTATCAATCATTACTGGGAGAGTGCCTGAACGGAGGCCCTCGGCAGTAATTGTGGTGGATCATTTTGTGCATGCTGGGGCGGTCGTGATTTACGTAAACACTGAGCATTCGCAGATGGGCGTTATTAAAAACAGGTGATGGAGATTTTTTTTAATCGAGCTGAACTCGGGGAGCGTTTTTTCTCCGGTCCAGACTTCATCAGGAGATAAATCAACTCTTTTTAGCATCTCGAACATCCTCTCCGATGAAGGATCATTTGGGATTTGATCTGACCAGCGGGATCTAAATCTTTGACCACTCTCATGTTTTGGAAAGTAAATTTTCACGTCTCGAAGAAAACCAGATTCAGACACTAAATTTGGATTTATAACCAAACCAACTCTCATTCTGACATGAGACAGCGTCTGTGTCCGCCGCCAGTGTTTGGCTTCACTGATATATTTTTAGAACGATTGAAGAGATTGGGGTTGGTTGGGGGGTCATAACTTCTGTGGGGCTTTCGGGAGACAAAGGTTTTCGAGCTAATGGCTCCGCATTGTTGCAAAATCTGCATGGCAGAGTCGAAGTCGCAACAGCCCAGAACGGTCTTTTTGTTTACACGTCTTGGTCCACTGTCAGAAACGTCAGCGTGAGCCTGAAGTAAACCAGAATCCGAGTGGGACTTTGCCTTTCTCCCTTTTTCACCCCCGAAACGCATCGGCGCCTTCAAGTCGCCACCCGACAAGACTTTCGGCGCGAAGGAGACGACGTTTGACGCTCTTCGTCCTGTATTATAGAGAGAAATAAAAAAAAAAGCCACTTTTCCTCTCTAAATGGCGCGAGATAATGAATACATTGAAAGTGAACTGGATGGGAGCTGCTGGGCGGATTTTTGCTCAACTCTCGCCGAGCCAGACGCGATAACACAGATATCAGCGTGACGTCCAACATTGCAGCAAATCACCGCATCGATCTGACTGCTGCTGGTTCTGAAGCCCGGAAAAAAAAAGAAGAAGAGACGCCGCATCGATTCAGACAGCTTGAAAAGCAACTGAAAAACAATCACAGATGAATGGATGCCGGCGTCCCCGTATTGGAAGATCCTAATATGACTGCCGTATCTTGTTTTCATCTGAGTGCTCTAATCACGCTGTTTGCTGCAGGTTGTCAGACCAATTTTGAGTCGATAAAAGTGTTTCTGCCGGCGCTGTCAGTCCTGTGAATGCCTCCGTCAGATTGCCTCACTCTTATCTTAACAAACACGCTCGTTTGTGACTCGTCGTGTAAACTCGACGTCCTGATCGAGTAATTAACACAGCAGAGACGTAAATCAACAACTCAAGGTGCTCCGAGTTGAGAATTTGATTCTCCCTTTTCCACCAGCTGCCAGCATCAGTTTGGCCTGAATCCAATGATAAGGCCAAAGAACTGAAATGGGTCAACAGGAAGAGAAAGTGAAGAAAATGGACTTGATGGATGCGAGTTGGAATCTTATGACTATTCGAACAGGAGGGAGACTTTCAAAAGTCTCATCAAATCCAAAGATCTTCCAGCTTCCACTGATCTGTGGCGGAAACTGGCTTTGAAATCTTCCTACTGCTGATCCACCATATGCCTTGCGCCGCTCCCCAACTGCTAGTTTCACTTCTCCCTGCAGCTTGATCCACCATATTCAAAAGGGGGTTTTTTTTCTACCATTTCCAATAAAGCTTGGGAAACTTTTGGGAGCTTTGGCCCTCCGCCTGAGAGAAAAAGTTCTCCAACTCGATATACGCAGTGGAAGCCCCCCCCCCCGCCTACCCTCCTCCTCCTCCTCCTCCTCCTCCTCCTCCTCCTCCCATACCTCCGTTACAGATGGTGAGACCCCAGCTTGTCCGACTTCGCCGTGCCAAATGTCTGCCAGGGAGGCCCCTTTGATAATGAGCCTTACACACTATTTACAGCCACACTACAATAATCCTGCAACAATGGTTTCCACATAACTTTTGATTGAACGGGCCTTTATGGAAAGGACGAGGCCTGGGCCGGGCTAATAAGTGGCCCATGGTGGCCTTTGCCAAACTTTACCTCATTGTTCTGTGTGTGTGTGTGTGTGTGTGTGTGTGTGTGTGTGTGTGTGTGCGCACTTACAGGAATTCAGAAGTGACAAAATGCATTAAGCGTGTAAAACACAAAAAAAGTGCGATTAATCGACTCCGGCATCGGTTGTAAAAGTCGATGTTTTGTGAATTTGCCTGTTGGATTTTTTTCTTGGCAGCGGCGGGATATCCGCTTCCTCGCTGACCAGTAGCCAGTAGCCTTTTGGACAGGCAACGGAGTGATGTTGATATTCTCATCTAACCATCAGCAAATGTCAGAGGACTCCCTCTAAACGGCTCCTTCTCCCCCACCCCTCCCTTTTATCCACCCCCCCCCCGATCACTGGCTTGTTTCCAAAGCGTCTGATGGATAATACAGACACC
Organism: Malacoctenus gilli; assembly: GCA_032164315.1. Taxonomy (NCBI): domain Eukaryota; kingdom Metazoa; phylum Chordata; class Actinopteri; order Blenniiformes; family Labrisomidae; genus Malacoctenus; species Malacoctenus gilli. Next base: position 5,755,846 of record JASSRZ010000060.1, read on the forward strand.
ACAGTCAGACAGCCCTCAGGTCTCCCCCCCTAACGTGGGGATAAATTTTACCCCAAACGCCTCTGTGTTGGTCTTCAAGCTCCCTGCAACTTTAGAGAAAAAAAAAAAACAGTCCACTGCAGCACACACAATAGCACAATTGTTCGGCTGTTGTACAATCAGTAAACAGCTCAGTTGTTATCCTGTCACATAACAAGACGTAGGACATGAGCGCGACGTTGCCAGAAGACATTACGCGATGCGAAACCTCACCACAGAGTATACACCCCCGGCATGAAAAGCCCCCTTCACCCGTTGTTGTGTGTGTGTGTGTGTGTGTGATTTGTGGAGTGGGTAGTTGGACTTACATCATGGGCCGTGCTCTCGGCCGTGCCGCTGCCAGGCGGATGATGCAAAGGAAAAAGAAGCGCGGGCAGAGGCAGGGTGTGGGAATTTGGGAGCGCCGCATGAGTCTCCAACCTTAGCAACCTGTCTTTACTCAACGCTCACCCCAGCGACACGGGGAGAGAGGGGTGAGGAGGGGGGTGGGGTGGGGGGGGGGACGCCGGAGCTGGTGCGGCGAGACGGAAGGGGGATGTAAGCGGATCTGTCTTTTATCACCGCAGCATGGCAACCACTCGGGGCGGCTCTCCTCCGTCTCTGAAGGGCACTTTATCAGACGAACCCCGAACTCCAACTTTCTGCCCGCCTGGCATGAATGTAACACTGATTTTAATTGCAGATATCCGACTCCAGAAACACATATGCCAAAAGTTTCCGCATGGTTTTCCTGAATACGCTCCTCTCAGACATGAGGCGCTCCGGTGAGGCATCCATTACAACGGTTGTCAGACAGCTGACATTTCCCATAGCAGAGACATTTCCTCTTCCCCCCCTCTAAATTTTCCTCCGTGAAAACGCTTTGTTCCCGTCTTGTCGAGCGATGGCTCGGGACAGACCGAAAAAAGCCCCCTCCGAGCAGCCTCCGTGCCTCTGGACTCCTCTTACACGCTCCTTAAAGGGTGATTGAGCTGACGTCCTGAGCGGATTCAGCGGAAGCTGCAGAGACAGGTGCTTCCCCACGGTGCAAAACGCAGAACACCGGAGACCTGCGCGGGGTTAGACGCTTCAGACAAGGTCACGAGCTGTTTTGACTTCACCACTCTGCTTTGCTGAATTCTTTGGCAGGTGGTGACAGCTGCTTGTAAGCAAAGGGAATGGGGGGGGGGGGGGTATTTCTGCTTGGTGTTTCGGGGCTCCCAGAGGCCGAAGGGTGGCTTGTGAACACAGGAACCTTCACACAGACTGCCTGCACATGTGAGGATAATCTTCACCTTTGTTTATGGTCTCGGTCCTCCCGCTCCAGACAGGTACCCTCATATATCTTATCATTTGCATGTATCGGTTTCGTTCCATCCATCAAGGCGACGTCTCTGCTCTCCGCTGGCGTTTTAAAAGTCGCTTCATCCTCCAGCAGAGACGGTTCCTGAACCGTGACTAAATTTTAATGGCAAAACTTCCTGCGCTCAGGAAGGTAATTACAGACGCCCACTGAAAGTGGCAGCAAAAAAAGAGCTCCATCACGCTCGGGCTTTGCAAAATTAAGTCATTTTCACATAATCATGTGTTTTTAAAACTCGCTTAAACTGCCTGAAAATATAAATGGAACATGCAGTCATTCAGAAACACAAACAAACTCAGTGTTTGCTAAGGTTTCCCAGTGGAATACTGAGGGGGGGGGGGCAGCAACAACAACTGCAAGTTCTCTCCAAAGTCAGTATAAAAAAGTAATGAACGCAGAATCGATTGAATAATTAATGTTGAGGATGGAGCAGTTGGTGAGTATTAATTTCAAAGTGAAAGTCGTGATTAGTCAGATCGGCAAAACGTCATTTGTACCAATAAGTCTGCTCTTTGTTGCCCAGAACAAAAGTAGACACAAAAACCCCACCTGAACTGCATTTTGCTAAGACTTTGACCTGCATTAAAAAGGCAACAGCGGTGGCTTGCGCCACCCAAAGAACTCCCTTCTTCCTGAATGAGCAATTTTCTCACCTGCCACTGCCGGTCCCTGCCGCATCTTCACCAGGGAATACAGACTTCAACACTTTCCTTTATCAAAGTTTGGAAGTATGTCTGAAATCCAATTTCTGCAGCCAGAAATGCTAAACCTGCCCTGACATTTCAATTCTCCGGGGTAATTGCTATATTTTGTCTTAGGCCTTGGCTGAGATAAGGCATGATCTCTGCTGGCCGAGGTAATAACATGCCAAATCATCCATCCTCTCCAATGCAACAAAAGCCTCTGAAATCTAAGACGACGATGACATTAGACCGAGGTTGTACATTATCCTTCTGACAGCAATGAATCGGGGAAGCAGGAGCTCAGAATATCTTCTGCCCTGTAAAATAGCAACGAGACACTTGGCTCTCTGGATTTATCAAGAACCTTTGCTTCCTCCTAAAGGCACATCTACAGAAACGTCTCAATGAGCCACATGCAACACGTCCCTGAAAAACCTCTATTTCTTTCATTTCATGAAGCTTTTTGGAGTGTATGCACTTCGGGTTGTCTTCATTGTAATGCTATTGAGCTGATCAAAGGATGGACAGTAAGTCCAAAGCTTGTCGTGTTGAAAATTTGGGGGCGGAGTCCAAAAAACACACACATCAGTGCTTGCACGTATTTGGTGGTAATGTTAAGAGTGAAGGAAGTATTACCACACTGCAGAGTTTCCTGCAGCTCCATAAAGGGATAATGGCAACAATTGGTAGCATTTGTGGCCCAGTTGATAATGACCAAAACAGCAGCAAATAAAGTCTTGGAACCTCAGCAACAGTAGCACTGAGCCTGGCACAAACACCCACATCCTCCCGCCGCGCCACCCTCAAAGCAGCAGCCGCCGACTTGCGGGCAGGGCGCCTCGCATGGGAATGCTCTCCGAGCGTCAGCAGCGGCGCGGGCAATTTGTAGAAATAAAGCAGATAGAATTTGCAAGGGAGCCCTTTGGCAGGGGCGACGCTATGGCAGCAGCAAGGACTTGAACACAGCACTATTTTCTGCAAAAAGAACGACTTCATATAGACGTTATTAAGGTGCAAAACAGCATGCAGTGTGGAGTGACAGGGCCCCCCCCCCACTCACTAGTTCTGCTTGTGAGAATATATGAAGACAAACACAATCAAGCAAAGTTTCCCAGTGGTAATTAAATAGGAACACATCCACTGTGTTTGCCTTTAATTAAGAGTGTGTAACAGTCCTTCACAGCCGGATTCAATCCCTTTCACCTAATGGACCCTAATTACCTGTACACTTAATAACATTCACACTGTTGAGCATCCTCCTGTTGCTTCAGGAAAGCATCTGTTGCTTCTCGTCACAGCTTTTCTACACCAGATTACGACATTTCAACCAAAAGAACAGCATTTCATCCTCACAGACTGTTTGAGAGAATCGATATAAAAGATGAAACCAGACCACCAACTATCTCACTTGATAATCAATTACAAAAAAGGAATGAAACAAAACTGGATGTCAAGACTTTGCTCGAATCCGTTCTGGCGAGTTTTTTAATAGCCGGCAAAGATCGAGACCGTCCTGTACAGGAAGCCAATTAGTGTTCCCGGGATAACAGTGATATTGCAAGCCTGATTAACCCCAGGCATGCGCATCGATCGCAGCGAGGGGAAACCACCAAAGACGGTTTCTCACATTTGGAGCGGCGACCCGAGCCTTTCATCAGAATCACCAATAGAGGGGAATCAAAGGAAATGAGGCAGCGTCTTTACCAAGAGATGACTGCGAGTCGGAGAACACTGTTGTCTTTGTTCAGCGCCGTGCATATGCTTCAAATTACACATATTATTTTTGGAAACATATTGAAAAAAACACCTCTAACTTGGCTTTAGAGAGCGTACTTTTTCTTTCTGTAAGAACCAAAAAGAAAGAGAGAGAGAGAGAGAGAAAAAAAGACAGGACACACTGAAAGTGCTGTAATCCCGGCAACTGTTATGTAAATGGTCATGGGGGGAAGTAATTGAGTGTTTGTTTACCATACGTGATGGAGGAGCTCGAGCGCTCTCTGATCCTGCCACCCACAACAAACAGGAGATGAGGGATTTGAGAGGAGAAGCCTGAGAGGGGAAAATCATTACCAAGCCATGACAGCCTCCTGAAAGTGGAGGGTGGGTAAACAACAGGGTCAGACAGGGGCCGCTGATTGGTGGGAGGGGAACATCTGAAGTCTGATGTGAGAAGGAGGACGAAAAATGATTGTGAGGAGAAAAAAACGTCAGAAATTCTCCTTAAGGTGAGAAATGAAAGCAACACATTGCGCCATATTTATTGTATTGTTCAGCTTTCAAGGCAAACAGGCCTCGAGATTGAGCTAATTGGTCTGAAACAACTCAGCTGGGTGATTCACAGCCGTGTACCATGGTGACGCTGGGAGCAGCACAATAATGTGACGTGCTTTTTGGGGAACTTGGAGTTAAAAGGAGAGGCCGGGGACGGCGAAGAATAAACAAACAGTGGGAACATAAATCTGGAGCGAGCTCCGCAGAGACGGCAGCCGAGGGAGAGCGGGGCCTGATAAAGCACCGCATTAATGACCGTTTCCCCACAAAAGGCAGAGTAATTTGCTAATTGCAACCTCCTGTTGAATGGGACTTTTCCTTTTTCCTGAAGAGCTTTTTTTCAGTCATTTCACTCTACCTGCCTATTAACGTCGGACCGGCGACGGTACTTGGAGAGCAGCACAGAAACGACTGCCGCTTCCTGCATACCACTGTTGTTCAGAGACCATTACTTTGAGCACCTATTCAGTGAAAAACATCATATCACAAGTTTTGGGACTGATGGCAGCTGCGAATTTAAATGTGTTCGACTGAAATCAGCATCAGGGCCAGCAGACTGAACGCAGCCCGAAGATGCGAATCTCTTGAACCTAAACTCGCGAGCACTGGACGAGTCTTAATTCATTTCGACGAGAGGATATTAAAGCCTCTCCAAAACACATTTACAACCTTCCAGGTCAACCTCGAAAAAGGTTAATATTCCGCTCGACGAAAGAGATCCCGATTCGCTCGCTGCTCCAACGTGATAATTGCGGCGAAGAAAAATGTTATTGTACTGCTGCGAGCGGACGCCGGAGCGCACCGGATAATTGCGGCGCCCCGCTTGCACCGCGCACCGAATGGCACTCGAGGAACTGCAGCAGTTAATTGGAGAGCGGGACGTGTATTTGCTTTGCAAAGTGAGAAGGGGGATCGGGAAATTATCGACAGGCAGCTCGGCTGCAGCGCCCTCGAGCGCTCCGTCTCCGGCCCGGGCGACGGCTGCAACGAGTGTCGGCCCCGAGTTCGGAGGGAAGTCGGACGATCATTAGGGTAATAGTCTCGGGTAACCATGCATCATATGGATAGAAGTGGGAGGAAATAAGAATATATCTGACTGTCCAAACACCAAGTAAGACCTAATGAGCCCTTGTGGAAAAACCTACATTCCTCGCTTAGTTTGGGGGATTGTGAAGACCACAGGGGTTTTCTGGCTTCCTCTGCAGAGAAAAGACTGAATGTGACGCGTGCTTCCTGACTCCCATATACCTGCTGCAGTGTCCATGTGCAGCCCCTCTCAGGAAGGCAATTATTTAGCTTCCCAGGCTGGATTATCGCTCGGTACGCCCAAACACAACAACATAAAGGGAGGAGATACAACAGCACGTTATTACATCCCACTCGGTCACATCGGCGCCTCATCTATCTTCAAAAGGCTGACAACAACTGGATCTGAAGAGTTTAAAGATTAAAAATAGATAACGGTCATTATGAGCCCATTAATACTCCAGGAAGGAAGCTGGGAAATGCAAAGCAGACATAAATTAAAGCCTGGCGACAAACAGTTGCCCTTCAAACGTCTGAAAAAAGTCACGCCGACTTTGACGAGCGCAGCACGCCAGCTTTCATCCACATACTTCTTTGTCACATTTACTTATTTTAGGAGCCGGCTAATCGCTGGCTGCAGCGAGCAGCCACATGTACATTCCTTCACAGCCGAGTTTGACCCCAACGTTTCTGCAAGTCGCACTTCCTGCAATCACCAAATAAGTGGGCTATTGTTAACCTGATTGACATTCGCAGCAAGGAGCCAAGCCGGGTGCGTAACCTTAGAGCGGCACGAGCGACCTCTGGAGCGACTGCGGCACTCAGTCGTGTCGTTTCGACTCCAGAGAGGGGAGAGAAAAATCTGGAGGTGCTGCTGTTTAGAAAAAAACGTGGCAATTACAAGCCATTCTCAGACGGTCCTCAGATATGGACACATATGAAGGAGCGACGGCGGCTCAGCAGGACGTCTTCACACATTAAGTGCACCATGTTCCAGGAAGTGATGCATCAGAGCATCGGCGGTACGCGTGGCAACACAATCGGTTCCTTTTGTTATTCGTTCGAGCACCATTGTCGTGACGACAAAATGCCCATCCGATAAAAAAAAAAAGCAAAACTTTTGCAGGAAACTTGTAAACTCGTCTCCGTGTGGACAGGCCCTCAGACTGGGGTGATTGTCTCAGCATCTCTGCCAGCAGCAAACACCCTCATTCGCATGCGCTCGTCTCCGAGAGCAGACGCTGCGCTGAATACAAGGCAGCAGGGATCAGACAGGCAGGCGAGATTGGGGAAATGTCTCTGACATAAGACACAAGTGAGCTTTGACCCCTTTTTAAAAACCAGACTGCTGCATCGCAAACAGGAACGCGACGCTTTGGATTCCTGCCCTCCGGTTTTGCGATGCAGATCCTTGTCTGAGGCTCGCACCTTCGAAACCACGACGTCAAAGATAAAACAGATGTGGAGTCTATAAGGAAGTTGGTCCAGAAAAAACAACAAATCCATCAAGGATAGTTTGAAAAAATCGATAGGAAAAGTTTGTGAGTTTGCTTAATGGCACCCGAAAAGAGAAAGCTGCTGAATTCACAACAAGGAGCCGAGCCTGTTGCGAAAAAACGCTGATTCCTCATTCGGATCCGTTCCTCGCAGCATTCCTCGAATCGGCCCAACACGTCGACGGAAAAGAAATTAGTTTGGCCGGCGTTTTTTTTTTTTTGAACAATCGCAAATCGAAAAAAAGAAAGTAGCGATTCGTCAGGGAGGAAAACATTTCGTGTTATTATCCAACACTCCCACACCGACACCCGCCGAGTCCTCCGGGGTTTGCCAAAGCCGTTACACGTTTATGTGCGCGAGAGCGACGCGTCCAAGTTTCTGTCTCCCTCGTGACACTGTCGCCGGGGTTTGCTGGACCGGCTTGGGACTTCGCATTAATGATTGTCATAAAAAGCAAAAAAAAAATGGTTGGACTTTAATTGGCTTCCTTCTGAGGCAGCTCGCAGGGACGTTGCCGCCTGGGGGTGGGACGGCTTTTCAAGCAGCTGCTGGCGTAAGTCATTAGTAGCCTCTTTTAGGAGTCAGCGCCGTTACCGTTTTATTTTCCGCCGTCAAGATTTATAATCAAATTAATTTCGAGATGTGTAATTGCTGGACAGCGCGCTTGCGTGGCTGGTGTTGACTCTGGCCACGGCGTCAGAAATAACTCGGAGAGGGGGGCTTTTTTATTTATCGCAGACGAGGACGCGGCCAAAGCGCCCTCGCCTGGGCCCACCTCTGCCGCCGCCACCGCGGCAGCGTTGACATCTGGGCCTGATTCATCAAGGCTTTTGCACCGAAGTGCAACAAAGTGCAAACAAGTATAATGAAGAAAATGCACCCAAGAAAATTCTTTGCACGATGCGTGGCCGCCACGAAGTAAACAAACAAACCGAGCGGGGGGATACAATAGGGCGATGGGGGGAGCCTATTTTTAAATCCAGATGTTTGCGGCCGCGAAAAAGCCGAGCCTTTAATGAGACTTGATGACAAGCGATGGAACGGGGTCAATTTTTTGCTTTTTGATTCACCAAAGCTTTGGCTCCTTCCGCGCTTCAACACAGGAGGGGGACGAGAGCGGAGTCCAAGTCAACAGACGTTTCTGGATCCCTCGCTGCAGTTTTTTTTTTTTTTTTCTTATTTGAAAACGTTGGCCAGCGTTGTGCAAGATTAACACCAACTAATACACGACTTCAGATTGGCTGTTCCTATTATTGTGCACACAGCTGCACGCATGCAGACACATTAGCTGAGCCATTAGCTCCGTGTGGGTCCGTCCAGTAAATCACTCGCGTCAGTCGCTCGCCGCGACACGAGTTCGGCCCGATTCCTGCAAGCGCCACATCGTCCGGCTGCAGGAAGATGCTCGAGAATATGGAAGTTAGCAGAAAATAAGTAAGCATTACAAACACCCCAAAACCCTCGCGCTCACTCAGACTCGTTGCCAGGTTCGTTATCTTCCCGACATCTTCAAGAGAGATGTCGAATCTTCACGGCACGGCCGCCGAGCGAACAGCAGCGCCGGGGAAATAAAAGTCAGGAAAAGGGTTCAGAGAGGAACCGTAATATCCCTCAAAGGGAAAATGTTAAATCAAATTGTCACTCTCGCAGCCACTTAAGACTGCTTTAGGAGTCCCCTGTTAAACAAATAAATCCTTCCATCTCATGCGTGACCATCTCTCGCGGCGTCTGCAGCCGAAGTAAAGCAGCCCAGCCAGAAGCCGCACATGCCTTTTGTCATCTTCCATTTGTCACGTCTCGAGGGGGAGCTTCGCCCCCGACCTTATCAGGCTGCAAGTGGCTTCAAGCAAGCATGAATGAAAGCACTTTCCTGGACCCTCTCAGATATATTTGAAAGAAAATGATCATCAACTCCACTTTTAAACCTGAACATCTGCTAAAAATCAGATCCAGTGTCTCTTGGATCTCAGCTTGCCCGCCGCCCCCTCCCGTCATTATTTCATTACGGAAGGGATGAAGGTCTCTTCTCTCGGCGCAATTATTGCTGATGAAATAAAATGCCCTCCTGTCACAGGCCTTTTCCGTCTTTGACATGTTTTGGCATGCGGAGCCGGGGTGGAGTTGCAGGGATGCTGCGAGCTCGGACCACACAGGCAAGTGTGAAAAACGAGGCGAGGATGACGAGACGAGCGAGGGGAGGAGGCTCAGAAATAGACACACAAAACGTAAACATGTGTCCCCAGAGCGACAATGTCCAATGGAAAGTCTCTCCTCGACAAGCAAAGGACTTAAAGTATCACCGGGTTTACTCCGGCTGCTTGACATAAACACAAAGCAACGCATTCAAATGGAATTCTTCATTACCAAACAGTGGGACCACTCGGGGGGCCCCCCCCGTGGAGCCCCGGCAGATGCTGTCTGCAGACTCCGAGGAGCGGGGGGCCCCCAAGGCTGGTTGTATAGTTTGAATGCACGAGGCTGCGGCGTCTGGCGTTGACACTTCGCGGCCACGGACGCCAGCCGGAAGCCCCGCGACTGACTGCTGCAGGCCGCGCCGCTCGGAGCAGCAGCGGCGGCGGCGGCAGCAGCAGCAGCAGCGCCAAGCTGTTCACTGACAGACCGATGCGATTTGGCTGTTAACAGGTCCCCAGCTGGTGTCTGCTGTGCGCCTGAGCCTGGTAGCATGCCACTGTTTTGGTCTGCGGACGTTCACGAGCATGTGTGGAGCATGGATGTTGGCATGAACGCACCAGAGCCCCCCCCCCCACCCCCCGGCCCCACGAGCGCAAGCTGCCACCAGAATAAAGAGGCAAAGGCGAGCACTTATTTAGACAGCTTGTGTCTCCGACAGGCGGAATGCAGACCACAAGCTCCAGGGCTGAAGTGACTGAGAGGGCTCGTTTGTACACAAAAGGCCCCGCGCAGGGATTGGGTTACGGCGGGATGGGAGTCGGGGGCGGGCGGCAGCTTTGCCACTTTGCTGCTGGGGCTCCCCCCACACCCCCCCTTTCTTTATGAACCCATGCAGCATGTGTTCCTCAAGGTACATGAAAAGCACAAAGTGATCCGGGGATAACGGACTAATACGGGAACATGTTTGCACAATTTCTGCAGTCTCAGGGACATTATTTGGCAGATTTAGAGCGTTTGATTCCAGTAAGCTGTCGTTTCGCTTTCAAGAGTCGAAAAAAGTGAGGGGAGGCGTTTGAGATTTGTCTGGTATGAAGGCTCTCAATGTCCCAACTGAAATGGATGGAGCGACTGGGTCCAAGTCCGAGTTCTACATTCAAGACAATGACCTCCAATGAAACCTCGTCATTTCTTCCTCCTGGTGGCGACAGTCAGAACTGGACAAGCTTGTCCACTTCCGTCCCACATTGTCACCATGGCCGCGTCATCAAGGCGATACATTTTTCCTTTGAAGACAGCGAGCCGACGGGACGAGACAACAAGGGCAACAGTGGCTTTTTTGATCAAGATGCGTCCAGTCATTAGGAATCTGGCCCCGCGTGTTCCTTCTAATCACCGTCGTCCGGATTAATGCGAGCCGACAGAGCCCATCAGTTTGAACCTCGGCCCGTCTGCATGACTGCCTCCGTCTGGCAGACTGTGTTGCTGCTAATGAGTGAGAGCAGGCCCAAAACCAAGATAAAGAGGAGGAGAAAAACTTACACTGAGCACAATTATTTGGGTCTAACTTTGGCTCCTTTTGACCGCAACGCGGGACGGAGCCAAGTTCAGCGGGAGATCTCGGCAGAACCGCCGCGACGCCGAAGTTCTGGATTACACCGTTGCGCTCGTCAAGGGAAAACAAGCTTGTACCCTCGCTAATGTGTTGTTCTTTGGCTGGACCACAAGCAGGATGCCAGCGCTGGAAGCAGGAATGTCACCACAGAGAGAAGTCCCATTCCTCATCATTGTGTGCAGAAAAGTCCCTCTCTCGCAACCGGGCTGTAAAAGTTGATGTGATCAGACCAGACGATGCTCGAATCCGGGGCTGGAAACTTGATCGACTCCTGCGGTCGCATTTCTCAAACTTCCTGCTCCTTCCTCTCACACCAACCTCAGGTTGGCACCGCGACGCCACGGCTTTCAGATGCTTTTCGCTTGTTAGGTGGAGACGCTGACAATACCAGAATTAATGATCCCAGCCCGCCTTATATAACCCTGTCATATGTCAGCTATAAGTAGTCTCATGCATGGCGAAAATCCCTATTAGAAATAAAGACATGCCAGCGCTTAATGCTTTTAGAGACGGCTCGGGATTAGATGGAGCGGAGCGCAGCTGGCTGCGGCGCGCCTGGCCGCCACCAACCCCGACAAGTGTGTGCCGGGCAGGGGGAGGGCGGCGGTCCCCTCTTTCTTCGCCGTCCTCCACGCCTGTTGTCAGTGCCGTGCTAACGAAGTGGGACGGAGGCGCAACGGCGAGTGGGAGCTCACAGAACGGGCTTTGTGATTGGGAGGAAATAGAAGCAGCGGGAGCTTCCACCTGGCTGTCACCCTGCTCAGCGTCCAATTAAGAGATCCCCAGTGAAGGGGGAGGGGGGGCTGGCAAAACTGAGTCCTGTCAATATCTATGAGGTAACTGTATTAGGGTGCAGGCACAGCAGTATTTGGGTAGAATCGGGTGTTGGGATAAACTGTCATGTTAATGATTATATTGGAATTTCTTCACACTGTAAAATGTAATTTTGTCACAAGAAATCAAAGCTTGTGACTTTCGCGAGTACAAAAACTTCAGAGGTGAACAAACAGATTAAAGAAAGTTAGTCGTCGACCATTGAATGTATAGATATAAACAAGCCTCTTGGCGATTTCCTGCTCGCAGCGAGGAGAATTCATGGCTGCAAGTATGTGACAGTACTGAGAGAGAGAAAGAGAGAGAGAGAGATGGAAGGCACCTCTTGTCGGATGTTACGGAACGTGATCATCCGGCAAACACACAACCAGCAGCGCAGCCTCTTTTTTCCTCTGAATGCAGAGAGCGGCGAGGCTCAGCGCAGAAATTCATTAAAACCGTCTCCTGCCGTGAACATCATCTGATAGCACATATCTGCGAGCGCGCGCAGAGAGAATACTAACGATCACATTTATGTTTTTATTTACATTAATCCCCGCCAGGGCTTCGCTTTTCACTCCAGCGAGGGAGAGAGAGAAAAAAAAAAACCGGGACGCCGGCGAGTGGGTAAAACTCATGAAACATTGATGGAAATAAAGGTTAACTGTTCTTCTCTCAGGGACTTTTGATGACTAATTGATTTGGCATACAGAACAGACTGACTGGTGTGTCCCTTTGAGGGAGAGAGGGAGGCGCTTTTGTTACTTGCAGATGTATCAGACAGTAATTAGCAGATGAACAAAAGTTCCCGCGGGACAAATGTCAGGAGAGGGTTTTTTTTTTCCCCGCGTCTCAGCCGGGTGGCGGGCTCTCGCTTCTTTATGGATATTTAGCAGGAGTTAATTACGCAGCGAAAAAAAATCTCCCCTCTCAGCGCGAAAGTAAAACAATTAACCAGCCGTAAGAAGTCATTTGCACTCGCTCGCTGATTTATGGAAAGGATCAAATAAACAGGCGGCGCGCGTTGAGATCGGTGCGCCGACGGGCTCGTATCGCTGCTGTTAATTCGCTGATCGGACACCCAATGCAGCATGTGATGGTCACACACACACACTTGTAAACGCCTTCCCTCCCCTCCTCCGTCTTAAAAATAGCCACTCCCAGGAAGACACCTGACACGACAACTGTGTCTGATGGCGGGCCGTGGAATGCCGCGGGCCGGTCCAGCATGCGAGCGCAGCCAGCGCCGCCTCCCATTTCAAAGCCGCAGAAGCCGACGGGGCCCGTTGTACTCCGCCCGAGCTATTTGAGAGAGTTGACCCCCGACCCCGGGCACCCACGGCCCGATCACGTCCCACTGTGCGTGCTTTCAACTCCTCGACCCCCTAACCCCCTCTTCTCGCGCCGCGCCTCCGGCTTTAAAGTGCGAAACGTGGATCGATTACCCAATTCCTCCGCCGAGCATCGCCGTCACTTAAGACCGCTCTAAGAAGCGAGATTCAATTGCATCTTTATCGGACTTACAACATACAGTACATATGTGCGGGGGGGAGGGGGGAGGGCACTGAGCTGGCATCGGTCCATATCAACGAGTCATGCCCACTATCACCCCCCCCCCTCTCTTTAAGTTCGCGTCTTAAACGCCGGCTCCGCACAGGCTCAGAGGTTGCTTTAACCTTGGCCTCGTTGCTCCGGCGTCTCTCCCTCTGGCCTCACTGGCGAATGCATTAGTCAGTGAGTGCCGGGCATAGCTCCCCGTGCCAGCGGTATGACGAGCCTCGCCAGGACGGGGCACACTCGTTGGCCCCTCCTCGCTTATTTACGGGTACATGACTGCAATGAAGGCCCGAGCCCAACAGGTGGCATTATTTATGGTGGGTGAGATGGAGGTGGGGGGGCAGGAGAGAAGGAGGCACGGCGCAAGGAATAATTGAGTGAGAACAGAAAAATCGACATCGAGGTGGGGCCGGCTAATAAAAAAAGAAAGAAAAAGGTGTCGGAGGGGAGGAAAAAGGCGGCGGGGGGAGAGAGTTCAAGAACATGAGAGGAGGAAGAACTTCAGTTATGTGAGAGAAAGTGTTTCTACTTAGAGCACCTGCAATACAAACGCGCTTCCCCCCAAATGCCTTGCAAATGACTCCTTTCTGTCAGAGCACAGTCCTTAAAACATCTACACAATGATGCACATCTCACTGAAAGTGTAAACATAAAGGGGTATGGGGGGTGGGGGGGTTGTAGTTGTTCCTCTCATCCAAACTGTAATGACCATATCAAGCAGATTGATGAGACTATCCTCCGCTTGGCCTCGCCAAAGCTGTTTGTTGCCACAGATGGCTGCCAGAGCGCAGCAATTAAGTCCTCAGGATTAGAGGCCTTTTGAATTGATCCTTTCGTCTCTCTCTTGTCGGCATAACAGCAAAACCCCGCGCCCAAATATTGTCATTATCCCTTTTTTTCCTTCCGCGTTTCACAACGTGGCTTTGCAGCCAAGGTTCCCTCCTCCCTCCTCTTCCTCACTGTGCGGCTAAATTACAAACCCAGGTCCTTGTTGCGTCGCATAATGAAACGCTGCGAGGGAAACAGATGCAAAGTTTGAGGGGAATCCGATACGACTGAGACGGTCTCCCTTCTGCCGCTCCTGTTATTGCACGAATTGGGTCTTTTATTTTGGAAAACATCTTCGCACTGCGAGGGGGGATTCATAGTGAGTGTGCTCTACACATCAACTCATTTGTTTTCTGGTCGACGAGTGAAGCGCAAATCACCGGTTGCACAATGCTGAGACAGAGCACAACAGAAGCAAAAGGGAGACACGAGACTCTTCATGTCAGAGTTGAACGTTTCACGCCAACGTTGAAAAGCCATTCGAAGGTAACTGCGGTTTTCTGACCACTTCAAAGCCCGATTTCGCGTGAGCCCATGCAGCCTCACCTTTAAATAAGGGGTGTCAAACGTGTGAGCCAGAACTGGCTCATGAGAGTTCAATGCAGCCCATGAGACAGGGGCGGAACAGTGAGGGGGCCAAAGGGGGCCAAGTCTTCCAGCACAGCAGGAGCCATTCTTTGACTCTGAAAGCAGGTTTCTGCCACAGTGTGACTTGTGCCATGAGACAACTGCAACTTCAGAAACCACCAAAAAATCGTCAAGCTACAAATTTCAGTAAAAAATGGCCGCAGGTCCTAATTTATCGCACCGTTTCACTTAGAAGTCAGAGTCTGCTATAGTTTCTCCAATCTTAGCTCGTTCAGGTCCAAATTGGCTGTAATGTTACCACTGATTTTAAATGGGTTTGACAAATCTGATTGCAAGTTGATTTATATCACTGTTAAATCTAACGCGGCTCTCCGTTTATTTTTATCAGACACAAAATCTGTATGAAATTGTCCGTTTGCGTAACTGGAAAGCAACCTCGAGGCGTCACTCCTAATTCGTCGATCACCAGAGTTTCTGGGTGTAACATTCGGATACACGCCGGATTGAGAAGTGTTCTTGTGTGTGTGTGTGTTTGAGTTACAGTATGGAGTGAATTGACATACCTGAGGTGATTCAAGGCGATCCAAGACAAACGGTTGGTTTTCCAGCAGGAGGTGACGGAAAGAGAGAAAGAGAGAGAAACAGATCAGTGAGCATTTTCACGAGTATCGGGCAACTTTCATTTTTCACACAACTTATTTACTTCCCCGACCCGAGACCGGCGATGGCACAACAAACCGTCAGCCGAACACATACGCAATACTCTTGTGCTGTCATCACATTCCAGGCAGGAACACAGCAAACCCCCCCCCTCCCTCATGATATTCGAAGCGGCTGGTCTAAAAGCGCTCCGAGTCAAAACTGTATCTCCTCAGATCCATTTCCAAAGAGAGGAAAAGAGGATTCACCAAAACTAATGGAAAAAACATGACTTCATCTCCGACCATTGTTCGCGACTCTCTCCCCGCTTTTTTTCTTCTAATTTATTGCGCTTTGCCTTTTTTGAGGGAGCCTGTCATAACAGATAAGCTTCATGAGCCTTCCAAGGTAAATATCTGCTGCACTCGTTGCTTCAGTATGCATATGAAAACGTCTGAGGGGGGGGATGGACAAGGGCAAGCGAGGAGGGAGGGGGTGTCAAATTCAAGATATATTACCTATCCAGATGGATTTGTTGACACTTTTTTTTTAAACTCACTGGCAAGACCTTGGAGCTGCGCTGTTGACAGCGGGCGTAAATACATGGGATATTGACGAAACGCAAACAAACAAACCCCACAATCCCGTCCGACGAGTGGCGGGCGGAGACGTTCGGAGGCGTCGTCCTGAATTAAAAAAAACGCCCCTCCGAGTGCTTCTACAACCAGCAGCGCTGGGCGTTCCTGCAACTCCAGCAAGATTCGATGTACTCTTGTGCACTTGTGCTTAATTCACAGCGTCCAGCGCCTTATTTATTACTAATCACTTTGTCATTGTTGGTGTACTCCGGTAAGGCCAAGCGAGCCGGCGATGAACGCGCTGGCGTTTCTTCACATCCATGCGGTTTTCAACTGGGCCGATCGATCCTCGCACGGGCTGCGCTTTAATGAATCACGGGCTTTCTGCACAAGCCAGCAGTCCACGCACCGATCTATACGCGGCCGTACATATGCTCTGCGTGGACGCTGCCCCTCCGCCTGTGCCTTACAGGTGATTATTTCAGACGGACGGCATTGCGGTAAAGTTTCGTCCATTGACGCCAGTGAAATGAGCTGCCGGCGATGCGAACTTTAGGACATCTTTGGGTTGATGCTGGTTCAGCTGCGGAGCGGAAGCTGTGCTTTTGACACCGTGCATCAAATAAAATATGCAGGAATTCTATTCACAGGTTTGAACGGATCGATCCTCATATATGTGGGCTGCATGCGTGAAATCATTAGATACAGACTTCTTTGGTCGTTTTTATCAATATGCAGAGACGATTTGATGATGCACGAGTCAACATGCCTTCACCCATTACGGATGCACTGATCAATTCTAGCTGAATCCAGCCGAAACCCTCTCCATGGTGTTAATCATGACAAACACATCATCCACTGCCGAGCTGGCCTTCCTCTTAGCTCCAGCGCTCTGTCAGTTCCTTGGTAAAAGCTCCAGCTTTCCCCAACTCGCCTCCACGGCAACAATAAAGTGTCACTAGTATTTATGGGAGATCTCGGTGAACTATGTTTAGCAGCAAAGAGGGCTTTCACAGGATCGGAGTGCTCCTTTCCGACAGCGCCGGTTTCAAAGGGGACAGAATGATCTACAGGTAGTTAATCGAACTCCTTCAAGGAGGAGATCGCGTTTCCGAGTCAGACTGGATCCGCGGGGCTTGAAAACGGGCATGAGTTATGCTGCTGGTGGGCCGACACAACGAGAGAGAGAAAAAACCACGCAGCGTTCAATTTAGCACGGCCCAATTCACTGCAGAGGAACTCGTGCTTTACGTAAGTGTTTACACATTTCACATAAAGCCCGGGCCGTGCCAGATGCCTTTAAGAAGCGCCGTAAATCCTGTGTTTGGATTCCTAATATTTTCTCCTGTTTATGACTCGTCAACCTGCCCCTGCTCCGGATTCGCTTCGCGGGCCGAACTGTTCCGAGCTGCAGGGTGCAGCCTGCTCTGCACTCAATCTCCATTGAGTTTGGAGCTGATTTGTGGTGCGCTGCCAGGTCAGAGCCCGACTTTGACCCGATTTTTTTTTTCTCCCCCCTGGTTATTTGTCTCATTTGCGCGAGGCTTGGGACCTGGCGCTGATGTACAGCGATGAAAAGCCAAAAAAAAAAAAAAGCTGCGGCGCTGAAGTCGAAAAAACATCATTATAATACTCTGAAAGATTAATTGTGTCCTCTAGAGTTTGTTTTCATAAAACTGTTGTGATATTTTATATTCTTTGTGTTTCTGACTACAAGAAAGTCTTTCAACACCAAGTTCAAGAGCCGAAGCAGGCAAATTCATGACAGAACTTGAAAGATGTTCGCGTTTGTCCTTCAATTTAATGGAGCGAAATGGGAATTCTTTAAAACGCAGACATCCCATAAGACATGAATACATTAAACACTTTCCTGAAACGCCGTCTCGTCAGTCTGAGTTTAACACGGGCCCGTCTCTCCCTGGAGTTAATTATGACACTCCTCAGCGGAAGACTCGCGAGCAGATTGGATTTGATCATGCCTGTCAGCCCTTTTTTTTTTCCGTCTGAGGACGCAGCAGCAGCAGCAGCAGCAGCAGCAGCGATAACACGCAATAAAAACTGATGAATGAAAAATCCTTTTTTCTCCACCTCCCGAATAAATCGACCGTCTTGGATCCAGTCGCGACCGGAGTCAGAAACGCGGCCGAGCCTCGTGTTCGAGCGGCTCGTTCCCGCTCGCTTAGAGGACTTTCATCATGCTTTGGTGACAGAGCCAGTAATTGGAGTGCCCTCTGCCTTTAAGCGCAAACCCACATGCGGCAGCTCCGGCGGGCGCACGACTTTGATTTACATCCCTTCATTACGCACGGGGCCCGCCCGCCGTGGGGTTAAATTTGCGGGCGATGAAAAGTCATCTGGCCCGATCGGTCGGGGGAACTTGTGACGGACGGTCGGGGGGAGCATCCTCTGCGGCGGCTGGATCCCCGCTCGGCTCGAGAATCCCAGCGATCCGAACTGGATGGAGCGACTGAGCGGGAGAGGGGGGGGGGGCGTGGGGGGAGAAGGTAAAGGGAGGGGGGGGGCGTGCTTAACGTGCTTGCACTTCTCTGTACAACTTTGGTGGGCCCTTTCGCTTTGCTTTTGACATTTTCAGAAATCCGTACGAAGCAGAAACGACGGATGGAGGGATGGAGAGAAAGAGGGAGAGAGAGAGGGGGAAGGAGAGAAAGATGAAGTCGGAGAGTTTGGGACACCCGGGAGGGGAACAGCTGTCTTTGAGATTGCTCCAATGTGTGAGCGCCGCAGAAAGAATCCTTTTGTTTCCGCGCGGTTTGCCGCTTCACCGCGGACCTTTCATCTGCACGGTGCACACAAAGGCCCCATGCATCTCGGATGAGGCAGAAACCTCAGGAAGCGCGTGCAGGAGGAGTAATGAGGAGGGGAGGGAGGGGAGGATAAACATGTTCCAGGAAGTAAATCTGCGTCTACACGGGGAGGAGGAGGAGGAGGAGGAGGAGGAGGAGGAGGAGGAGGAGGCAAACGACATCAGTAACGCAGGTCCACTGAAAAACAGGGACCAGCTAAGCAGTCCGTGCTGACACAGTTTGCCAACACAAAGTTAATCAGGCTTGATGGAGCACAATGACAGAGCCAAAATTAGTGAAATAATATCCGTCTTCTTCTCTCATCCTCAAATTGCCACCTTTTCCAAGTCATTAATCCTAAAAACAATCTAATTAAAGTCAAAAACTGCCCAAAAAACAGACGAAATGACATTTTTCTTTGGTCGAATCCTAGTTGCTTCGAAAAAAGCCTCACTGCAGCAAAGCGACACACATCCTGGTCCTCGATGAGAGCGTACACACACCATTGGCTCCGACGAACTGGCCATAAATGCCAAAATGTACTTCTGCACTCCCTCTGAGCATGATTCATCTTCAGATTCTACAATTTGTGCAGTGGTGGCAGATCGCATCTCCGCGAGTGATGACGGTGACCTTCAACACAGCACACTGTGAAATTAGCGCACGGTTACTGCAAATATATGTAGAAATACTAAAAATACATGCAATTCTCGTTACACCAACCAACTCGTCTACACTTGTATTCCATCGAATCATCGGTTTAAAAAAAAAAAACAGTAGGTGATTCATTTTCCATCGTTTCATTCCGTCCAACAAGATCTCATGACTCATCATATGCGTTTAACGTCTTATGTGGCGTGCGGTCGTCACGTTAATTGCAATTTTACGTAATCACAATTTCAAGCTCCGCTTTCATCCGCCTGTTTTTGATGCTTTTTTTTTTTGTCATATTAGGATGCTGCAAGATTTCGGTTTCCCACAACACATGGTTGCACATCCTCTGCTCATCAGTGGAAGGGGTGGGGGGTGGGGTGGGGGGGGCAGGCCACCAGATGTTGGCTGCTGCCTTGGTTGTTGGGGACGAGGCTTAAGTACAGACTGTCCTTGTGCCTTGTTGTTGAACCAAAACACAGCGGCACAGAAATATTCCCTCAGCAGATCAGGCTTTAAGCCCTTTATGAGAGGATGAGTAATGATGTTTCTGTTTGAAACTACTTAACAGAAAACATATAGAACCGAATGGGGCTTTGGCAGTTGCACCGCTGCGCCCTCCGGGGTCACGAGCGGGGCCAGGTGGGACTAAAAACGTGACGTCGCCAGATTGCGGGCCGCAAATTAGACCTCTGTCCGAGCTGAGAAACAGCTCAATGGGAACCGAGACAGTTGCGGACCAAGCAGAGGTTCCACATCGCTTCGGTGTTTCTATTTGGTGCACACGAGTTTCGATTCCCCTCGCGAGGACGACCTTTTGCAGTGCAACAGATCAAAACAGAGTCGCGTGGGGTCAACTGGAGGTGAAGAGTGTGACTTTAAAGTAGTTCACCGATCCATTGCGTGTATAGTTACATAAAAATGCCTCGTTCGAATGCTGTTTTCTTGTCTTCCTGCACTGACTGGGACTGTCCATAATCATGTTCTACTCAAACATTGGTGATAAACATGTCGGAGTCTGATTTCTAGACGCATTTCTTTCTTTCGAACTTCAAGGTTTGAAGAATAACTCAACAAAACTGTATTTTTGGTCGTTCCAACAAGAAAAAGAAAAAAGCCTTTTATTGTCTTTCCCACTTGTCAAGCATCTGCTTGTGTGGCCCCCCCCTTTTATTGCCCCATGGTTTCGTCAAAATAAACAAATGACTCGAAGAAAGCTTGGCAAAGCAGCTCCCTTCGTCCTGGAAATGAAGAGCGCTGCAGTGTGTTGACACTTTTTTTTTTTCTCTTCCTCCAAGTTTTACAAGAGAAGCGGATGGCGAGCATTCAGAGTCTGTCTATTTCTTCTCACAAATGAGCTCCCAGTGGAGCGGGGAGCGGGGGGAGGGGGGAGGGGGGGCTTCCTTCGCAGGTGACACTTCTTTAAAACAAAAAGGCAACTCGAGCTCTCGCTCGCCAGTCCACACCAACCGAGAAGCACACGTCGCCATCGGCACTAATTAGTATCTTTATATAACGCCGGCACGGATTACTTCATGTGAAAGCGCTGGTCAGTGCTTGTCGGCGGAGGGGGGGGGGGGGGGGCGTGTGTCACGTCGTTCTCAGAGGAGCCTTTCAGCTTAATGTTTAGAGTTTGCGGCCCCACAGGTCCTCATTCATGGGCCTTATCTCCGACTGCAGCAAACAGCTATTTTCAGTCAAATAACCCCACTGTACACTTGCCCATTTTCGAGCGGCAGAAAAGGACGGAATTTTGTTCGCGTTCAGCAGCAGAATGTCAGCGAAGCTCTCGGTGCACAAAAAAAAGGGGGGGGGGGGACGCTCGTGTAAAATGAGACACGACTGAGGTTTGAACATTCGGCGAGCAGACGGATTCCAGACCGACATTCAAAACTGAGGACTGTGAAATGTGTCGGCGCTGTTTCACTGCAGCTCGTTCTGCTGCGGTAAAGTGGTCAGTGCGACTCGAAAATCAACATATTTACAGTGTGGTGTGTTTGTGCGGAGGGTTGATGTCTCTGTAGCCCCCCTTTGGATAATAATACATCGACTCAGGTCACCAAAGTACTCGAATTCTACTTCTGTAGCGCTATAAAAAGGTTCAGATATCAGCAGGGATTCAACCAAAGTATGCAGGAAAAGCACCTATAGGACACAGTCGCTCTTTGAACGCCATCATAAGCAGCCGTTCACACTGACGCTTCAAAGATGTCAGTTAAAAAAGGTCCTCAGTGAAAGTGTTACTGCTGCTCCATCATCAATATCTGGCTCATTCTCATCGTTGTTTTCACTTTACAATGTGTTCAACGCTGCGATATTTGATTATGACTGCGAGTGCACGCAGAAGTGCACACTCAGCTGCACGTGTACGCTCATACGCTCTCTAAATCCATCAGCTCTGCTATAAATTCCACCAAGATGACAAGATTTCAGTCTTTGCTGCCGGAGAGAAATGCGATAGCTCTTCTTTATGCGTAATATCGAAGCGGGGGGGGGGGGGTTCGACTCACCGTCCACGCTCGGCTGGAATCGTCCCCAGCCACCTGCGACCGTGCGCCGGATAAGGTGGAATCATTATTTCTTTTGGACGCGATCTTGTCTCTTTTCATCTGTCTTGAATTCAACACATGAGGGACCGTCGTCTCTGTCCTCACAGTGCAAACATCTGAAAAAGCTGCTCAGGAACCCCGGGGATGCTGTCAGCTTATAAGCATCTTTACTTAATAACAAGGTTCGAAAGGAGCCGTGATCACCTGCCAAATGTGGGTGAATTTATGCAGTGTTAGAAGAAGAAGGCACAATCTATCAGACACAAAGCAGGAAACGCAGCGGAGGGAAGCTTTAAAGACGGGACCACCCATGTTCTTCAAAATCAATCAATCACAAATGAGGTATATCACATATTACAGCATCCAATTTCCCTCTTTGTAAGGAGTCCTTCGACCACCCTTGAACAAGTTGGTGAAGAGCTTCAAAGTTTCCCCATTCGCTGGAGTTTGTTGAATGAATATCAATGTAACGATACCGAAAGTGGATCTAAAAGGGCTTTTTGTTTCAGATTAAATAACTTCTCCTCTGCATGACCGCTCCACAATCTGTTAATACTGCAACATACTGTTGGTTTAAAGAGGCTCATAAAGATATCGAGTCAAAGTTTCGAAGCCAATATCCAAAAACACACTTGCTGGGGAGAGGATTCGAATTCCCCTGAAGCCTCAACACTCGTTTCTGCACGTAAAAAACAGCGTGAGATGTGGAGGCAAGGTCACTCCCGGGGAGGAAAAGTGATATCTTTGTTCGTTACCTGGATGCTCCCACTGCTTCCAAGGAAAGTACAACGCTAAGTGTATTTTGGAAGCCACGCTGTAACAACAGTAGCTCTTCTAATCGACTTCGTTTGGAAAGAGCCAACAATGTGTACCGAGACACACTCGTATCTTCCAAGAATCGACACGAAGAGAGAATAAATCCAACGAGAGGATTCGTCTAAATGAATGGACTCGACTCTGAGGTCACGCTCTTGGGTGGCAGATATTGCGTTTTACACGGTCGTGTCATAATCGTCACAATTAATCACAGGAGACGCCTTTCAGCCGACTCCTTTCGGGGCGCCGCTTCATGAGCGCGGGGCATACGAGGACACACTCGGCTGACACGGGCTCCGGACGGCTCCCTTGGACTCCACGAGGCCAAAGAGCATCGCAGCAAGACAGCTGGCAGTGGAGAAGGAAGTGGAGGAGACCTATACTGCACGGCTCCTGCCAAGATGCTGGAAAGAAGGCGAAACGTCCCGAACAAAAACATTGCGTCTCGTAAAAAGGACGACATGAAAAGAAACGCTACACGTTCGTCAATGTTAAATAAGCATCGTTTTATTAAATTGGCTGTGAATACTCTGTATTCAAGAGATAAAGTGTCATTAATAGCCCTGAGATACAAAGTACATGGACGTCTTGTAACTAAACAATGTCCGGTTATTTTTTTTCAGCTGAAAAAACAAACCGGAGAAGTTTTCTGAGGCTGTTTAGGAGGCAAGTCCAGCCAAATTTATCTCCACTCTACTCTGGCAAAGGACATTGGCTGGTGTGTTTGTCTGTTGGAGGATTGCAAACGATACTTCCTTTGACTTTCCAGCTTTTCTGGCACTACAACTGAGATTCTGAACGGAAACGACTGATTAAAGACTTATACGGCAGGTATAATATTGTAGATCAGTACAACTTACCGGTCAAGCAGTCAAAATAAAAACACATTTATAAAACCTCTTGATGCTTTCTGACACGAGTGAACTATGAAGTATGAAGGAGAGGTCTGTGACTCGCGCCAGGATACGAGTGCAGAATCACTCACCACAGGTGACACTTGTAAATGACTCTCTTTGTTTTGACGACAACGACGACCTCCTGTCACATCCAGATATACGGCTGGAGCTGTCTGCACTCCAGACGTGTGTTCACAACACACATTAAACCCGGTGGGGGACTTGGGGGGGGGGGGGGTCAGCTGTTGGCCCGCACATGGCATCTAAATCATAAAAAGACGGTCCCCTCTTCTTGTCCGTCGCTGGCGTAACAACGGCGGGCCGGGCGCATAGGAACCCTCCGCCTGTGCCTGCTGCACACCACAAGTGAAAGGAACCATTCGTGGCACTTCTGAGAGCGCAAATACATCTACGTTTATTTATATTGATCATTTAATTAGGAAATGTCTTGACAAATCTTTGGGCGACCTATATTGGAATCCTCCCATCAGCGCTGGTATTTGTCCTTCGAACGACGGGATCAAGAAACTATCCCCGGATTTATCCCGGCATGTTGTGTAATGATGGCACAGAGGATTACGAATTTAATATGGCACTAAATAACAGGTGTAAATATGAGCTGACTCAGCCTCCGAACCATCCCCCCCTCCCGATCTATTCCAAAAACACCCCACCCTCTGATGTAGATCCAGCGACAGCACTTGAAGAGTAAATACATGCTGCAAACATAGTCTGTGTAACAGAATCACTTTGCCATAAATCAAAGGCCCGCAGTTCTCTTGAGGACTCGGGAGTCGTTAGTGTCAGCAGGGGCAGCGATGAAAAAGATCAGGGGCTCTGGCGTCCCGGTGCCAGGCCAAGTGTCCCGCTCGCTTGACACATGCTTGCGACCTGGGCTCGGCCGTGACACCCGTGAGTGATCGCCTTGCTCTGGGTGGCTGGTTCGAGGGCGTGGCGCTGGGGGAAGACTTTCTAAAGAGGAAAGCTCCTCTGAAACAACTGCTCCTGTTTCGGATTAAAGACATACTGGGATGAGTGGGGGGGGGGGGGGGGGGGGGGGGGGGGGGGGGGGGGGGGGGGG
>JASSRZ010000060.1:5788034-5809173 GCA_032164315.1 Malacoctenus gilli
CTCGTCCCCCCCCCCCCCCCCCAAACACTGCCACCTCACCAACACGAGAAACTGAACCGTCGTGCATTTCAATCCCCGGATCGTCCTCAGCGGCTGCAAGCGCCTCCGTTTTCAGGGATAATGTCTGACGAGCGCGCGCGGTTCTGAATTTATTGTCTAATTCATCATCTTTCTTCGTTCGTGACCGGCGGGCGAAAACTGACAAATTACTTTGAAGGCACAACTTGTTCG
The DNA here is from genome assembly GCA_032164315.1 of Malacoctenus gilli. NCBI lineage: Eukaryota > Metazoa > Chordata > Actinopteri > Blenniiformes > Labrisomidae > Malacoctenus > Malacoctenus gilli. The sequence continues at coordinate 5,788,266 of JASSRZ010000060.1, forward strand.
GTGAGCATTACAATGCAGATACTGCAAATAGTGGCGTTAAGATTTCTTTCAGCACCATCTCCGGGATTTAGGCAGCACAACAGATGGCCATAAATCTCATGTTTCCCCCCTCGTTACTATTTTGGTCTCATATGTTGTTCTGCTGCCGGCCCCCACGCTTCTGATGAGCGCTCTCCCAGGTCAGAGGCCTCGTCCAGTCAGAGGGCAGCAGACTATAAACGAGCGAGTGGCTATCCCCCCACCCCCACCCCCCCACGTTGCCCCCTTTGGGTTTGTCAGTGCTGACGTTGGACTGCGGTATCTGTGGCATCTCCAAAGAGCCTTAAGAGTTTGGGAAGGTGAAGATTGATAGATGAGCCCGGCGGGCCATCAAACGCGGCCCGCCCCGCCTGTCCCGGAGCCTCGACAGTGCCAGACAGCAGAGTCCGCCTGTCTGCCGGCCCATTCACCCGCCCGCACCGTCCGGCTTTGGCAAAGCCCCGTGGGCGGACTGGCTGACGTGACGGCACGGCGTTTGGATACAAGCGCACTATGACCCTCGGCGGGTGCCACCTGGAGCAAGGCCATCGGGACACAAACTGTGCTGGATGAGGTCTACCGGAAGCCTTGCGATCTCTATTCACAGTGTCGCATTGGAAGCGTCTGCCCGACAGGATTTCGGAGAGATCTGTCAGTGTTTTGTCAAACTTATGCCCACCAGGCCAACCGGCCAGGGGGGTTAATCCAGCCCCCCGTACGCGTAACAGGGAACATAAGCCTGGAGTAAAAACTGAGCTAATGTTTCATCACTTTTACATGAAAACTATAGAATATTTGGAGTCATTTACGGTTAATTTAGGGCAGAATGGTCGAGCACTCCAAGAACTGCAAAAGGAGCAAACCTTTCCTTTCTTCACTAAACGCCGTCACATTACAGTGAAAAACAAACAGCTTCCTGAGACGATTGCAGCCATCAGTGCGAAAACACCGCAGCATAGAAGCCATCGACGAAAAGCCCTGAGAGAAAAAACCTAATGTGATCCAGCAGGATCAGAGCAGGAAACAGTTTAGTCTGGTGAGAAAAAAGTTGAGGTGGCACAGAGGTCCTAATTGAGGCCGCCAGCCTCTGGCAGAGTCACTTTGAAGTGAACCGCTGCACAGCTGCACGGCGAGCACACTGTCAATATCCCGAGCGAGCTCAAGATGGATTGTCCAATGATGGGAGCGGACGGAAAACCTACACAGGACGGGACTGAGATTACACCTCCCAGGGTGCTTTTCAGCCCTTAGCCTGTGGCTTAACAATGGCACGACACGACCGGGGATGTCGGCTTTGACCGCCTTTGAAGGAGCCCGGTTCAGGTGGCGCGCAGAGGTGAGTCTGGACACAAACAAGCAGCAAGTCGTGATTGGATTTCACAGCATGCATAAACTGATACAATGACCAGCAGAGCAGGACAAAAGCAACCGCGCTCGCGCCGGTTACACGGGCGATATCACGCGCAATATGGTAGCCATATCCTATTGACACCCCTCAAGGGTAAACACAGACATAGAACAGAAGGAACACACGAGCCAGGCCCCAAGCCCCCCCACACACCCACCCCCTCCTTTCTCTTTTTTATTTTTTTCTTGCTGTCATCTGTTTCCTGTTTCGCCAGCGCTGTCTTGGCTAAACAGCAGCAGCCAGGACGGGCCTCACGGCGCGGCTCCAGCACTCTCACCTTCTTTAATCCCCTCAGCGCAGCCACCCCGGAGGTGCTGCAGACATGCACCTGTCTGAGGGGCTTCGTTTAGCCCATACATTATGCACGACCACTGAGCAATTGGGAATCCATTCATACGTGCGAGCGAGTGCAGGATTATTCCAGAGATGAAACATAAGATCAGAAAATATTGATGTGCGACTTAGAAAAACACTTTTGACAAATCACCAGTTTCGTGCCGACATTTTAAACATTTTTTTTCCCCCGCCGACAAACAGTTTCACTTACAGTGAAGCAACAATAGAAGTTGATGGTGATCTATACTGATGTTTACCAGCATGTGGTCCGGGACCCCCATGGAGAAGCAGAAAGATCTCAGAAGGAGCCCGAAGCTTTCCCTGCATCAAAAACTAAAACTACACATTTGCAGAATAACTTAAATAAGGCGCTTTCTGCAAGTTGAGGAGTGAAAAATATGGTGTTATTGCTTTTATTTTGAAAGCTCCTGCTTGTGTTTGGTAGCGGGAGTCTGAGCCTCCACTTGCATTTGGCTTTACTGTGAAATTTGGGGCAAAAAAAACATCTAGTGGGGGGTCCACAGCCTTTCTTAGAGGCGATCATCTTAGGGGGTCCACTATGATGGCCGCACCAGACGTGCTTCCTCTGGAGTAATCTTACAATGATCCAATAAGCCTAAATTTAAAAAGGCGGGGCAATTAAATTCACGAGTTTATAAAATCATAATTGCTCGGTGCATTTTGAGTGACAAACCAGATCCCACCAATCACTGGGCGGCGTGCCAGCCCGACTGAAAATGCTTCTGGACTCAAGTCTGCGAGCCGATTAAACAAACGGCCAATAAAAGTGACCCTAATTGCAAACAAGCAGTAACTAAAACGTGTGGTAAGTAGATCAATGCCTCCATGTTCGAGTGACCAGAGAAGTGGTGGGAAAAAAGCAAGTTGGTCTTTTGGGGTTTTTTTTCAACACGTCCAACTTGTTAATATATAAAATTAAAATCTGTGAACCTCAGCTGGAAGCCTCGTAACTGCCGGCCGTCCCTGAAAGGCGGCTTCTGGCTCGCACATTATTTCCAAGTGTCATTTCTGCACCGAACAGAGCCTCTGTTGTTCCCAGTGACATGCGTGGTGCGCCGCATTCACTTAATGAAGCATGCTGACTTCCGCGCTCCCCGGCGTGTCTGCGCGGCCTCACGGAGGACTGCGGAGTGTGAGGGGAGGGAGGAAGGAAGGAGGCTATAAAAGGACACTAAAAGAGAGACTGGGGGAGAGGAAGGGCCAGCCTGCGCCCTGCCTGCCTTGTTTACCACAAGCAAACGTGGAGCCTTAGAAGCCCGAGGTGTGTGAACACGATTGTGGTTCCGATCCCAAACTGGACTCGGGGGCCGTCGCGCCAACTTTTAACCGTGATGCCTGTGGCCTCGCTCCCGATCGTTGGACTGAGACTCTGTTGATTCCAGCAATGTTTGCTGCCCCTAAATGCTGCAATTTAATCCACTGATGTGTGCATAAATGCCCCCTTAATGGTGTCCGTTCACTGTGAATATCGCTCAGGCCCTCCTTTAGTACATTAACAGACTTTCCGCCCCCCCAGCCCCCCCTCGCTGCCGCGAGAGCGAGCAACCTTGAAAAAAATCCCCGTGATAAAGTCAAGGCACCGTCTTGTCTTAAAGCCCCGTGAGAGGACGGTTTCAATAAGCAGACAGGAGCCGGAGCGGAGGACCACATGAGAGAGCTCGTGATGGAAACCCCTCCGTACACGCTGCAAATCAAAGCGCAGGCGAGTAAGTGTTTTTCCACACACTTTCAGAAAAAAAAAAAGAACAGGGGGGAGGGATGGACCGGGCGAGACACCGGCGCAGGCCCGGTCTCCTGCGGATGCCTGCAAATTAAAATGTGGGATGCGGGCACTCGAACTGACAAGAAGCGTTTTCCTCCGGCCAAATATCGGGACCAGGAGAGAAAAAGCTGCCAGAAAAAAAAGCGCACAAATGGACCAAAAAAAAAAGGTCCTTGGTATGGTTCTGTCAGAGACACACAACCTGACATGATGAGGAGACGGAGTGAGGGAGCGCTTTCATACAAAGGCCCTCTGACAGTGACAAACGTGGTGAATACACATTCCTGTCTTACACAAACCAGGTTTGTGGCGAGGAGATTACACAGCAAGAGAGGAGAGAAAGGAATAAAAAGAGCCTGCGGATTTTATTGAAAACATGTCCGCCTTCGATCCCTGTGTTTGCTCATTTGTTCCTTTGTGTACAAATAGTGTTTTTTTGACATCCTTTCCTCAGATTGAATTGTCTTGTCTGCATTCACAGACAAGCTTCCTTCTGTACAACCTGGATTTAGATACCAAAACAGCGCCGGCTTTGATAGGGCGGGCAAATATTGACTTCTCCAGGGCCGCGTGGCCGTGGCCTGGGGTTGAAGAGGGGCTCGGACCTCCCCTGCAACCGGCGCTGCTCCCCACACCTGCTGCGGCTCGCGACCTTATTTACACCAGCGAGAAAACGTCAGTGTGAGGCGGAGGGGAGGCGGCGACGCACGGGCCTCGCAGGCCCACGCGCACATACGGCGGGCTGCACACACTCTTCTCTGTTTCATCTCCAGCCCGGGCCTGACAGGGGCCGCTTTCTGTGCGAGAGCGAGGAGCCGTGCCAAAGGTCTGTCGAACACCAGTCGGAGCTCCTACGCACCTACACAGCAGTCAAGCGAGCTACACGACCTACCTGACATCTTCCATATTTGCAGACATCAATAACGGGAAGGGGAAAGAAAAAAAAAACCCTGAGCTGCTTCATCTCCGCGTTTAGAGTTTCACGGGCCCCTAATGGATGCAGGTAAAATCCCAGCTATCCCTGACACCACCGCGTCACCTGAGAGCCCTCTGCAAGTGGCAGAAGTCACAACCTAATGCAGAGGCGGAAACAGAGTAACACTGAGGAACTCACTCAGGTCGGAGCCTTTGCAGCACTCTGACGCGTCACAGCAGACAAGACTGTCCTGTTTACAATCATCAAAGCAGCGTATGCAGAGAAGCCGCCCTTTCCCCATTTAATGTAGCCTCTAAAGACATTTATATCATTTATCATTCTGCGGCATCACAGCAAACTTTTGGGGAGAGAAAACTAAAAACAACTGTTTGTTTCCTGTTTTTTTTTCACTCCAACTTTGAGGCACAAACTTAAATCACTTCTTTTTTTTCTTCTGTGGCCTGTTTGAGGAGGGATTTAGTGACCTGAACCGTCTCGTGGGGGGATCCATATCAGCAGCGCGCACACAGGCAGCGCCGCTTAAAACCAAAGTGAATTTCTCGCGCACCAGTCCGCCACTTCTCCGTTTGTCATTGCCGTTTATTTTGGTCACGTATGAGTCTTGCCCGGCCGGTAAATCCAGTCAATGGCCGAGAATCCAAAAAAGGCTCCCAGAGAGAGTGGCAGAGAAGAGAAACGAGCACCAGGGAAGGGAAATTTAATCCTTTAAAGTCAAAGATTGCTTGTGCAAAAGAGAGAGAGAGAGAGAGAGAAAAAAAGTCGAAATACATCTTTTATATGGTGGTCAACAGTTGCTAAAGAGGATTTTCCGAGCAGATAACCTCTGTCAAGTCGAAAACATGTCGCTCCGGTTCAATCCGTCACCGCTGCTCGCCGGGCGAGATGTGATTTGACGGGGGCAGGAAGGGGAGACAAAACAGCCCTGGCAGCCCGGGAGCAGACAGCAGCACAAAGAGGCGGTTTGAGTGAACAATTATAAGGCCGCGGCAGACTTGACGGGCCTGCGCGCGCGTGGGAAACGCTTCGGCACATGGCAATTAAACGCCGGCTGGCTGGGAAGGCCCTTCAACGTGACCCAATTTTGACATCAAGAGAGGGCAAGTGGCACCGCCGGTGGATGTTTTTCGGTTACTTTTGTGCAACTTGCTCGTATAAAAATGTCCGCAAGACTTTCCCAATCGTCTCTTTGCCAAAGAAACACCCCGATTGTTTGAGTTGAGCGCCGCCGCTGACCTTTCAGCCCGCTTTTGTCCAAAAGGCTTCATATTAAAAACCTCAAAAGCGACATCGACTGAACCGCGTTTGGGTTGGAGCGCGTCGCCCCAGTGTAAACACTGAAAAAAAAGGGTGAACCAGTGCATGTTCGGGGTGGTCACTAAAGCCGCGTCCCCCTCCGGTCTCACAGCGCCACTTGTTCGCGGCAATTTCGGAACCCAAACGCTCCGAAATTGCAAATGGAATATCGATTGCGTTGGAAACCTCTCATGCTTTATGAGCCTATGTGACCACTGACATTATTTCAGGCATAAAACCAAACCCCCCTCTAAAAAAACACATCTAATTTAGGACAATGAAACTGAGATATGGACTCTTATTCTAGATGATGGGCCTCATTCGCTGTGACTCCTAAAAAGTCTACATGCAAATTTATGACTCAGATTTATAAGTTCGTATTTGCAGACATTATAAAAACATCTGTTGAGCGTACCAAAGACAAAAGTGATGTTATATAAGTGCTATTTTGAAACAACACTGAACAAAAGCACCAGGATATCCTATCTCTTTTTAAGAGCGTGTTAATGCTGCAAGACTTTTGCAATCCACCGATTGGACGTCCTTTGTTTTTTCACCAGCGCAACATGAATTTGTCCTTGCGAACAGCTCGCAGCTCTGCCTCCCCTGACTTTGACACCAGGAAAGACAACATTGGAGCGGATAATGCTCTAATGCTCCCGACTCGATTGAAAGAAAATCAAACAATTAACACACCGTTTCTCCACATTAGTGGGATTGAAATTGGTTGGAACACAGATTACACATCCCGCGCCGACTCGCGCGACACCGGAGCCGGCGGAGCATTACCAGCCCCCCCGGTGCGAATGAGAGGAGCCGTTTCTTCGCTCCCCCCCCCCCCCCTTGTTGACTTTGGCCCAGCGCACGTTAATCTGAGAACAGGCCAGAGGGGAGCTCTCTACCTGTAGCCGAGCAGCAGAAAAACCATCCGGGAGAAGCTGGGGGGTGCGCTTCCATTTCTCATCTCCTGCACACTTCTCAACACTCCCCCCGCCCCCCCCAAAAACATCTCGCCCTCTCACCCTTTGCATTTCTGTCGGCGTGCTATTCCAGGCGAGAAGGCGACCACAAACAGGAACTCTACTCGCTGCGTGCAGCGGCGGAGAATACAACAGGTCGTGCATGCGCCTTCCTCAAAGCGTCTGTGTCCTTGCATACGATTCTGCCCGCTGCGGCAACCCAAAACTGCGCCGCTCTGACCTCTGTCAGCGCTGCAGCCCGCCTCAGGCGTCACCTCCCAGAGGTGGCTTCATATCCGCCATACTAATTCGCCACCGCCAGTCCAAATACAGCCGACACAAGCGAAAGCACACATCAGTGGCGCTTTGGGATAATGGAGAACGCCGACATCCGAGATGAGACTCGGTGCTTTTTTGTCGTCTGGTTTGTGTCGAAAGAAAACAAAAACCTAAGGTTGGAGAAGAAAACTGCGTCTGATCACTTCTGATCTTTGCCCCTAAATTGCCACTTCTGCAATGTTTGGATATCATCACGTCAGAGTTTCATTCTTGTCAGCGTCATTGTCTCGCGCTGCAACTGGAGCCGGGCCCTGGCAGGATGGAGATTTACGGGCGTGACATTCACGAGCAGGAGTGCCTGGACTCCAGAGGGACTCTGTGTTTTTGGTTTGGTTTGAATCTTGAGTCGCGCCGAGCCCCGGGCCGTGTTATTCCCCTCGTCCTCACTCAGACGAAACCTACACCCTCGTATTACCGGGCCTTGACATTTGCAGCAACACACAAGCTGCGCCAGCTCCTGCCAACTGACCTCCACCTCCGAAAGAAAGCGGGACTCCGGGTTCGTAGGTGCGGATAACCAGGCGGCTGTGCAGAGCTGCCTCGAGAACAACAGGGACGTCGTCCGGGTCGACGATCCACGGGGCGACCTGGCCGCGAACCCGCGCCTGTGGGAGGCTTTTCCTCTCGTTCGTTATGCGACACGAAAGGAGGGAGAAAACCTGCTGGAACTGACAGCGAACGCGCGCTGAAATACAATCGTCGGTTTGGGCGTCAGTGTGTTTTTTAGAGCGTTCGGGACCTCTCAAATTGATATTGCACATGTATTTGGTGGCAGGGGAAAGAAAACTAATTGCGCTACTCTTTTACCGTGCCAAATATTCCGGCGCAACTTTGAGGTACTGGCCTGTCACGTCACGTTTAATCAGCTGCGTTACACCACGTTTCTCCTTTTTTTTGTTCTTCCTGTGGCTATTAAAAAGCCTCTAATGTTCAGCAGTGACGGAGCAGACCGGGAGAGTGCGGGGAAGGTAATTTGCTCTGAAGGTCAAGGGCGCCGTGATGGGTCCCGACTCATCTTTTACTGTTTTGCAGCGAGACGGAGATTATCTCCTCTTTGAAGCCGCTCAAATCACTCACGCTGACACCTTGCGCGTCTGCTAAGCAGGGGGAGAGAAAGAGGGCCGTCGTTTCGTTTATTTCCAGCCACACAATAGAAATAACCTTGGCCGCGCTCTCCTCCGGACCGAAGCGCAACCACGCAGGTGGAAATTTGGTCGGCCGGAGGAGGCCCTGATCTCCCAATTTTCCTGTCACCCATCACTGTCAGCCTCGAGTTCTCGCCGGGTTCACCCTCTCACCCTCCGCTCGGGCTTCACAATATAAACACCCCGGCGTTCGTAAAAGTCGGCGCGGACAGTGGGAGAGCAGGGAAAACACTTGGAGGCATAGTTCCTCACGAGACGATAAATATTTACAGTGCACTAAAAAATTAAGGAGCAGAAACGGAGCCGGTTGAGGAGATGATTTACTCGCACTTTGCTCCTTGGCTACCAGCAGGGGCCATTAGAGGGCAACGCGGCGCTCAAACCACTCCATCGCAGCTGCCAACACCCACAAACAAAACTGCAGCTTTGAGTTCAAGTTTGCACACAATAAAATCCGATTTATAAAACAATTCATGGACAGGATTAAAGAGGAGTCATCAGGAGAGCCAGACCAATCTCTCGGTGCCTTTTTCACCTGCTCTTGGAGCTGCTTCTCGAATCCTGGCACAAAGGAACAAGATTAATCTGAATCAAGCCGCGTTTTTCTGGTCTTTTGGTCGAGCGATGCGTCTTTCCCCTCAGGGAAAATAAAAGTCCGAGTCAAGATATATACCGGTACGCCATGTGGCGCTGTCCGTCTTCTGCTGCAGACTCGACCCGACTCACCCTGCGGCTCACGCAGCGGGCGGCCCGTGGGAGCGCCCGCGCGAGACAAATGGCGCTTCCAGGTCAAAGGCAGCACGCGCAGACGGTCGGCCTCGTCGCAAGTTAGGTTTGGAATCGCGACCTGAATGTCACGGGACGCGAGGAACCGCTTGAGATAGCAGCGGGGCTCGTGGGAAGTGGCTCATTAACCTGGATCCCAACAAAGCCTTGCAGGGCGCCGCGCTGATGAGTGGAGTCATCAGCGCCTGTGCTCCGGAGCATAATATTGGAGCCATCAGTGTCTCGTATTTGAAGAGAGAAGTACTTCAGAGACCCTGATGCGCGAGAGGAGTCCTTAGCTCCAATGAAACTTACAGGAAAAAAAAACACCCGTCGCTTGGCCTACATCACTCCTGCTGGCAATTCGGGCCGCTTCTCTCAAAAATGACTGATTAGGAATAAAAGCTTTCAATGAAGCAGCCGCTCGCAGAACACTTGAAAAGCAGCTTGGCTGACTCTTTCGCGTCCGTGCTGCAATTAGGCGATACTTTTCGCCGCAAATGAGCATTAAGCTTTTATGTTTACAAGTGAGATGTATAAAAAATGCATGAGGTGTTCTCATTTACAACCTCATATTTCTACTCAGAAGGGTGCTTTTTTGTGTTTGTTTTTTTTTAATTTGCACTGAACAGAAAGAATCAATGCCGCATGAATGCACTCAAAAGACCCCCACAAAATATGTCAGCGGCGCGAATCGGAACCGAGAAAACATCACCTCGACCATTAAATTTGTGGAAGCGTTTGAACTTCTCAATGTAATGTCGGCGTTTTGGCCTCACTAAAGCAGTTGACCTTTTTCCAGCTCGCCTGCCATAGGTACCACGCCGCACGTCCAAGTCCTCCAACCGCACTATTTGCTCTCAGCTTTTGGCCGCCGAATTCATATTTCCCACTCGCAGATTTACCTTTCAACTGCACTTCTAATCTTAATAATCTCACTGCGGCCGGCCAAAAGAAAAGGAAGTTATGAGGGCGCACAGCGAGGCACGCAAACGAGCACAGATCTGGTGCGAATGCCGGTGAGCCCCCCGCCCCCCCCCCAACGCCAACGCCTCCATCCATTACGACAAATGACACCAACCTATTTTCAGGCATCGATGCCATTTATCAAGCCGTCAGAAATTACAATTTAACCAGCCGTCTAGCCTGCTTGAACCGTATCGTATGACCGGCCAATTAAATTAAAGTGCACGGGGGTTGTCTGTCTCACCACTGGGTTTTCCAGGCCTTAACTGTGGCTTACACAGCTGTTTCTACCCTCCTCTTCATCAGATACAAGGGGAGGGGCCCCCTCGGAGCACGGCCGTCTGAGCCACGAGCAGACCGTGAGGCAACGGCCCGCGTATCAATTCATCTCCAGCGACAGTGATGCAGTAGATGCGTACATTTCCTAGGTATGTTCAATTTGGCACGCTGCCACTCCAGGCTGGGTTATTGCATCGTGTAGTCGAGATTAATGGCGAGCCGGAGGGCAATGAGAGTTCATACATATGGCAAAAATGGTAGTGTGTAAGCTGTAATTAGTTGACCACCATTCTGGGATCAGTTTATTGGGAACGAAAGGCTAAAAAACTAAAAGGAGATCACAAAAACTTCCAACATTTGCGACCGGCGATTGATGAGGGTGTCACAGAAGGCCACAGAAGCTCGTCTTCAGTGGTGCGCACTCTGGGATCCCCGAGCATGCGACGGCGTGTTTGTGAGCACACACGGGCTCAAATCTTAGCACGTTTATTGCCCTCTCAGATCTGGGGCCCGACTCGGATTTCGTGTCACATGGAGCGCGGCTCCGAGAGGGAAGAGCCGGCTGGCAAAGCGCACGTCACCACCCACGGTGAGAGGTGTGGTAGTGGTGGTGGTGGTCAGGCGGCAGGATATTGGGGGGGAAGATGACATGCCAACAAGCTCCTAAGATCTCAAGCCGGACATCTGCGGACCCCCTAATGAAAAGGCCGGAGGAAAGTAAAAAAAGGGACGACCCTCTCGTTCACCCTGAAAACGTAGCGGTGCGTGGCGCGGAGGACAGGAAACGCCGCGAGTCGGATCCAGCAGCTTGGAGGGCTTGGTCCGCTTTGAGTCTAACCTCTTGGTGGCGCCCCGGGGGAGTCCGCGCGCATACATCATCCGGCCGGCCGCCGGGCAAGGAAACCCTGACCGCCGCCATCACTTTTTCCGCCTGGATCCCTGCTGTCTTTGGACAGCTTGAGGGACTGCTTGCTTGTTTTCGCTGAGACGACATGGTTTGAAAATTGAAAAGAGAGCATTGCAAAATGTTCCCCTCTGATAGATGCTTACCGCTACTGTAAATAAATTGTCCAAATGGTTTACTGCCAATGCTGCGTTGGGTGCAGACTGATATATCTTGCTTTAAATCGCGGGGATTAAAACCTCCTCTTCTCCGCTATGCGTTTGGCCATTTCTCTCCTGTTTGAGGTTTGATTTGTTCCACACAGCACAATGCGAGTCCAGTTTGTACAGGTTTCTCCGCCGTCACGGTGCACCTGCTGCAATCAGCTAATCTACACCGTGCCATCAGTTCTATTCAGTGTTTTTCCACGTCCTGTCTGCGCAAACACGCCGTCCTGCTGCGGAGGCCTGAGGCAGGAACGCTTCTTTCTGTTCTTTCACTCGCTCATACCTCTGAAAGTATTGCATGTGGCTCTGATATCTGCCACCATCGCTGCACTATTAAAGGCAGCTGCTAATTTTCCACTTGTAGCCCTGACGGTGTACATTACAACGTAACGCTCCATTTGGATAACGAATACGTGGTACATCAGCTTATCTTTTTTAATGGTTTTTGGTGAGATGGGAGCTAAAACTGCAGGGTATTTTGAGACGCTTGGGGCAGGTTGTTTCTTTCAAGGGTTTTGGGGTTTTTTTCCCCCCGAGTCAAGGGAAGAGAAATAAACACGGTGCCAGCACTCGGGGAAAGTCTTGAAATTTTTGGGGTTCATGGCCCTCCCTGCAGGAATAACAGTCGCATGGAGACTTCCAGGTGCGGTGTCAAGGTAAGTCTGTCAGGGTGACGCCCCAACGCTCCCAGACTGCAGACTTAAACAAATGACGCCGACACACAAATAAAGATTCAGCGAATGCCGTCCGTGTATTGTTCCCGAGCGATGCCCACCAAGAATGGCAAGACTCCGGCTTGCGTGTCAAAGCGCGCGCGCTGGCAAAATTACAGCTTCCTGCCACAGCATGTCCCCGAGCTTTTTCGAGCACACCAGCCTGTTTTATTTGTAGTGCCTGTTCTTATTAAGCTGATGGAATACAGAGCAGCAGCATCTGTGCCCCTCACCCTCCATCCTCCATGCCTGCGAGGGGCTGAGAGGCCTGGGGCACAAAGCCACAGGCGGCGGGGAGAGAGAGGGGGGGGGGCACGGGCGGGAGAGCGCTTCGGGGGCCTTCCGAGCCCCCTTTTTTCTGCTCGTCTGCAGCCCAGAATTTCCATGACACGGGTGAGCGCTGGCATCGCCGTGCTTTGCTGATTTGGAATTGATGACAGACATTGGAAAGCCATTGCTGCATTGCAAACAAATCAGAAAAAGGAATTGTTTCGCCGGGGACGGAGGGGTCCAGACTGCGTTATAAATCAGCGAGCATGTCCGCTGGAGTCGGGCGTTTCAGCGAGCATGACGCCAAAACTGCTTCACAAACAGAAATATATCAAATATTTCCCAGGAGAGCCTAAATGAGACAGGCTGGTAAAAGACATGGCAGAGGCTTGAAAACCACTGGGAAGTCACCGAAAAAAATGTCCACATTGAACAGTGGGCAGGCTGTTTCCAAGAGAGTGTCACCATCGCAGAAAGCCCCCCCCCCCCCCGCCTTGTCTATTTAAGTCCTTTTGAATGGCTGCGGGTCAGGGATGAGCATGTGGGCGCGTGAAGGGAGGTGAACTTCAGCCATCACAAAGGAGACTTCAGTGGCGGCGCTTCGCATCCAGTGTCAGAGGGCACACGGGAGGCCTCTGAGTCGGCCGTCTGTGGGAGGAGCCTGCTGCCTGCTCAGAGCATCAAGGGGGGGGCCACCAACGTTGGAGGGTGGGGGGGCCGCAGCACTGAAGGTTACAGAGCGACTCAAGGAGAGGTTATGCTGAGTCGGGACCACCAAGGTTTTCCCTTGAATATCCAGCCTATCCAATTAATCTCAAGGTGGTGTTCTTAATCCCTTTCATCAATAATTAAGATGAGATTTGCATCTGCACACAGGGAAGGTAAACAACATGACAAACAAATGTGTAATGCAACCTTGACTCCAACATCACACTGCACGTGTATCAATGCAATAACTGCCTTTGCTTTGTTGCTGCCACAGTCTTAAGTGCATCGACTGTAGTTCATGCAGCACAACATGCAGAAGTCTTCAAAGTGAATTATTTGAGTCTCCTCGATTGGGAATGTCGGTGCACTGGGACGCATGACATAATTCAGCGAAAAATACCTTAGATCAAGCTATTTCATAGGATTTCTTCGTTATTTTCCACTGACAGAAAGCTTAATACATCTTTAACTACATGTTCAAAACCACTCCAGCATTCTTGCGGCACTTTTTTACAGTTTCAATCAATTTGTCCAACTTTGAGCTTTGAAGTCGCTGAAAAAAAATATGTTTTCTTTGAAGCGCTGCTCATTTTTGCAGCTAATCAACATTCGAAAGAGAAAAAAAAACGATTGGATTTTTTTTTTCCCTCTTCACTGATGTGTGCGCCGTTGGGTTGTGGTGATGGAAAGCCTTCATATAACTCCAAGCGGTGACTCGCGCAACGCCGCCAAGACAGGATCTCGGCGCTTCCTGCTTCACTCTGCATCAAATGACGACAGAGGATCACCGCCAGGAAATGTTCGAGGACACATGGAGCAAACCATTAGGCACGAGCATTTTGAATCCCCTCCATTCACTGGTCCCCCCCCCTCCCCCTCCCCCTTTCCCGCCTGAGGTGCTTGTACTCGTAACATCGTTCATGTGAAAAACCCATGTCATCTGCTCTCCATTGAGAGCGTCCCCTCAGGTTAGCGTGTAGTAAAAAAAGTAAAAAGAGGGGGAAAAGTGTGCCACCCTTTCATAGCCCACAGTCCTTTCCGATGCTTTTCAGCTGGCGTGCCTCCCCATCGCTCAATGAAAAAAAGCGCTGTGTCAAAGGTATAAAGAGACCATCTGTGCTATTTCCAGCACCCTGCCCTTTAGAGGAAACCTTGTGTGAGAATCGAAAATTAGGGCAAAAGTACCACTTCTGATGATTCACCGCGATAAATCACGTCAGGTTAATTTATTGGGTGCGATGTGGAATCAGAGCTAAGTGAATCTGGCGTTTGGTGCGTGAAAAACGAGCCCTTGTAAGATGCCAATCACAATGTGGAGCGCATTACGCTCGCGATTTATATGCAGACGCACTCATAAGCAATTGAGCGGCAATCACAATTACCCATTTGCCGCCGCCTCCGGGCGAAAGCTTCCCAGGCTCCGCCGCCGCCGCCTCTGCCTCTGCCGGCGTCGTCTCCGGCCCCACTTGGTCACAAACACGGCCTAACCCGAGTCACCCTAACCAGAAGCAGCTGGCCACGCCGGCTACCTGGAAGTCTGCTCAGCTTTACCTCGCGCGCTGTAATTACATGGCTATTAGGGCACCTCCCAGCACCGCAACCACACAGAGGGCTTAATTCTCAAGCCGTCGGTGATTAATTACCAGTTGCGCACAGAGGTGTGGATATCTGAGGGGATTGGCGCAACTGTAACTGTAACTGGCCACTGGGATCGCACACGCTTTGGGAGGCAGGATGATGGTTGGGGCGAGGGGGGGGGGCGGAACCCAGCTTGGTCACAAGGAGTTGAAAAGCAGCGATTAGGCTAAGAGGGCTGTGATTTGTGTGCAGTTTTTGTTGAAGTCTAATCAAGTTGACAAGCGGGCCAAAGCGAAAGGCTGCATCTGTTTATGATTGTATTTTGAAATCTGAAGACATAACGCTGAGTTGATGTGACCCCATGTTGCCCTTTTGCACTTGACAACCAGCAGCGGGTGTTTAGCGAGGGGTGGGGGGGGTGGAGGGAGGCGAGCAACAACAAAGTCCTGCACGTCGCATGTTGCATGTCGCCGTTTTCTCCCGCGAACCCGCGCCAGCGTTCAGCTGCCAGGCTTTCTGAAGCGTTAACTTGGAGAAATGCTGCAGAGTGGAAGGAAAGGGGGGGGGGGGGGGGCGGCCGAGGCGTTCCAGCGAGCATACGCGAGTAAACAGGGACGCGGCGGAGCACCAAGCGCTTGCTGACTGCACGTTTTATTATGGTCCCATTAAACAACAGGGCCTGTTTGGAATGCAGATCCCAGGGGATGAGAAGGTACACGAGAGACGGAAAACACAAACAGGCCGCCAATGCTGAAGCAATTATCGGAGGGGGGGGGGGCGGCGGCGACCCGCTCTGCAACGTTGAACATGGCGACATTTGCACAGCATGCCGATAAGACCCGTTTGCATTTTTGCTCCAACCCAACATCATGTAGATGGTGCGGAGGGAGAAAGGTCACAGGATGGTGCACAACAACCGGCAAGAAGGAATTACATCAACAAGTACGGAAGCGGAGTTTCACTCACAAAGGCGGCAGAAAAAGTTCCTCGGATACAGAGGCAACCTATAAAGCATCCTGCAGCTATGGACCATTGCACTGTCTATGCAACCACTCCATCTTCTTTGACAGCAATAAAGTGAAGACTGTGAAAAGCACATTAAGGTCCTCTCCTCCAAGCAGGAAGGGGGAAAAAAAAGCCCAGCTCTGAGCCACGGGCCGTCTCCTCCTCGGAGGACAGGCTGGATATTGAGTGAAGCCGTTCAGGATTCAGACGGTATCAACTTATTTGGCCGGAAAAACAAAAAGAGCGCCGACAAAGCGTGCTGCGAGTCGCCTGCGCCTCACACAACCAAACACGCTGGAGAACCCCCGAAGAATACTGATGATAAGTTTGTTCGGAAATCGAGGCAGAGGCGCTGAGCGCAGGACATTAGAAGAGCACGCCGATCGGACGGCCCGACTCGACGCCAGCTTCCAGCATCCGGCCGGGCGCCGCCTCGGTTTTTAGCGTCGCCGCGCTTCATTTGATGCGAAATGTTGTCATTGTTTCGAGTTCTGCCCGTCACAGAGACGCGGCGGCGGAAAATAAACAGCAGGCAAAGTGGATCGGGAGAGCCTCATTACGGCTAATGCTCCCAGCACTTCTGGGTCGTTACCGTGGACACGCCCACTCAGATGAGTCATTTGCAGTTGATAAACCACTCGTGAAAACAAACGGCTCTGGATCGTTCATGGGGGATTATCACTTCCAATGTTTGCTTTTTTATCGATGTCTGATTTCAATCAAAACTTTATTGCTTCTCTGATTGAATCCAAGCCACGTTGTGTTGTTTCTGTTAACCCTTTCACGCCCTGGAACACTACGAGAAGGAACTATAAAAACTTATTTTATGGGAAGTTCTTTATAATACACAAATCAAGTAATTGAATCAAATACATCCAAATGAAATGAATCAAAATTTGAATATACTGAATTTAACTGAACCTCAATAAACTTGTGCATCACTTGCAGCACCATATGGATAGGCAGGCCATAAAAGAGTTAAACTTGAAGGTCAAAGGTCAGGCTGGCCTTTCTGGTTTTGATGCAACATCTTACAAAAAGATCCAGATGAGTTCCGGCCACCTGCCGACACCCGAGTTTTCCACCGATAAAACCCAAAACGCCGGTGTGCACCCAGACGTTTCCAAGGGGGTCACCCGCAGTATGTTCACACTTACTGGGGAAACATTCCCAGCTGGGGTCGGCCGAGGCTGCGATGCACGCTGATCCCTCTTCATCAAACTTTAAAAACCTTGTCAGCTTCGGGCAGCGTGTCGTCAACCTGGTGGCTCGGCGGCGGAGCTGCACCGACAGCTGCCTGGCCAGAAACCAGGCCGAGGCTTTTTGCATGTGGCTCAATTAGAGGCGCTGGGAATGTTATTGCAGCGATGGTCACAGATTCAGAACGCAATTCGTGACAGTAAGGTAAGAAATGAGGAAAAAAGCCTGAGAGACAGAGAACAGCCATGGACAGGTCTTATTGTCAACATCCAAACTAAAACATTTCATCACTGAGCCGAGGACAAAAAATGACCTCTGGATGGTGACTACCAATAGATTCAAGAAAGAAAACGGAGTCCCTTCTTCAAATGAGCCTTGTGAAATGAAGGTTTTTCATTCTGCTTTCATCCTGAAACGGCGACTGTCTTGATTGAGATGATATTTTTGTTGGTTGGGACAAAAATGCATATTTGAGGCTGCATATTGGGTCGAAGTAAACCTTTTAACCACTGCATGGTAATTTATTGGCCAAACATGAGCTGCAGCAACTGCCAATAAAAAAAAAAAAAAAACATATTCGCTTTCCTCAACTCAAACAGGACACGTGCACATGCACACACAGTCATTTCTCTTAAAATGCATCTTTTCCACAGGATTGCAACTGGAGCAGGACGGTTTGCTCTGAAGACTGACACCGCATTCCTTCAGTCATCCTGGAGCTTAAACTCCCCCAAGCACCGAGTCCCACCAAAACCGGTCAGAATGCTGACCCGCCATGAAGGAATGAATGTTTCCATCTACTGGCGAGAAACGCGAATTTCAGGTTTCCTTCGAGTGGACAAGCAAAGCAGGCAATCTCACAAGTCAAAGCACCTCTCAGCACCTCTATCTATAGAGCGCAGTTAAATGGCCTGCTTTCCGTTCAGTGTGATGGCTGGTCAGCTGTCTGCATCCCTCACGGCAGACCTCCCGAAACTATCGGCACCCTCCACACAAAACTGTGGTTCGACTCAAATCAACCTGTTCAGACCCCCCACCCCCACCCCCTCTCTCTCTTTCATTCATCCATCCTTCAGTGAATCAGGCTTCGAACCCAGCACCTCCCGCCTCTCCCATGTAAACACATGTCCAGCATACAATGGGGGGGAAAAAAGTAGTTGCCTTTACCTGGGGGGCAGTTGCATTCAGGTGATGTCTGTCTGGCGGTCCTGATCTTGACGAAATTCTCATAGGTGCGCTGAAATATTCACAGAATGACAATTTTTGAATCCCTGTGTCGCATGTCCCACTAAAACTGACTTCGGTGCAGGGAGATATCAGCGCGCACATGAGGGGCACAAGTGCAAATCTTACCTGAGAGAGCAGCTCGTCCACTCTTTGTTGAACCAGTGTATTGAAATCATCCATGGAGTAGCCCGGTGCATGGATGAAGGTGTGCTCGCCCTCCACGCTCTCCAAATCCACCACCCGGTTCTTGATATCGGCCGCGTTGAAGCTCAGAAGGATGCAGAAGGCGATGGACGCCAGCGAGCACAGAGACGAGATCATGTTCAGCGCCGTGGCGCGACAAGACTGTCGCCGCCGAGACGCCGCGACTTCTTCTTTCTCCATTTTCTCCGCGCACTTAGATGCTCCTCTTGCCTCCGCGATCTCCATTGAACTACAAACTAAGACGCGCCGTGGGGAGCGAACCGCATCTGGCTCGCAGTCACGAATGTGCGGCTCCCGTGCGCGTGTCGGTGCGAGCGTGCGTCTCAGCAGCGCGGCATTCACGGACGGTGACTTTGAGGTGACGGATAGATGAGTGGAGCGCCTCGCCGCGCCGCTCCAGCCCAAGCCTGGCAACCTGTCTGCGTGTTCGAGGGGGGGCGCGCGCACACAAACTTGTTGCACGGAGCGTTTGCACAGTAGTCCACTGCGGAGGAAACTGCTACCATGCACTGTAAAGTGGAAAGAGAGACTGGGGGGCTCGGAGGCAGTGCGCACGCAGCGGGGACGGTTTTACCGCAACAGGCTCCTCCATGGCGCATGCATGCTTCAGCCTCATCACCGCAACAACACGCCTCCAACATGCCCTGGCTGATTAACATAATTCATTGACTCCCCCCACCTCTCTCCCTCAGACCTCCTCCAGGCAAACGCCATCAGCGTTTGCTGGCACGCAGCGCGTGTCTCTGCAGTTCCCCGGAACGCTGCGTAAAGACGCTTGCAGGAAAACACACACATGCATTTGTAAAGAATTACAGTTCAATTTGAGGGCAGTGGAAGACACAATTCCTGTCGGAGGTGAATTATTCATAGTTTGTTGTGTTGTTTTCCAGCCAGGCATGGCCTCTCCTGCAGCCAGTGCGCGCCCACGGTGCACAAACTGATATTTCTTCATGGCGAACGCGCACAAACAACCTTTCAGTGATGCCCTTGTTTGTGGTTTTCATGAGAAGGGAGAAAATAAATCACTGCCCATGCTGGAGTGAACGGCACATCTTATGAAGTGCCATCGAGGAGTTGTTGGAGGTGAAAACCCACAGATTTCAAAAACAGAGATGCGTTTCCATTGTGTGCGGTTTACAACTCCAACATTTTCCCCCCACGCTCTTCTACTTTCTCCAGAGAATCGGACACATTGATACAATGAGCACGTTTATGTTGACTGGCAAGTTAGGAAGACATCAACCCGAAATTG
This sequence comes from Malacoctenus gilli, assembly GCA_032164315.1. NCBI lineage: Eukaryota > Metazoa > Chordata > Actinopteri > Blenniiformes > Labrisomidae > Malacoctenus > Malacoctenus gilli. The sequence continues at coordinate 5,807,761 of JASSRZ010000060.1, forward strand.
CTTTGAACTCCTTATAAACTCTAATATGTATTTATTCTAAATCATCGTAATAAAAGGTGCAGCGGTGGTTGAGGTATTTCCTGAGCTTTGGCACCACCGCCTGGTTCAGGTACGCATCAGTGCCACCAAGCTCGGAGTAACGTGGGCACGAATGTTTGCCTTTCTACGTTTGCCTTTCATTTCAAATATCAGGTCGAAATCCAGCCAGGACAGCTGGAAAAAAAACTTCAATCTCTGGGCTTTGTTTCAAATAATTGTACCATATTGAGTTTTGTTCGGAGAAGGTCGATGTTGAGTTCATGATTCAGGAAATATATGGGGTTTTTTTCCCTTCATGACCCTCACAGCCACCTCATGGACCACTCCAGTCCAAATGTCCCAATGTATTCTGAGTAACACTGAATAAGAAAAAGTATTTCTGCCTCATAGGCAGTCAGAAATCCTTAATGGGGAAGGACTTCAAATATCCATAAAGCTCTCCTGACTCCTGACTTTTCAGCGCTGGCTTCTCCCTCGCAGCCTTTTTGCATTTTAATAGCCCACATCTTCCCTCAAATCACTCCGAATGAGGGCTGTGAAGTGCACCGGCATCACTGTGGAGCCCGCTTCATTCAGAGTGACGTTTTTATGAGCCACAGCTGGTCAGGTGCATTATACAACGGTCTGATTTATGAATTAGATGTGACCACACCTTCTCTCGCTGTATCCACATTGCAAGACACAAAGCAGGCTGTGCATCAGAGGCGCTGCACCCTGTGCACTCTTCACCTTCCTGCAGGACCAAAGCAAAATGACAAGAGCCACCAAGGCACAGAGTGGATGACATGCTGATTCTTGCAGGAGATGTCAAAATGTTCATGAATCATGGATGCTACTGGAATCACCTAATTATCTATATCACAATTATATTGAAAGATGATGATATTAAAAGTGCTTGGATTGTAAACAGTTTATGTAGACCAGGCTGATCAGACTGAGGGTGGGAGCATTTGCTCTATGTTTATCCGATATTTTTTGCTGTTCTATAAACAGTATGCATACCAGTCAGATGTTTATTTAGTTGTTTTTTTTTTAATTGATGGGGGACTGTATTTACGAATGTATGGGCACCCTCTAGTGGACAGACAAAGCACACGCTTGATCAGGTGAATTCGTGTCATGTTTTGGCCGTTTCGAAAGCCTGGTGTCAGGTCACAGGGTCACCGCGCGTTTCCGGCTGCTGATGTGCAACTGCGGCTGTTTGTGCACGTGTTAATGCAGCATCCTGTCGTCCTTTTCCTTTCCTTTTTTTGTAATAAAGTGACAGATGGAGCCCATCCCGTTCGGTCACGTTGCAAAAATACATGACCCAAAATGCACCTTGCACTTTACAGCATGTAATAAAGGCGGGGGGGGGGGGGCGTGCAGGAAAAA
>JASSRZ010000060.1:5810524-5841674 GCA_032164315.1 Malacoctenus gilli
AGGGAGAGCTTCCTCCCTCCTTTCTGCAGGCACACTTCAATGTTAACATCAGCGATGAACCCAAAACATCAACCGGGTTGGGACGACGTTGAAACAACTGTCCGGTAAGACCCCCTTGTCGTGTGTTCACTTTGAGGGTGGAAAAAACAGACGCAGCTTGTCCTCACCCGTCCAATTTTGTGTTTTCAGGTCGTTCTGCGTCACCCACAGAATGAAAAAACCAACAATCGTGCCCTTGATGTCAGAGCCACGCAAAGATCGCAGGGGACACAAGAGCGCCGCTCACAAGTCTGACGGCCCCAGACAGGAGAAGATGGACCTCAAAACCACCTACATGCGTAAGCAGCCGGAGAATCGCGACACCCACAGCAAAGAGCGATAACACGCCGCCGTTTGTGGATGTTGACAGATCTCTGCTCCGTGTTTCGTTTCTCAGAGGACTTCAAAACCTGGAACACGCCCCCGCGGCGGCCCATCAAACAAAAGGGCACCCTGGAGGTCAGCCAGGGCCTGCGGTTCAAAGGAGCAAAGGAGTTGTCGCCTCTGGCGCCGATGGAGAGCCTCACCAGCTACAGACTGGCCTTCGTCCCCCACCAGCTGCCGGTCAGACCCCTCAGGGCGAGGAGGCACACCGGTCAGCCCTCGGAGCCCGACGCGTCCCCGGAACCCGCGGCAGCGACGCACTCGAACCGGGAGCCCCCCGAGGTGGTCCACCGCTTCGAGGCCTGGTCAGTCGAAACCAAGCGCCGAGGGTCCAGCGCACCGGCGATGCTGCAGTCCCCCCGCAACTCGCCTGCAGGCAGCAGGCCCGTCCTGCCGTCGATACACACCAGCGCGGCGACGGACGACGCCCATCCGACGACGTCCGCCACCATGGAGGAGGACTGGGAGCTTTGGGACACGCCGCGGCGCTCCGGGACCAAGCCCGCCGACGACCACGCGGCCAAACGCCGGAGCACCAGCCTGCACGTCGAGTTCAACGTGCCCGTCGGCGAAACCGACCCGAGCGCCGCCGAGGTGTTTTCGGACTTCCGGTGCACCACCGACAACGAGCACAGCAGGAGGGTGTGCTGGTCGGGCTGCGTGGACGCGGAAGGGGCCCCCCGGGGGTCGCACCAGACGGAGCACAGGGCCTGCTAAGCCTAAAGCCCCCTGACAGCGCGGCGCTGCCGCATCACCTCATGCATCAATAAAGGAAAAAAAAAAAACCTGCCCTGAACAGCAGCTGGGTTGTCTCACAGCAGCTATTTTTACACCCGGATGAATGTCAGTGACGCTCTGACTGTTATGTAAGCGACGGCAACACTGAATATCGAAAGGTGCTGCTGTTGTTTCTGACTGCAGCGTTTATCACAGTGTTTGAGGCTCACGCTTCCTGTCCAACTGAAAGATTTAAGTATAAAGTGTCCGATTTATGATTTCACCAAAATACTGAGTATTTTACAGGCTCATACAAAAACAGCAGACTACTGTAAATATGACATACCAATACTGTAATCATGAAATGATATTTTATTAAAAAACAGGAAAGTATTGGCTCGTTCATGTCTTCAGGGGGAGAATGCTCACAGCGACAATATTTACACCTATACAAAGAACGATTCTCTCGCTTAAAGTTTCTTTGAAAAGGGTTTTCCGGAACGTCCCGACGCGACCGCAGCATTCCACATGAACACGAGTGCAAAAAATACACACACACACAAAAAAAAGGGCGGCGAGTTTCCGAGACCCGACTCTCATCGCAGCCGCATGAACACCGAAGGCCCCCCCCCCCCCCCCGTTCACGTCGCGCTGTTCAAAGTACCACCGATTAGAAGGGCAACCGAGGCGCCGTCAGTCTTCCTGGAAGCGGATGTGCTTGTTGGCCTCCTTGGCGCGGGCGAGGAGGATCTTTTCCGCTTTGGATATTAACTGCAGAGAGACAAAGAACGACAACATTTTAGGGTTTCAGTGAGGCAAAAACTCGACGCTCCGACAGCTTCTCTGAGCTGAAGAGAAAACCCGTCGATATTCGTCGCGCTCCGAGTCCGACGCGAAGCTGAGCTGCTCATAAAAGATGCATCCCGAATCCCACCGACAAAAGACTTCCTTTGTACTGTAAATATTAAATATTAAACCATGAACGAGGGCGTTTACAGTGTCCGTCAACAGGATGTCACGTCTCGACATTGCATCTCTATTCATTCTGGTTCTTCGGAGCCACAAGCTGCGTCGATGACCAACGCGTTTTATTATTTAAGGTCTCGGGTCGCGCTCACCTTCTCCGTCCCCCGCTTCTTCTCCCGCGGACGATTCAGCTTCACCTGCCGGTCCACTAAGATCTTCTGCCAGTACCTTTGTTCGTGGTCACCTTTGAGTCGAATCAAAACGTCGTTACGATCAGTTCTGCTGGACCCGGTGGAGCCTTCGAACTCGAAACCCCGGCTCCTACCTGAGAGGATCTCCAGCTTCCAGTTGTGCTCTTTGTGCACCTGCGCTTTGGCAGCGCTGACGGCCTTCGCCTCCTCCGGCGTGTGAAAGCGCACGTGACCCTCGGCGTCGCCCTCCAAGATGTCGACGTAGGCGACCGGAGAGATCCTGCTCAAGGCGTCCTGGGAGACAGAAAATGGAGAAACGAGCTCAGCAGGGGGTCTCAAGGTGAAGGCGAGCGACGGTGACTGAGGTGGGCCGTACTTTGATGATCTTCCTCCCCGGCAACGGCCTGCTGTCGGTTATCTTCATGATGACCCCGCTGGTGAACTGCGGACCCTGGGTCAGAGCTTTCTCCCCTCTGTTGTTCTCCGCTGCAAAAAACAACGCAAACACTCTCAGCGCCGTCAGGCTCGACCTGCCGCCTCACGCGCTTCGCTTCAGCTCACCGTGTTCCTCACGAGGAGCTTCGTCGGTCTCCATCAAACTCTTGCGCTCCTTGTGGTCGATCTTGGTGATGCACTTCTTGAGCGTGGCCATGCTGCGTTTCTGCAAAGTCATGTACTCGTCTTTCAGCGTGAGCCACTCTTTCCTTATGATTCGGGAAGAAAAAAAAAAAAAAAGGAAGACAGGTTGAGAAAGACGTCTTTAGAAATGAAATCATTCGGGGGCGGTGGATAAAAATGAGTCAATCTTACTTCGGCAGAACTCGGAGGGGGATGACTTCCTCCCCGATCTTCAGTTTCTCTTTGTGCTTCTTTTTTCTCTTCCTCTTCGCTTTGCTGTTCGCGTCGTCTCCGTTTTCTTTCCCCGCGTCGCCGTCTCTCTGCGAGTCGCCGTCAGTGGGAGAGTCTAAAAGGGGAAACCACAGTGAGCGCGGCGGCGGAACATCAGCTCAGACAATACAATCAAAAAGGGGAAGACGACGGAGAAACCCAAACTGATCTTTTATTCTCCGTCAAAACAGGCTCTGCCTGAACTGGGACGGCGACTGACCTCCCATTTCTGCGTCCGTCTTCTTCTCCGCAGTCTCGCATTTGATGGTTTTCCGGATCTTCGACGGGACGTCGCTCTCGGACGCGTCGGCCGTCTGCGACCGCCGTCTCTTTTTCTCGGACGGTTTGCCCGGGGTCTTGTGAGAGCCGGTGGGCTCGGCCTCGACCCCCGCCGCCGCTGAAAGCTTCTTCTTCTGCGACGAAGACTCCGCTTCCATCGCGTGTTCTTTGGCGCCTTTCGCCGCGGCGCCTTCTTTCTTTTTCTTCTTTTTGCGCTTCTTCTTCTCTTCTTCTTCCCCTGTGATAAATGAAAGTGAAAAAGTCAGTAAAACACAAGAAAAAGGGTCTTGAATTTGTGCTTTGAGGTGTCTTCGCTCTACCCGATTGTGGATTGTCGGTCCCCAAATTAATGGGCTTCCTGCTTTTCGTTCTGGGGAAAATCCCTGGTTTCCTGGGAGCGTCTTCGGGAGGGTTGTTCAGCATCTATATTTAAAACATCACAACTTCCTGCTAGGTCTCTCCGCCGCAGAAACAGCAGCAGCGAGGTCACGTCTCGAAGCGCTCACCTCGATGGCTTTGTGAGCTTGATCCTCTTTCTCAAACTCGACGAAGGCGAATCCCTTGGAGTCGCCGGACGACTTGTACCTGGGGATGCTGACGTAAACCACGTTGCCGCACTTTGTGAACACTCGCTCGATCCAGCTGTGGGTCACATCTTTCGGCAGGAGTTCCTTATAAGAGAGACAAAAGGTGTTAAACTTTATTTCGTTCATGTTGTCCTGCGAAAGCCAAAGAAACAAGATTTACCACATATACTGTGCGGCTGTCGACGTCAATTGGGACGTCTCCGATTGGAAGTTGTCGCCTCACTTTCGTTCCCTCCAAATTAATCTGGAACACAAGAAAACAACATGAACACATCTCTGTGTATTTGCTCCCGCAGGGTGTTGACAGTAAAAGTATGCGGGTACCTCAACAACAGAGGAATTCTTCAGCGCTCTGGCGATCAGCTTGGTGTCGGTCGTCAGCGTCTTCATTCGGTTGAAACTGGCCAACACAGAAATATCCACGTCTGCGACAGAAAAAAAACCCAAGAGTCAGTAAGTTTTCTCGTTGAGCTGGCGTCCACATGAGGAGCGTGCGGGTGTCTCACAGCCGTCGCCCGACTCGTCGATGAGCTTCTTCAGGAAGCGGTCCTTGTGGAGGTTGACGTCGCCGAACCAGAACTCCACCTGCTTCTTCACGTCGCCCAGCAGCTGCTTGACGCGGGAGCGCTTCTTCTTCTCCGACTCCTTGGCCTTGCTGCTGGAGTCGGCCGCGCCGCAGTCGCCGCCTCCCCTCTCTGAGGTGATCATGCTGGAGACGCCACAGACACACACGGATCACCAACACTGAGAGGAGATCAAGAAAAGCTTCTGTTGTTTCTGTTTTGTCCTACAAATGATTGGTCTGAGTAACAATGTGACTTAACGTCAGGAAAAGAGAGACTGCTAGAAAGAAAACAACCACAGTGTTTATCAATAATGATCATAAGTATCATGTAATAAACATGTAGTATCACCATCATGTCATTTGTTGTCACAATATTGAAATCCAAGACATAATACCTGGATTTTCTTTAAAAACCTTCACTTTGTCCATCTGTGTACACAGAACACACTCAATACGACCCTCCCACTAACATACTGACTCTAATACTCTCAGTGATTAGTGGGATCACCGTTTGTTTACTCCAGTGCTCTGGCTACATGTCTGGCTAACTGTTGACGTGCGATCACAGCCTCGCAAGTTCCTCATTAGGATTTCGCGGGTTGGAACAGTTTCAAAATCCTGCGGGATCGCCGGCAGTTCGCCGCCACCGAAGCCTGGACGGTACATTCAGAGGACGAGCCCGCGCACTCAACTTACCTCAGTCGCGTAAAAGAGAACAGTCCAGCGAACTGCTGCGTTCACGAAACAACATAAAGAAAACACCAAGCTAGCAGGCTAACTTCGATCAAACGGCGTTACTTTGCCCGTCGCGGCGTAAATGCGTCATCGAGAGCGACCGGCCGGGCTGTCAACTTCCTGCAGAATAAAAACACGCTCAATCGAAAAACACTGCACACGCACACACGCAAGACAAACCCCATTTCACTTTATTTTCCAAATGTGCATCAGCACAAATTCATGGTTTGAAAATCAATGACCGACAGCACAATGACTGAAAGCACAGGTGGCATGTACGCTTGCAAATAACCCGAAATTCTGCATTGTTCAACAACAACAAAGAAGAAAAACACTTAACTTTTAAGGTTGAAACATGATAACGATAATAAACACGAGCTGCAACACTGTGCAAAACTAACCTTGTTAAAGCTAAATTTAACCGTCCACTTCAACGGCCGGTTAGCTCAGTTGGTTAGAGCGTGGTGCTAATAACGCCAAGGTCGCGGGTTCGATCCCCGTACGGGCCACATTCCCTTTTTTCTATAATGCGCTTTTAATTTATGTTTTCTGTTTTGATAGCATCTTCTGACGTGAAGACGTTTATTTCTAATGTGTAATTCAGAGCTGTGAATAATCACTTCCCTCAGTTGTTTTTTAGACAATTTATTCATGAATTGCACAACCCATCTTCAGTTTGCATTTGTGGGGTCCAAACTTGCTTCTGGAGTTTGAGACATCCTCCCTTCTCCAACACACTTGCTTTGATTCAGTGTGATGTAACGGTCCAACTGGGCCAGCCCTCGAGAACCGCCTGGCTTAAATGAAGCAGGTGCTGTCAAAGGTCCAGAATGTTCTCAAACTTCCTGAGCTTCTTGCAGATGTCCTCCTCCGTGCAGCTCTTGATCCTGCTCTTGATGAGCTGCGCGAGTTTGGTGTAGAAGGTGGTCACCCAGCGGGTCTCCAGGCACTGGGCCGACAGGTTGCACACTTTGTGGAGGACCGTCACGAGCTTCTCGTTGCTGCTGAGCTCGCATCTGTTGAAGACCCACTCGCCCCACCCGTCCCACATGTCGTCATCTGAGAAGCTGACAGTGAGGCTGTCCTGGTTGTGCACGGACTCCGGCTCCTCATCTGCCAAGTCATTCCATATCGCTCTGTCGTTCGAGAGAGAGGTAGAGGAAGCTTGAGGCTGCCACAGAATTAAAAGAAATGCTTGATCGGATTGGAGATGAATGAAAGATAAATATACTTACACAACTCTTGTCAGAGGATATGGGATTAAATCACTGAGTGACAGGAGACCTCTGGAACTAACTCTGTTGCCTTCCATCCTGTGAAAGCAGGTAGAACAAATTCAAACATCAGAACCGCCCCCAACAAAGGCCGACTTTAAGTTCCACAAGCATAGGACTTCCCCTGATGCAACATGATTCAGCATATGTTCTTACCACAATTCCTGCAGCTTTTTGTTCCTCCGTATAGCACCAGAAATCATTTGGATTTCATCATCGCCGATGTTTGACCACCCGAGACTGGACAGGAAACAAGAGGTCACTCATACAAGTCTATGTTGCCATCTCAGACATACGCTGATAATACTACCCTGGAATTCTCACCCGAGGTGGGTGATACTGTCTGAATCTTGCAGCACATCAGCAATGACCTGGACGGCGTCCATATTTAGGTTGTTTTCTCCAAGCCTTGGAATACAATAACAGTGGTTGAATATCTTTTCACATTTCAAGCACCGAGAACAATTATTCAGTATCTCCCACTTTCAATAAATCAGCCTCACACAACCAAGGTATTAGTATCACTTTATCCATGTGAAATGAGGTGTTTTTTTTCCCCATGACTGGAAAAAACAATCCTGAGTTGAAGAGTGAATTTAGATATTGTGCACTGTTTTTACCTGGAACTCACCAGAGTCTCTGACACCTGAGCAGCAGTGGCTGAAAACCTTCCAGAGTCTCACCGCTGACTCCCGTCCCTGTCAGATCAAACTCGTATATTGGCCCCTCGGTGAGGTTGAGAAAGTACTCGATGGCATTGTAGTCCATCTGCGAGAGAGTTTCGTCGCTGACGTTGATCCGAAGGGACTTTGGCTGGACAAGCCGCACTAATGAGGGGTCCTGCTGTTCGAACAGGCAGTGGAGGTGGTTCAGGAGTTGGCGTCCGTTCTCGCAGAGCGTCGCGAGTTCCGTAGTGATTTTGCGACGATACTCCTCAGCTCTTTCCTTGTCGCAGCACAGCCCCAGCTGCCTCGACAGGAAGCTCTCGTTGCGCTGGGAGAAGATCCCAGACAGGAAGCGGTTGAACAGGTCCAAGTGGCCGGCGGCCTTTACGTCCTCGGGACCCGGCGAGCGCCGGAGCTCGTCCGGTAGCGGCTGGTCCGTCACAGCGCAGTAAAGAGCCGCGAAGAACTCCTGAACGGTGAGGTGGGCGAAGGAGAAAACCTCCTCGGTGCAGCCGGGCTCCTGTGCAATCGTCTTGTCCAGGAAGGTGCTGATGAGGCCGCTTCCCTGCAGCTCGGCGACGGCTCGGTCGCTGCTGTAGAACAGAGTCTGATGCTCCATCAGTTTCTGGAAGGCGAGCTGACCCAGTTGGAGCACGCTATCAGACATCCGCCGCGTGGTTCCTGACGTCTGGTCCAGAGCATCAGCCCTCGCTTGTGTGTGAGAGCGAAGCAAGGCCACCAGATACTGCACGTAGATATCCGTCATGGTCCTGGGCCTCTCCTCGCTCAGATCTTTGCTCTCCTTGAGGATGCAGCACACGATGCAACAGAAAGCAGGGATGTAGCACAGGGTCAGCATCAGCTCGTTCGCCGACGCCAGCGCGAACATGCGGTCGGCGAGCGTGCGGTCCTGGAAGTAACGGGAGAAGAAGTCCTGAACCTCCAGCAAGGAGAAGCCGGCGATCAACACGAAGCGGTCCACACTGCCCACGGGCACGTGGCTGACCGCGACGGGCCGAGTCGTGAGCAGCACCGAGGCGTTCGGCAGCAGCTCGCCCTGCATCAAGCTGCCGAAAAGCTCGTTGACCTCCGCGTCTTCATCGGGCTCGGTCACCAGAACGTCCACGTCGCAGCTCCGGTAGTGTCTGAACTCGTCGAAGCCGTCCAGGATGACCAGCAGTTTGTCGTCGTTGGCCAAGATGTTGTCCAGGTCCTTCGCCAGGTGTCGGTTTTTGCGCAGAACCAGCTCTCTGAAGTTTGTGGGTTTGTCGATCAGATTCAGGTCTCGGAAGGTCAGGTGGATGATGAAGTCGAACGCCAGGTGGCCTTTGCTCGCTCCGAAGTCGTGCAGCATCTTCTGCACCAGGATGGTCTTCCCGATCCCGGCCACCCCCGTCACCAGGACCTTCCTGACCTGACGCTCCGCGTTGGCGCTCGTGAACAGTTCGGCCGGCGAGATCTTCTTCTGCACCGTGGACTTCTGCTGCATCGAGAGTCGCTTCTGCCCGAAGGTGAGCACCTCGTGTCTCTTGCTCTCCAGGCCCTGGTGTCCGTCGACCAGCAGCAGGTTGACGTAGTGTTCCGAGAAGAGGATTTTCTCTCCATGGCGAGTGTTGTAGAAGAGCATGCTCTCGCTCCTGCGCCTCAGGACATCTTTGTGTTTTTGTTTCACTTTGCTGTAGTCTGCAACAGAAAAGACAGGTGTTGCTCCAAGCGTCTCGTTTTGAAAGCGCTGCGCAAAGCGTGTCAGTGACGCAACTAAGTCAAGGAAAGTGGTGACACTTTGTTTTGAATACCTGGGGCTCGAGGCGTCCCTTCACCTTGCAGGCTTCTGGCGGAGAGGAAGATTTTGGCTGCCTCCTCGCCTTTGCACTCCAGAATGTCGAGCACCCTCCTCACCCGCGCCCGGGGCCCCGGCTGGCTCAGCACTCCCTCGCGGTCGTCCCGAGTGAACACGTCGCGGCTCACCAAAACCTCCAGCAGAGAGTCGATCTGCCCCTCCAGCTCGTCCACGAGGGACACACGCAGCACCCTCACCGCTGTCAGAGAGGACTCGCACACTTCCTTCTCCACCATGACTGAGCTGAAGTCTCACTCAGCACAAATCAGAACAGGCGACCGACGGCTCCAATTCCAGGTTGATACTGGGCAACGATCGCTCCCGGCCCTCCCGAGGCATCCTGAGAAACAGTGTTTCCTTCTCGACGACAGAAGCAACATGAATCACTCACTTGCATTGCTGACGAAAGAATGAGGAAGTGTGTAATGCGTACTGTTGTTTTGAAGACAGCACTCTGCTGAAATCTTGCTCGCCAGGTCCGTGAGCTTCCGGTCAATTCTGGTTTCGCTCTCAAGCAACGTTGGGTCTGTTTGGTTCTTTTTCTTTACTGGTTACTCGGAGCTTTTTGACAGGAAATCAATTTACCAATGAGACATATTCAGGCTTACTGAATTCAAAATATGTGACTAAGAGAAAGATTCTTAAGATTCCGAGTGTCACATGAGAGGCTGAAGAAGTTTTAGGTAAGTTTTTCATCTTGTCTTTCACGTTTGTGCAAAAGAGGAATCCATCTTAACTTTTGCATGTTGTCACATGCATCCAAACCACCCACCAAGCACCGTATAGTTGTTGTTGTTTATTCAGCATACACTAAATTGTACTTTGCTGTTACTGAGGAAGAATGTACAATACTGTTCTTATTTCGGAGTTTACATATCCACAATTTAAAAAGTTTGAAGGAGTTTAATTGTACAAAATAGAAGGAAAAGCCTTTAAAAGAGGTTAAAAATGACAATCACAGCAGATTATCAAAAGGAATGTATTTGGTTTTATTTATTCATAAAAAGCAACACATCAAGTCACCAGCAGAGGGTCCCCATCGCATGCACACCAAAAAAAAAAAAAGCTGCAGGGAAATCAATGCTCCAACCCCGTTCCCTGGAAATATATACAAACTATGCACATGGACTCACATGGAAATAAATAGGCAGACTGACAACAAAAACGAATATCTACATAACTTAAGAGCAAAAAAGCAAAATGCCGACGATGTTTCCCCGTGATGACTTTGCACCCCGGCAACAATCCAAGCAGTCTCCTGCGCCCGACGCTGCAGCTCAGAGGAAGCGAGGACGTGGAGTCAGAAGTGCAAAGCTGCCTCTGGTGATGGGCGTATGATCCATCACTGAAGAGCTCTACCAAGTCCACCACATCAACAGTGTCAACATCGTGTTGGAGTACCACAAGAGTTAACAAAGGTGAAGCTGTTCTGGGTTCTTTTTTACCACTAAAATGCCAAACTATTGACATTGATATTTATAAACTGCTTGTGAGGTTAAACCGGGACTCAACTCGTGTTGAAGTGTAACTTTCCAAAGTGGTTCGGGGGACAATTGACCAGTATCTTTAAAACCATCGCAGATATTCAAACAAGAAATAAAACTCCACAAGCTGTGTTTTCAACAAGGACTTGGGGGGAGTTTTAAGTGCAAATTAAATGTCTCTTTTTTCACCCCAAACATTATTCCCGCTTCAGCTCTTCCTCTAGTGCACGAGAGATCTGCGTCTCACTTTCTAGCAAACATCTGCAATCCAAAACTCTGTCACATATCGCGGTCAAACACATATGTTTTTCCTTTAGGCTTCCCGATTGCTTGATTTGACCTTTAAGAGTGTTTTTCTTATGCTGTGTGAATAAAACCTCATTGAGCATCCAGACTATAAAGATCGTTGCAATAAAGAAAACATACAGCTGTCCAGTGGTTATCTGAAGCTCAGGGAGGGATCCACCCAGGATTTCTAGGTGTAAAATTTTCAATCTAAAAAGAAAGATCTTGCTCATAATTACACGTCTGTACAACTGGTTGTAGAAATTGTGAAATGATGACACGTCACTGTGAGAAAACCCCCTCCAACAATGTCAGGGACAAATAAAGGCTTGACTGCCTTTGGCTTCCCTTCATTGAAAAAGAAAACCCGTGATCCCAGGTTCCTGTCGCCCACAGTGGAAAAGTCTCTTAAGTTCGTCTAACTCAGAAAGCACTTTTGCTGAACTTTGTTCTCTTCTTAAAGAAATGAAGCTTTCACAAACGGCAGAGTCTCCCCTTCTCAAATTCAAATCCACAAACGATGAGAAGATCGAAATCGCTTTGGGTCTGTTTGAACCAAGCTCCCCCCCCCCCCCCCCGCACTCAAGAATCCCTTGTCCAAGACAGATGGCGAGAGTAGAGCGTCCAAAGTCTCTGGTGGCACCTTCCCTCGTGGACCGATCCAGCTTTCCCCTCCCAGAGTCCTCCTCGCAGCCCCCCCTCAGGTGTTTCTGCAGGAGTAGCAGCAGCGACTCTTGAACTGAGGCAGCGGGCAGAGCTCCAGCTGTCGAACCTTCTCGCAGTACCTGGTGCTGTCCCGGCATTCTCCTGCTGGAGGTACAAGAAAGTGTGAACGTCTGACCGTGAGCATTTGTCAGGGAATGACGCGATATTCAGAACCGTTCTTTCATCTCAGGGGAAGTTCCCTCCAGCTGGAGGACCAACAAGCCTCTCAGAGACAAACACCTCCAGACCTCATGATCAGAAAAAAAAACTCTTGTGTGTTATGAGTTGAGTCAGACACGCCGTCACTTTCAATTCTTCATTTTCTGTCAATTCATATCTCGAGGTTTTATTTCACTCGCACAAAAACCACCAGACTTGCGTCAGCAACGAGGAAGTTGTGACAAACAAAAATCTGAGGTCACTTTCATAACTGCAAATATGCTGGGACCTATATCCTTTGAACCGCTCTCACTGACTGATAGTAGACAAGCTACTTGTTTCCAAGCGTCCATGAGTGCCGCCTTCGCTCACCTCTCCCGCAGGACGAAATATTGCACCGCTGCCAGCTGCGAGGGCGCGGCCTCCACATGCAGTGGTGCTCCCGGGTGGCCTTGCCGGTCCGGCTGTGGACGCAGGTCACCTGGCGCGACTGGAAGCCGTGCCGTCCGCAGGTGGCCGTGCACTGCGTCCACGGGCCCAGGCGCCACTGGAGGGCGCACGCGTCGGTGGAGCAGTTCTTCACCGAGCTGGGCCTGCGATCAAACCACATGACACACAACACTCCTGGGTGTTTCTTGGCAGAGAACACGAGACATCACTGCGCGTATGAATCAGATCAGAAAGCACCGGTTGATGACGGGTCGCTCTGTGTACCTCGGGAGCCCGCTGCACATCCTGTACTGGACCCTGGTACCATTTGCGTCTTGGCAATAAACATGGCGATGCTGCGTGGCCAAACTGGGACCCACGCACTGACCGTGGCACTGAAGGAAAGGAGAGAATTTCATAGAAATGACACCGTTTCTCCTTAAACTATCATTTTTTGCTCGACTTTCTAGTTTCTGAACTTGACACCATGTTTGACAGATATTAGGAAATACGAGGGACTCACCGGCCCCCACGATGACGTGCCCCATTTGGCGCAGGGCGACACGTTGCACAGCCGGGTCTCAGAGGGTCTCTTCCCTGCTCCGAGGCACTGCTGACCGCCCACCTCTTTCGATCCGTCCTGTGGACCCCTTACGCAGCTGACTCTGCGGGTTTGGGACCCACCGCCACAAGATGCCGAGCACGGCGACCAGGGCTCCACTCGCCACCTGATCCAAACCAAAGAAAAAGCCAATCACAGAGTGTGGAGGACGACTTGTTCATGACATTCAGTACAAACGTGCAGTACAGAAAGCGGACCTCAGGGGGCAGGCTTGTCCTTGGCAGAGCTCGGCTGACTGGCTGCTGTTACTTCTCCCAGAACAAGCGTTTGCTCCCACGCCGCTCCCCTGGACGCAGCTCCGTCCTTTACTGCCTGGAAAAACAGCAGAACAAACAAATCTGAGCAGGGCTGCATCCAGAAGCTTTGGACCGGGGAAGGGGGGGGCGGTGAGACGGGACACCGAACTCGGTTCGGGGTGACCGCGGCAAAGCGAGCCCTAATGGATGACACGTGATCGAAACGTAAATACAGATGTTCAAAGTCGTGAGTCACCTCCACTTGTATACGGAGGAATCAACAATAAACCAACGGTGCCATGTCGACCACCCACAACAAGTCAAGTCGCTCTTTCATCCAAAACGTATCCTCATACTTTATTCTGACTTTTTATGGGTCAATATTCAATATTTTGTTGCAAGTCTGCAATTTTCAAAAGGCCCAAGCATCATAAAGATGTGGCTCCAATCTCTGTTTACCTTTGACAAGTTTATTTGGATGTCTCAGGACATTTCAGAGCAGTTTTCACTCGTATGTCTTCAAATTGACTCTCATACTTTATCAGGAAAAAAGATTTCTGGTCCGAGTCGACGGCTGATCTCGCTCAGTTCAAGTTTACTTTCCCCAAAGCTCGGAATAAATTCCATTTCTAATTCGCTGCCTTGTAAAGTCAGACCTCTCGGGATTGGGCTCATTTTTTCTATCCCTAAATTGCCTCTGAGTGCCCTCATTACATTGACTTTAACGAAACGAGAATTAAAAATATAGGAGAGTACAGTTGGGATATTTTTCTGCACTTTTAAGCCTCTTTATCCTTTCCATTTAGATTAGCCGAATTGGGTACATCGAGTTAATCCTCCTTGAAACTCTGCCTGGAACCTCTAATTGTTGCCGTATGGGGAGAGAAAGTGGCGTGGAATCAGTAAAACCCGCAGCAGTGGCGCTCTGATGAAAGCGCGGCGCTTCTCCGGGCGATGCTGCTCGGAGGAGACGGAGGAACGGCGGTGTCCAGAGGTGGGCCGAGCAGGGGGGGAGACGCCACGGGCAGGGGGGTGGGGGCTAACCGGGGGGGCATCGCAACGTCTGCTTGCATCTGTGTGTTTGTGGCTCCTCGCGTGTTTGTGCGGTCCCTTGCTGAAAGAATGCTTTCCCAGAAGCCCTAAGCCTGAACCGCGGAATAACAACCAATTACTGTAAACTGGACTACATCAAAACTATTATACGGTAAAATCAGCTCAATGTTAAGTCAATGCTGACTTCATCAGGAAGGTTCGAACGACATCGTCGACCTGTTTGGAGTTGCTTGCTGCAGAAGTTCTCTGATTGTCCCCGACAACCTTCTGGCACGGCGGCAGAGAAGTGGATTCGCTGCAATGCTTCATCTAAACAGACGACGTGCTTTGGATTCTTTCCTTGTTTATCGCCGGAAAATGTTCCAGCCGAGCGGACCCTCACCTGTAAACTGCAGCCAGGACGACAGAGACGTGCTTCCGAGGCGGTTCCTGGCCGTGCAGGTGTACAGACCCTCGTCCTCTCTGCTGGGGGACTGGATCCTCAGCGAGCCGCCGGGCAACAGTTCTACTCTGCCGGAGCAAAAGGAGGGACCTGCATTCAGCCGCGGAGCTCCACGTCCAAGCGGTCCCGTCGAAAAGGTTCTTACCTGCCGCTCGGGTGCAAATCCTTGCCGTTCTTCGTCCATCTCAGCGTCGGTTTGGGGCTGCCGAGCGCTTCGCATCTCAGCACCAACGAGGCGACGGGTTTCTGCAGCAGAACGGGCACTCCCACAGAAAGGACCAGTTCCGACTGAGGTGCCCCTCCCACTTTTTCCGTGCGCTGGATGATCACAGGGGTTCTGGGTCTGGACGTGTGGGCCCGGGTGTTCGGTCGGAAAAAGAGCGGCGACTGTGTGGAAGTCTCCGCCGTTTCCGGCGGGTGAAGCGTGGACTCGTTGGCGTCCCCGCCCGTCATCGTGAGCTCGCTGAGCAGCTGGGCAATCAGGTGTTCCCTCTGAGGGCCTCTGGGGCCTTCAGCGAGGCGGTGCGTGACCTCATCCAGCCTGTGGGTGTCGGCGGTGAGCACAGCGGGGACAAAAAGCTCAGCGCTGGCTCTCTCGTCCTCCGGCGTCGACCTGTTCTTCTCGCTGGAGTGCGGCCTGTCAGCAATGTGTTTCTCATCTTGGATCGAGTCTTTGAGTTCGAGCAACTGCTCCACAATGTTGTCGTATCGGTTGAGGGGGATCGGTAGCTGCTGAAATCTCTCGCCAGTCGAGGTCACGTCTGGCCAAACGACTTTTTGTTGTCCGTTGTCAAAGAGCCACGACTCGGGAACAGACAGCTTTTGTTTGCTGCCAATGAGCTGCAGGACAAAATGTTCCCGAGCTTTGCCTGCGACGCACGTGTAGATCCCAGCGTCGGAGGGGCGGGCGTGCTGGATCTTCACGTAGCTGAGGGAAGTGACGGAGCGGTGCGGGAGGCCCGCCAGGGGCTTCCCCTCCTTCAGCCAGCGGACGTGGCCCTTACGGAAGTGGCGCGTGGGACAGCGGAGGACGACGGTGGTCCAGGGCAGCAGGTAGGCGTAGCCTCCCACGACCAACTGCACCTTCTTGCCCTTCTTCCACTGGATGTGAACTTTCCTCTGAGCCAGGATGGCGGGATCCGGCTTGACGGCGTCTGGAGCAAAGCGGAAGACATGCGATCGGCTTCAGTATCGCCTTCACGAGCTGCAGTTTGCGTCTCTTTATCAGTGAAAAAGGCTCTGCTGTTGTTTGACATAACATATCAGTCGAATGACCTCTTACTTTCACAGAGTCGGAGCGAGCACGGTCGGATTCGGACCGGCCGGGCCAGCTGGAGACAGTTCTTAGATTTGACAGTCAAATACTGTCCGGTCTGTGTTTGTATCCTGCAGACAGTTTGCAGAGTCTGGATTCCATTTCCACAAGTCACCGAACACTGAAAAAAAAGAACAAGCATGAACAATCAAGCTGAATGTTCATTGTGATATTTCAGAACCAACCTCTGGGAGAGGGACAGGCTACCTGGGTCCAGTCGGTGGTGACCCACTGAGGTGGGCACTCCTGCCTGCCGCAGGGCAGCTGGTTCGCGGGACTCTTGGAGGGGCAGAAGGTGTCGGGCAGCTCCAGGATGCTGCCGTCCGCCAGCCGCTGTTTGCACAGTACCTGCCTCCTCTGAACGCCCCCGCCGCAGCTCTGGGAGCACTGCGGGTAGAGACACAGAGGTCGTACACACTGCACACTCAGTTCTGAACGCTGAATAGGACGTTCTGGCGCTCTGACCTGTCCCCATTCCCGCGCGTCCCACTTGGGAGGGCAGTCGAAGCGGTTGCAGGCTTGGACGGGATTGGGCTTGGCGCCGTGGCAGCCTTCGTCCCGCAGGACGGCGGTGCGGTTGCTGTCCCGAGAGGGCCGGTGGGCGCACGTCACCGTGCGGGTCATGAGGCCGACCCCGCAGGTAGCCGAGCACGAACTCCACTCTCCCGTTTCCCATCTGCAAAACACGATTTGTCCCGTCAGGAAGCTGCAGCTACGCCTGGAACCGAGTGTTATAAATATATAGATGGAGGAATGTAAACACCAGTGAAAACGGGGGATGCTGAGAGCCCCTCAGGCATCACACCGTCGCTCCCTTTTTTTGCAGTGACTCACGCGGGGAAATATTTCGTCTGTTGTGACACATCGTTTGCGGTTGCGCCGAATCCAGCATCAGAGTCACCGCGCCAGGTCGACTTCAGCAGGAGGTCTCCGTCTAACTGGTTAATGCCTTTAAAGCAGCAACTCTGCTCCCAGCTTGACAGATCAGGTGATATTCCAGAACTATTCGGACCGACTCAAAGGGGTTTAGGGACTGGGGAGAATCGGGAATGAGGCTTGTCCGGGGGGGGGGGGGCTACATTCAGAGCTAAGTTCTATAGCTGTTCACCCCCCCCGTTCACAGGGAACACTATCCGAGGAGCGCGGCTTAATATGGGAGGCCGAGGAGGCCTGAGGGAGGGAGCGGAGGGCCAAAGGAAACACGTCCAACGCAGCGTTTGTTGTGCCTGAAAACAAGACTCAAGGCCTGGAAAAACGGGGCAAGGGCAGCCGGCGAGCCTCTGGCTTCTCCTCCCCGGCGAAAAAGTGCGAGCGGTGGAACCCCGGACGACGCGCACGGTGTTAATTCGAAACGTGTGGCTCGCCGCAAAATCCACTAACACTTTAGTCACATTTCAGTTATTATATTAAACAACATGCTATATTTTGTAGAAATTACATTTTAATAAAATTAGTTCCGTTTCCAGCATTTGTTGGAAAGCAATTTCGATCTTGGAGAGCGGCCAGACGCCGATGCGGGCTGATGCTGATTGGAATGCATGTGGGGAGAAAAAAAAAATAGAGAAAGATTCATCCACATCAAATTTCTGTGTTGAAATCCACCATCTTTTCAGTTTATTGGAAATCTTACCTCCTTATTTGGAGGTGATCGACTTTTCTGTTTCAGCCCAAATTCACCCCTCAAACAAGGACTTTTAAAGAAAGTTCTCAGGACAGACTCAGCTCCATTAACCTTTGTGCTAATATGACGAATCCATCAACATGACATGTGATGATAAAAGGTCATTTCTCCTTCTATAAAAGGCCTAATGGTGGTTTAATCGACACTTGCCAAATGGGACACACTAAATAGAGCAGCCGTAATCTCCTCCGTCTCTAAACCAACACGACTTGAATAACTCCAAAAGTTCCTCCAAGGACAATTCGGCGTCTCCGCCTCGCAGGTACGGCTGACGACGGGTGTCGGATTCCTCCTGACCAGGTTGCACAAGACTTCATTTCCTGCTCCCACTGATACCATCATTCATCTCTGTCGCGCTGCTTCAGCATCACTCCGGCTCCCGGTGGCCTGAATTTTGATTTAATTGGCCCGAGTGGTTTAATATGAGAGGTATCACAAAGTGGATTAGAGGTCTTTCCTGTTCATAAACAGTGATTAGTTGATATTAATTAATCCAACTCGTCTGATGTGTGTTTTTGATAGCTTCAGAGCAAAGTGGTAGCAGGTGTGTGACCCAGTAGGAGACGTGGCGTTTGAATTTGCATACTGCCGTCGAGTTCGCTGTTAAAAAACCTAAAACGGCAAAGTGAGACATCAGTATTTAATTAGAAACACACATCTGGTCCATTTCTCATGATATCGTTCGTGTTGCTTTGTGACTTTCATCCAGGAGAAGCGGTCCAGACTGCGTTCGAATGCCTAAACGTTGAGACAAGGTCCGTTCTGTGGGTGTTTCTGTACCTGGGCGGACACGGCTGAGTCTTGCAGTCCTGCAGGAGCTGCGGGGGCCGGCGGGCGCTCACGCACAGGCTCTGGTCGGCCGCCTCCCTCGTCTGCTTGTTCAGACAGATGACCACGGCCTCCTGCACACCTGAGACGGGACGACTCGCAAACGTGAGACCGTGCTGCAATAAACGTGCTTCCTGTCTCGCTTTTTTTTGGGGGGGGGGGGGTTAATATCTGCGGGGAACCAATGTGAAATTCACAGTCACACTGTTCTTGTTAAGCAGCTCTCGCTTACAAATGACCACAGATATATTTGAAGCGCCGGGAACACTGTAAGCAGATACTGCAGTGAAAAACCAACACGAGCCTCTGCAATAAAATAAAAAACACAATGAGCATTAAAAGAGAACAGCTGCGGCGCTAAGCGTCGGGCCTGAACTGCAAATAAACTTGGGGAGTGTAATGTAAGGTCATATTAAAAGTAATGTAACATAAATCTGAGAGTCTGTTTCCAATGTGGGGACAATAACAGTGAGGCAGGCACTTCAAACGCCACAGTGGTGTGATGGTCCACAGGAGCACAGCCCTCAGGGTGTGTGTGCGACATCTGATACTGCTCTGTAATCATCTCCCAATGGGACTTTGGTGAGCACACACACGAGCTCGCTCGAAAGACGACGCCCATCAGCCCAAATTACGTTCCAGCCGTGCAGACATTAACACGAAGACGCACGGATGGCGGCACGGAGACTTGGCTGCGGAGGTGGAGGGGGGGGGGAGATGAAAGAGGGCCTGAAACGCGTGTTGGCGGGATGTTTGGGGAAAGCTGTCTCTCTCTCTCTCTCGCTCTCTCTGGCACGGCCGCCACCGCCGCTCTGACGTCGAGCCTTCGGGCCTCGACTGGAAACTCAATCCGTGATCATCTAATACCACGCATCTCACTCCCAAGTCCAAACTCCCATGGATCTTTGCAGGTGCGAGCACACCAACACAGCATCTCCCGCTTTTCCTCGGGGCTCCGTTACCTCCTCCGCAGCTTTCCGAGCACTCGGTGAAGCCCTCGTACTCCCAGTCGTGGAGCTCCTCTCGCTGCGGCGTCTCGCCGTCCTCCGCCTCCGCCTCCCCTCCGCCTTCCCCTCCGGAGCAGGGCGAGCGGTAGCAGGGCTGGCTGGAGGCGGGCCTGTCCCCGTCGCACTCGTCGTCGGGCAGCTCGGCGACGGTCTGCGAGAAGGAGAGCAGCACCTGGCACTTGACGGCGCGCCGCTGGGTCCCCGCGCCGCATGTGCGGCTGCAGGGCTGCCAGGGACCGGGGACGAAGCTGCAGGAGAAGACAGCACAACAATCATTCATTAAAATCGACACATTTTATGCGCAAAGCAGGCGATTCGAGTCTGAAATGGGACTCTTTCCAATCTCCGACCGTTCTCCTGAAGGTGGTTTGATAGCACTTCACACGTTTCAGGCCTTCGCCGTAAACACATTTTATTAATTTGCTGGAAGGTTCATAAACTCACCAAGTATTTATCAAACACAGCCGTGCGGTGATTAATTGCACAGCTGCGAAGCATTAGGGACCAGCTATTCTTGGCGTCTGGGAGCATCCTTCCTCGTCTCAAACAATGGATCAGAGGAGGAAGTCCAGAGGCCGAACTGTCACCTCCTCCACAAATTCAGGGGAGCGTAAAAGAAATGATCAAACTGGAAAGCGTGAGACGGCGAGGTATGCGAATCGCCCCCCCCCCTTTGATCTCCACACTTTATTGGGACTTTTTCGATGGGAATGAAACTTTCTGCGCGGGCGAGGACGAAAACACCGGCTGCGATGAGATCTGCACGAGGGTCCGGGGAGGGGAAATCGACTCCGCATCCAGAACGTGTCCATGACGATCACATCTGGTGTTTTGGAAGATCCCAAACTGCACTCGAGGTCATTAGTTGCACATGAAATGGTGAAGCAAGTACATTATTCTTCGAAGAAAGTATGAAAAGGCACAAATGAGGCCTTCATACTCAGCCTGCAAAGATAGGCCCTTTTTTTTTCTCACCGCACCCCATGTTTCTGCTTTTTTCCCCCCTGGCAGATATCGTGAAAAAGGGCTCAAAATGTAATTTTAGAGGCGATAAGTGCCTCTCTAACTTTATCGTGACCCAAGCCAGCAGCGGAATCGATTACGACTGCACCACAGCTGTCACTAATTCAATCAGGAGTCATCGAATCGGTATTGGAGCGCGTCGCCGTCGATCGGAAAGGCCAAAAAGCGTCCACGGACGCGGCCGCGTTGTGATGGATCTACTGCAGATGCTCTGCAGAGCTTGCACTTTCAAGCACACATTCCTGCTTGGGAACGACACCGTCGCGTTGATTCGTCACATCGTGACTGATTGTGTTTCTTCCTCACCACACACCGTATTTCCTGCGTGTCCAATCAGAGCCGACTGGTGCAGCATTCTCCGCCGCTTCGACAGTGTGACCACAACACAGGAGCATCACACTGTTTTATGAAATGCCTCAATAATGAGCTCATAATTGCACCAAAATTGGCTCTTTATGAGAGCTCAAGGACTCGTTGTGCTTCGGGCAAACAAATGACTCACCCACGAGTCGACCTTGGAACCGGCACAACGCGCTCAACAAGCAAAGCCGCAGAAATGTTTAGCTTCATGCACGGTTAAAGTACATCTGTCAGTTAAAAAAAAAAAACAATCCTGGTTTCATCTTTTTTTTTTTTGCACTTTTCTCCGAGACCTCACAATGATCAAATCAATTAAATTCCCATCAGTGGAAATTGTTCCTTTCTTTTGTCCTCGTAAAAGTAAAATTTGGCCAGGTTGCGAAACATTACAGAGGTTGAATGTTTTTTCGCAAGCGGCTGCACAGCAGGCAGGAAGGCCTGGCAGCGAAGGTGCAATAAGTCTCACACACGACTTCTCTTTCCTTCCTTGTTCATCGCACATCCGTAACCTGGCCCCATATGGTAGGCAGATATTGTTGTTGGCTCGTGACTGACGGCGTATTATACACACATATTTATGTGCTTTTCAAGGAGAGACATGCGTTTTTTTAAGGGAATTGAGCAAAGGCATGTGCCTGCCTCTCTCTCTCTCTCTCTCTCTCTCCAAAGATAAGTCAAAGTAACAGATGTTTTGAACTGGCGAACATGGCTGCTAATACAACTCATGCAAGACACTGGGGACAATCCAAATATTGTCCATCTCCACAAGACAAACACTATTAGTCAATTGATATGTGGGAGAGGAACATCTGGAACATCTGGGAGTTTGACGAGCCGATGCGCCAAACCAGCGGCGGACAGATGGAGGAAGATATTTATCCATTCATCCAACCGTCCATCAATCTTTGCCCAACAGGAGGAGTCGAATCCGCTCGCTGGTTCATCACAGGGCAAAGACGGAGAGACACACTCACACACCGGTGGGCCCTCCAGAGTCACCAATCGCCCTACATGGGTTTTACTTCCTTACACCAGGTGTTAACAAAAAACTGAAGCATGACACAATTGTGCGCTGAAACATCATAGGTTCAAAACTCCAAAGCACAAATAAAGACATTTTGTTGTGGAAACTGTTTCTGACGTTTGCTTGAAGAGAAATTTAACGCATTAAATTTTCCCTTTGGGTTCTGAACTTTGAGAACTTTGTATAGCTTTAACAGTTGCATCTTCCCATAATAATAAATTACCAAAAAAAGGACCCAAATATCCGTGATAGCTTTCCCAGAGCTTCCACCTCGGACAGTAAATTGTACGTCCAAACTGGTCACGTGATCAAATGACTGCAGCAGTCAAAAAAACCCCAACTAATCCAAGTACAAAAACGACATTTAGAGCTTGAAAAGCTTTTTTTATGTCACAAACGGGAGACTGACAAGCTCTCTGCTGTGTGTCACTCACGTGGGCTCCTCGGACACGACGACCTCTTCCTCCTCCTCTTCCTCCTCCAGCTCGATGGCCTGCTTGTGCCACACGGGTTTGGCTTCAACAGGGAGCGTATCTAAAACATGAGACGGAAAAACCTTTGCGATTTCGCATTCCCTCGTTCAGTTTAGGTGCGGCCAAACAGAAGCCACCTCAGACACCCACCGATGGATTTGTAGCAGGGCACAGTCACCAGGCACTCCTCCTTGATGTGAGGTTTGGTGGTGGGGTTGCAGCCTCCCGCATGGAGCCCTCGGTGATCGATGCACAGCACCACCCGGTAGCGCAGACCTTGCCCACACGTCACTGTGCACTGAAGGCAACACAGGAAGAAAAGCCCATTTGTGTCCACGACCTTGGATCGAGACGGCTGCAATCCCCCCGCCCCGCAATTCAGACCCATACTCTGATTTATGGCTCTGTCCTTTACATGTCTGACCCCATGTGATGACACCTTTTTGCTTGTACTTCATAGAAAGCCTCAGTCTTTGACTGGAGGGAGTTAAAAAAAAAAAAAAAAAAAAGAGAGAGAGATCCCTGCAGCTCTGGCGCTCAGCAGCGATCTTTGTGCATCCTTTGCCAAAACAAGCATTTTAAACGCGGGGGAAGAATGTGCTAGATAAACAGCATCCCAGGTTTTTAGGGGGCCACAAACGTGGCTCCCTGGGCTTCTGCATGTGCCTGTTAAACAGCGCGGAGGGGGAAAGAAACTCCCACGAGGCCCTTGTTTGGGGCACTTGTGCTGCTCAGCTATATTGATGTGTGCGAGTCTGTGAGGAGACCTACAGGTGACCACTCCTGTGCCAGCCAGGTGGGGCAGTCGAAGGCGTTGCAGGGCTGCAGGATGGCAGTCTTCGGGGAGTACAGGCACTTCCACTCCTCCGTGGGAGTGATGTTTCCCTGCATGTCTTCCTCCACGCAGGACACCGAGCGACTCTGGATGCCGCCGCCGCAGGAGGTGGAGCAGGCCGTCCAGGGACTGCTCTCCCATCTGATATCAGAGAATGCAGCAGGTCACCGACTGACTTATGTTGCGACATCAGCTGGGGGCTGTTCATTTCCTGTCGAGCACATACCTTGGCAAGGGGTGGTAGAGGTCATACGGCATAATCTGTTTGTAGCCATCGCTGAAAGGTGAAAACAAAGAGCATAAGTGTGCAAAACAGGGTGTTAAGTCTAATTTTAGAATCCTTGCAGTTGTGGGGTCCAACCTGTCCATGCATGGCTCCATGTTGCACTCCTGCAGTTTGGGCTTGGGTTTGACATTCTCGGGGTAATAGTGGCAATACTGGTCCACGACCACGCGGCCACTCCGCCGGTCAAAGCACTCTGCCGAGGTCAGCTGGTAACCTGCACGCAAGGACATCACTTCATCTATGACTGCGTGACGAGTATGGACAAAGAATTCAATAAAACTTCGTTTAAAGGACATTTAGGAAATACAAACAAAGATCCTCCTGCTGCCCGGGCCACCCTCAGTCCCCCTCGTACCTCCGCCACATGTGACCGAGCAGGGGAAGAAGTCGGTTTCCCTCCAGCGGTGGATGATGGGCTGGTAGTAGATGTACTGGGCCACACTGTCGGCTCCACTGGCAAACTGCACCTACAGAAACAATGTCCGAAGCCTACCGTCAGTTTCAGTCTTCAGATATTAGAGTCACAAATATTTCCACTGATTGTGTTTCTTCTCAGCCGTCTTAAAGTTTCTTTCCCTCCAACTCCCGGTGAGCCTCCAGATGATTTGACTGTTTGAGCGAACGCAGCAGCAGCAGCGGATTCAATTTACCAGACGCCGTCTCCAGTTGGTCTCTGGAGTCATGCGCGTCTACTCTGTGACTGAAACCACCATTGTCTTCTGACATTACCAGAAGACCCTAACAGGGCTGTTTCTTTGTCCCCCCGCTGTAACACCGATTAGGACGCGCGTTCATCAAAGCAGAATCACATGGTTAGACAAGATGTTGTGTTTCTTTCTGCAATTAGTGGTTCATGGAACTGGAAGGCCGCAAGCAATTTACATTTTCTAAGCAAGAACTCATCGAGGTCCGACCTTTAGAGCGACCGGTTTAGCCGCGTTGCTTCTCACAGAGAAATCAGATTACATTTGACCAAATCGCTGCGTTGACAACCCTTAAAATGCCATTTCGACTTCACAAGATAGTTGGCAAAAACCTCAACATGCAGCAATGTGTGATGGTTCCAAATAACTCTGAGCTGTCACAGACATGCAGCAAGAAATGTATTCCATGATCTCCGTTTTACGATCCATAAATGACCTAAAATCTTATCCCAAACGTTTTTAAAAGAGCGCACTAAGTCCCCTATAAAGCGGGGGGAAAAATACCAGGATATATATGTTAAAACAACAATACATCTGGGTCAGACCGTCAGTTATTCGCATTTGTGTGCTGACTGGAAAAACGGTCTGGCAACTTTTTAATAGGAATTTCCTTTTTTTTTTCCAGCGCCGTGATATG
This sequence comes from Malacoctenus gilli, assembly GCA_032164315.1. NCBI lineage: Eukaryota > Metazoa > Chordata > Actinopteri > Blenniiformes > Labrisomidae > Malacoctenus > Malacoctenus gilli. The sequence continues at coordinate 5,835,243 of JASSRZ010000060.1, forward strand.
AACTGGCTTCCTGCCTCGGAGCAGATTAGAAAATTACCGTACGCTTTTATAGCCTCTCGCATTTCAGCCTCAGTTATTCCTATTTATTGTCTGGTCCTGACTCTGCGTTTAGGAGCAGGAACATTTTCGCAGGCACGACCTTCAACGTCCGCTCGCGCTCGGCGGAGAACTCGCACGTGGACGAGTGACGCAGCAGAAAAACGACGCGAGCGACGTCAGAAAAATTCAGTTCAGAGTTGCACCACTCGTAAAACGTCTCATCGTGAGGCACTGGACTGTCTGCACGGGAACAGTCAGCGGGGCAGCCAGACATGTGAAATCATTCGACGGTATTGAGCCAAAACCAACCGCTGCATTCGGAGCCGTGAACATTTGTGCGACTATTATTAGCTGGTGACACGCAGGCTTCTACTGTTTAAGTGGATGAGGAAAAAAAAGCGTGTGGTTCTTAATAAAGAAGCTCACACACGACTGAGAGGGCCACAGAAAAGTCAAAAGGAAGAACTTATCTGAACCCAGTCAGTGTGAAAAAGCTACTCTGTGCAATAGGAGTAAAAGTCCTGAAACTACTTGATAGAGTTACTTTGATTTGATGTTGTAAGTTGTCCGATTTCTCACTTTGACTGTGAAGTCTGCTCCGAGCGGGCCGACGATTCTCAGGACCTCCTTATCGGAGAGCTTCTGGTAGTCCAGGGTGGTGTTCTCCAGGTAGTACTGCCCCGATCGCTCCAGGAACACCTCACCGACGACCCCCTCCAGGGTCTTGCTCTCCACATCTGAACAAAACACAAAGGAACCATCAACCCACCGCACGTGATGACGAGTTTTCCCCTTTATTTGTCTTTTTTTCAGGGAGAGGGACGACGTTTATCGCCGTTTCGTTCCTCGATGCTGCGTCTCGCTATGGCGGGTAAGAGCGTCCAAGAGCAGAAAAGGAGGACGACTTTCATTCATCACTCGGATTCGGTTACACACCAAGAACACAGGCCCACTGTTGTGTTTGGATGCGACGGCTCTGGCACCGCCTGGGGGCTCATGCGGGCCTGCGAGCGGGCCAGCACCGCTGCAAGCTTTTTTCCCTTCCATGTTTGACCTCGCGCCACCCCTGACTTAACAGGGTCTTGTGTAATTCCTGGACGCCGGAGGAAAAACAGCGGAGCGGCACGGGAACTCGCCGTAACGAGCGGCAGTCGTCGTCTGTCGACAGCTGGTTATAATTTAAGCGCCCTCCGGCAAGAAGCGTGGGCGGATATATCTAATGAAAATATGTCCATTTAGGAATCTAATCTGTAAACTAAGCGTGGGGAGAGGATGGGTACGGAGAGGGAACATTTGATATCAATTTGATCGAGCGAGGAGTCCAACGCTGGAACACGAGCGATGATAGCTGGAATCAATGTCAACTATCTCTTCTCACGTAAGTCGAAGGAGTGGTCCGAATATGACACGGCCTCACAATGTGATGCAATCCAACCCAAGGAGGAGAGAAATTGAAACCACTCACATGAGCCCAAGCAGAACTTAATATTAGGACTGCGAAGGCAGAATTTATGGCCGAGCTGTGCGAGAGTTAAACCCAGAGACGTCGAGAGTTTCTTTGAGCTGTCGGACCTTCGTGTCACAAGTAACTGGTTTGGATGGAAGGGCACCCTGGACCTACCAGGACTTACACAAGTGAGCCGGGCCTTTCAGGACCAGGCGGACATGGCGGCTCTTGTACGGGATGATGACCACCGTGTCCTCAGCTTGAAGGAGGCGAACAGAAACAACACATCCAGTCAGATTTAAGCTCAGTTATCGTGTCAACATTAGATGGTAAACTGGGGATGGGATTGCTGACTCATCACATCCAACATTTCCCATGATGCTCTTCATCAGCAGCCTTCAATGAAAAAAGCAAAAGGTCAGAAATGTGAGGGAGGACTCTTTACTTTTTCCTGAAGCATGCTGGGAGTTGTAGTGGCCCCGGAAAAGTCGGCAGGACGAGCCGTCTCCGTTGCAGACGCCGCAGTTGTCCTCTTTTGTTGTGCTCCCCAGCTCATGATCACAACCAACGATCTGTCACATATAAACAACGAAAGAACCTTTAAATCAAATGTCACACGGTCCTTTCGTGTCTCATGTTTCGGTTCCTTTGATAGCACGAGACATCGTTTCATTGGCAGAAACACGGCCGCTTGTTTTGAATCCGACATCACCTGCAACCACGCTGAGTTGATTGATGGACGAAACCGAACCCACATCGGGACTCGGGGAGAACACATCCGAACCCGGATGTGTCTCTGCTGCGCGTGACGCCTCGGGACGCAACTTTATCCAACCGAGGAAAACTGCAGTGTAAAGTATTTCCTGGACTGTCAGTCAAATCGAGCACTGGTCTCATTGAATATTCATCGGTAAAGCGGCTGGCATGGCTCAAGAAGCAGGACGGTGCTCCGGCCTGCAGACCATCATCAACCAGAACCTATGAACAATGGCTGTTTGAGGTGGAAACAGACTTGCCTCTTGGTGCTTCAGAGGTAAAAAAAACAGTTAAGTAGGACTGAAATAATCAGTTCAACGACATGTTCTCCCACCTGGCACGCCCCACTGATGCACATGTCCAAGGATTCGGTATAGCAGCGGGTCCCGTCCAGCACCTTCGGGGCCAGTTCCACCACCAGGCCCGAGCCCTTGGCCTTACACTTGAGCGTGCAGGGGTTCTCCGGGTCGTTGTAGACGGGCAGCCACTCGTGGTACTCGCCCTGGTAGTGAACGTCCGCGTGGGCCGAACACTGCTGGGCTCGGAAGTCACCGGCATCTGCAGGGCAGTCCTGAATGGGGGGGGGGGACACACACACAAAGAACAACTCCCACTGTGAATTTGTATCCGAACTATGGTGACAAATCTGTGTGCAATTAGCAGCTTAAATGAGATGAAAAGTGTCACCACAAGTTCTCGCTTTTCTCTTCATGCAAAATGATTCAAGATGACTAAATTACACCCTTCAAACACGAAACCCAGACGGACATCGTTACATAAAGATGAGCCTGCAAGCTTACCACATTACTGCATGTGCGATATTTGATATTCTGCCCTTCGCAGGTCCTGCAGAAGAAGAAAGCAGAAGAGGCTGGTAACCGGCTTTGGGAGAGGGAAGGATGAAACAAACCACAGCACGCAACCCATCGTCTCGGCCCCGAGGCCGCTGGTTCCTCATCTGCCGACGCTTGGGCTCGTATTTTTTTGGAATCGCTCAGCAGTGAACGCAGTTCACCAGCGATAATGTGGGAACCCGCAAAACACGAGTCTGCGGCGTGTTCGCGAAAGCGTTCGAAGTCCAACTCGCACGACGTGGCCGTGCACAAACAAAAAAAGGGGATTTCAGAGGGGAGGGACGATAAACCTCGCAGATAAAGAAGATCTGGCTGTATTATTAATACGCTGATCTTATAATCATGTTTATTTTTCTTCATATAAACCTGCTGGGATGAACTCCTGACCTTCCCGGGGTGTAGCCTGCCTTTCGCTTAGATTATCCACATACAAGCACTCCTTATTTGATGTTATTCGAGGAACTCTCGAATTGAAGCAGTTCATAAACTCGAGATGAACTCATAGTTAAAGAGAAAATTGGGAAGGAAGGAAAAAAAATGCTGCGATAGTCAAACGCACTCACATTTGTCTTTTTGTACCAGTCTATAAACAAATCCTCCTTCTGCATGAAGCCAAAGTGGAGCGAAGCAGCACTAAAGCAGACACAGGAAAGCCTCCAGTCGGCGTCTGCTGAACAGATTGGAGCAGTTTGGACGGGGACTCTCAGCGTGACAGTCTGCAGCGTCTCGGGCCCAAATTGTGGAGCGCGCCACTTATTGAAAACGAGGCTCCCTTTTGTGCTTTGATGCCGAGTGATGATAAAGCATCGATGGTGACGGTGATAGGCCAATTACCCGAGACCCCGGTGGAAACTAATCAGATGATGTTCTTTGGAGTTTGGGAACTTAAGAGGAATTCCGCTGTCATCGGCCCTCAGCTAATCCGAAGCCGTGATTGGAGGCAACGTCGCCCGGTTTTGGGCTCGTGGATAAAAACGCGGGCTTAAGGACTTTCTTTTTTTTTTTTTCATACTATATTATTCCAGAGAGTGGAGGGACTGGATGTGGAGAGTGTGGCATGGCGAGCGCATTAGAGCCTGGGATGGAGCCAGACGGCCGGTGCTGCCAAGCCAAACAGCGGGTCACGAGGCTCGAACCCAAACAAGCGACTTTCAAAGAGCCGGAGTTGAGAGACAGGTAGCGAAGATTTGAATCAGTGTGGAAACTCACACAGGGACAAGCAATATATAAACTAGACGTATTAAAAAAAAAAAAAAAAGAAAGAGGGTAAAGGGAATAGAAATGAATTTCCCTTTTCATTTCCTCCTGTATTTGGAAGCTCCATGGTGAAGGCTGGGCAGGAGGAGCACCAGGAGGGGGACCGGGACTCGGGCGTCCTCATGGCGTCTTTGCTGGTCGGTGAAAAACAACTCGGTGGAATGATCTAAATTCCTGGTGCGCATAACTCACAGATTATGACTCTGCTTTTATTCTGTCGTTACACACAAAGAAAAAATACAGACTAAAGTCGTCCCCCCTCCCCGAAACTCGGAGCGGTCCCTTTTGATAATATTGGATGCGGAGTTGCGTTTGTCTGGCCCACGTCGCTCGTATACATGTCACCAGGTCTTCCCGCTAGATTGAAAGTAATTGCAGGCACGGCTTCATAAACCTTTGCCATAATATTGATACACTTGAGGAGTGGGGGCACGAGAGGTTTTATAATGATTCAAATATGCTCTCTCTGTGAGCTCTGCCGCTGATCAGCTCGAGAGACCCGGAGTCTCAGAGCCAGACAGCTTTGGCCCGGATTTTATTGACGTTTGGCATCCCTCGTCAAACCTAAAACGGTATTTCAGCAGAGATTATATTAGGTTTGTACAGCTTAGGATGTTTGCAAAGCAGCGGTGGTTCGAGAAGTGGACTCGTGAGTGGGTGGTTGCTGGTTCGAGTCCCCAGATAGGTACGGTGATAAGAATCCGTTTGTCCCCCTTGGCGGTTTCACTTTCATGCCAGGCCCGAGCCAGTTAAAAAGCTCTCTGCTTTGAAAAGATTTCACTTTTAACGACTTTATCCGTTTGAAACAGTCTGAAGCGCAGCTGTGACGTGTCGCTCGCACCGCCACAGTCGTTTACTGGCACCGCCTGTGCAGTTTTCGGTGACACTTCATCGCGGAGAGAGCTGCCTGTCCATTGGTGGCCATCTTTCTGACCCGATATGAAAGCAGCGCTCTGATTGGCCCTGGAGTCAGTTGAAAATAAAACGAAGCTTTGCTGCTTTTTCTCGCAAAATGGCAAAAACAGGGTAATAGAGTGTTTTGCCAGCCCGAGACCTCATAAATAGCGGAGCAGCACATTTTCTCGCCATAACACCCAATCCATATGTCTGCACTTGCTTGGAATCAGCGATGCTGTTGTTAATAATGGACTTTATGATCGAGTGAAGTGTGTTGTGTGGATGGGACTAATGAGGGCCAGGCCATCCCGCACATTGCATGCGATCTTTAGGGGGTTAACTAACCTTTGTGCTTTGCTGCACGCGCCAGAACTGTGAGTGTGTATCTGTGTGTGCATGTGTAAAAGTTGGGGTGCTATTGGTTGGGAGGGTGTTGCAGGCACACACGCACACACATGCACACACTCACACGTACACACACAAGGGGACTTGTGCTGTGCTTTTTAATGATGCTGTTTGATCTGCCACCCGAGGCCAGGCTACCGCTCCCTCATTCCCACGCGAGAGGGAGGCGAGTGGGGACGGGGTTTACCGAGGTTTACCCCCCCCCCCCGCCTTCAGCGCCGACCCTGCACGTTACTGCCATTGCCAAAGGAGACGTGAACTATAAACATGCAGCCCCACCCCCCTCTTCACCGAGCTGTGTGCATATTGCCTACAAATCCCACACACCTCTTAACCCGTCAATTGCTTTTACAGCCAGTAGCATTCTGAGGTTTGCCTGACCAAGAAACTCTGGGCAGGCGGGGAGAAGTGGTCGCGGCTGATATAATGAAATGAACTCCACAGAAGCCATTGACCTCAGTGTTTACAGTGCCGTACAGGGGGGGCGTCTGGCACATGGAATTTGAGGTTTTGATGGCGTTTGGCTTCCCACCCTCGCTCCCGACGCCCGCCACCGACGTATTCGCAGTCACAGAGCGGTGGGAGCAACGCAGGGGGATAATGTATCTCGGTGGTGACCCGGGGCATGACCCGCCCTGTTTTGTCAGTTCGTCTTCAGGCGGTTGCATTGCTGCATGAGCTCACTGGCTGCCTCCATCAGCGGTGGTGCTCACTCTGGGGGGGGGGGGGGGGGGGGGGGGGGGGGGCGGCGGGGGGGGGGGGCGGGGGGGGGGGGGG
>JASSRZ010000060.1:5846398-5871963 GCA_032164315.1 Malacoctenus gilli
CCCCCCCCCCCCCCCCCCCCCCCCCCCCCCCCCCCCCCCCCCCCCCCCCCCCCCCCCCCCCCCCCCCCCCCCTCTCGAGCCCCGTGAGTCCTCTGGCAGTTCGGCCAATCAATAAATGGGCCTCAGTCAGACGTGCTTGTGCAAACAAGGAGCCGAGCCAGCTGCAACTTCACAACTTCACACATTTCTGCGTGTGCGTGCGTGTGTGTGTGTGTGTGTGTGTGTGTGTGTGTGTGTGTGTGTGTGTGTGTCAGACCAAGAATAATGGCAGACAGACAACTATTGAACAATTTTCGATTTTTCCGTTTCTTCTCCTAATATCTCACATTTCTGTCTCTTTCATTCCTCTCTTCTCCATCGCATGCCTCTCGTTCTTTTCTTCCTCCCCTCCTCGTGCCACTGTTTCCCATTTCTTTTTAAGGCTGCGGCCAGTTTTTGCCCTGCCCGCTTCCAGCACCCCTGTTTTGAAAATGTCAGAACCGGCGGTATCTTTAGAAAATGACTGGATTCCCACAGAAACACAGCGGCTGCCTCGGAGCTCGCTCCTGAACAAAACGGGGACCTATTTCGGGTCACATGACCTCCAGTGGACCAGACCGCGCTCTGTTTTCCGCACGTGAAAGCCCCATGTAAATCCGATGACATAGTCCGGTCACCGGAGCTATCAGGATCAACTTCTCAGCCCGGGTGACTTTTCTTTTCCCCCCCGAATCTTTTATGAGCTAAAGGTCCACTTCAATGGAGCCTTTCATAACATCTGGCAGTTTCAGCCGGGGAACATTCACACTGCGGAGGTGGGGAACAAGCCAGGTGTCCCCTGGAGGGACAGATCCTTTGGTTATAGAGGAAAAAAACACCAGTCAGGATGGACGGCAGCGACTTTTTGATACCCCGAGCGGCTTCCCGGTTTTTGTTCAGCGACACAAAATCTGACGCGACTTTAAAAATAGGCCGCTGCCCCCGCCCCCCCCCCCCCCCCCGGACGTGACTTCCAAGGCGGTAGGCACTCGCTCAGACAGGCAGAGCCCGACGATTCCAAAGACAATAAAAACTCTGTGCCCCCTCAAATCAAGACTCCAGATCGGCCTTCCAATCAAACACCAAAATCAAAAAACCACATAATTGCTATCAATTAAGGCCGCCAGGAATTCGCTGCACTCCAGTGCAAACAGTTCGGCAACCCTAATCACAACATCGGAGCGGATGTCTCGACACTTTACTCGCACACACACAGACACACACACACGTTTTGTATTGAGTTCTCCGTGTTGAGAAGTTCTCACTCACTGCTGACACTATAGGACTTCGCTTGTTTGATTTGGTCGAGCGGGATGTCTGTACATTCCACGAATTTGGAGAATTATCGAAAACACATACACACACACACACGCGTGCACACACACGCTTCACACCGACGTATTTCGAGGTGCCAGCAGGGAGGGACGTGGACGCGCACATTTTTCACGGGCCCACACGGCCGTTCTTCACCCCCGCGCCGCCCTTAATCCGCAACCTTCTGATATTTGCTTTCAGAAGAAAATCCATCTCATATTTGCAAATGTGCGACTACAGAAAAATAAACCGTGGCACCGGTGATGTGCCCGGAGTTCAAAACCAAAACACCCGAGGAGGAAATTAACGCGTTTGATTGACGCGAGCTTGGAGCCGGCTCGCCGCCACAGCGTTGTCGGAGGTGTCTCCTGACAGGTTAAACAATGACTCGCGAGGATGATGAGGTGAGAAAAAAAACGATATCGCGTATTGTTATTTTACGGGCCGGCGGATCGCGTTGCGCGAGGAAGCATGCGGGAGGTTCCGAGGATTAGGGGCGGCTGATTGTGCGTCCACAAATGCGGTCGTCTGGTGTTTGAAAAGATAACTCCGCTTTATTGCCGCCTGGACCCGACCGTCGCATACTCGCCCACGCGTCTTATCAGCGATCATAACATTGCGTGCCAAGTAATTGCTGACATCTGGGAAACAAGGGGAAATCACAAGCGGCAGAGCCTGGGACAAGCAAACAGGTTGTAAACAAAGTTCCATTGACACTGGAATGACGCGCGTTCAACGCAGATGGCGACTTTACGACATGCCCGTGATCAAAATCCACTGATACGGTGCTTTTACTTTGAAGGTTCCTGGGTTTGTGTGTCAAAATGACACGAGAGAAGCTCTCTCATCCCGAATGCTTTTGGAGGTCTTGTAAAAGGGTCAACAAGTGGGCTTTCCAAGCAGCCGACGCTCAACCGATCCTTCCCTCCACTCCTCTGCCGACAGAAAAAAAAGGGGCTCGGAGTTAATAGATTGCTGTATTACGAGGTGACGACCTGAGTTAACAGTCCCGGCGTTCCCAGAAAGAGGCCGAAAATGAAGCTGAAGTTACCGGTGGCTGCTCCGCTCCAGGGCTCTAACCGGGCTCCCCCGAGGCGACTTAAATGGTTCAGCCGGGATAAATGGTAGCCTCCCGTACGTGCTCTGGCCGTGATTTACGCCAAAGTCATTGTTTAAAAAGCTTTCTGGGCCCGCAGTATAAAATGTTTTAGCAGGACGAGGACTTTTTACGAGTTGCAGCTGAAAATCAGCCACACTCTCCCCGCCCCGGCCCAAAACCAGGAGATTAAAACGTCGACGTAATTCCCTCACATTCAGCTAAATCCAATTTGAGCCAGATGGGAGGTGAAACGGGAGAGTGGCAGCTTGAAGTGAACAGTCACATCACTGCAACATGCACGTCAGCCCACGCAGGCTTTGAACCGCGTCGGGTTTTGATATCAAAATCGATCAAATCTCTGGAATTAAACACTATTTCCTGTGAATTGATGGTATCTGAAGGAGACAGCTTTATGGGGTTATTAACATGCCTTCTGAGGACACTGTATCATGGTTTTAGGTGGGAGGCTGATCCGCGCCGCATCCGAGGCCTCGGAATAAATAACGCGCTCGGGGGACGGACAAACGCCAACTCGGCGTTGGCCGGGGCCCGTCGGCGCTGGCACGGAGTCCCGCACATCTTCTGACTGAACTCCCCCCGCGGCTCTGCAGAGGAAGGCGTTTGTTCTGCCTGGCGACTGGTCCCGGGACCTCTCTCTTTTTTTTTTTTACTTACAGCGTGAACAAAAACAAGATGATTTGTTCCTCAGGAATCGCAAAGGCGCATAAGAAGGACCTGTCAGCTCGCATTGCCGCGGAACGGCCGGCGAGGCTTTCCTGGATAATGGCGGTTTCAGCATTGAGAATTGGGAATTTATCTGTTGCATCCGACGGGGGGGAGAAAAAGTGGAAGAGGAGGATAATGTAACAAAGGAAACATTTATAAACATCTGAGGCTGACAGGACTGCCGAGAGGACCGCCTCCTCTGTAGCAAAGTGCTCGCAAACCCCACCCTCGTGGAAACGCAGGAGCCTTGGAGATCTCAAAGGGCAGTTTTGCTGGGAATGAGATCGTGAGGTAGGTATTCAGAAGGAAAACAAAAGCTCGAGCAAAGATACGCAACTAATCCTAAGAATCCCTCACAGACGCGTCTTACAGTCACCGTTTCTGAAGGAAGGAGGAAGTTCGATGTGTGCCAAGTGGGTCAAATCTCTCGTCAAGGCGCGATATTTCAGATTAAATGACCGAATACTTTATAGTGACACACTGAATAAGCCAATAACCGCAGTCTGATCCCACCTGAGCAAACCTCTAAATGTCCCCAGACGGCCCACAGCGCGGGGGGGTGGGGACTTGGAGCACGTAATTAAGAATGAGCAGTGACATTTACGGCTTCCCGGAGGTGCGTTCACGTGTTCGCAGCACCCAGCTTTTCCCATTCGCACATTCGAGACGGCGCTCGTATGTTTTAGCAGCTTTCTGGTGAATGCACAGGCGAAGTCCATCAGGGTTTCCCCCACAACGCCGACTCCACACACACACACACGTGCACACACGTGCGCATTCCCCCATCCCTGTTTCACTCAACCACGGCCACTGTGGCATTTTAAAGAGGGTATGAAAACAGGGGGATGTGCATAAATTAGCCGCGTAAAGCCGCTGGAGTCGGCGAAACGGGCCCGCCAAGGTGGGCTGGGGAGGAAACGGGGAGCGTGGGACCTGCAGCCGGAGCTGGGCAGACGCGAAGCATCAGGGCTTATTTATGGACGAGCCCGCGACAAGTTGATCCCGCGCGTCTGAAGCTGGAGACCACATTGCCATGTCATCTGGGTATCACGCCCCCCCCCCCCTCAGAAGAGCTCATTCACCTTTTTCTACTAAACTGTGCTTCACTCTTGCAGATCACGAAAAAGGGCCAAACTTCGCCATCGTTTCTACCTCCCGGTGTTGTGAAACTGACCAGAAGACGCGAGCGCACTTGCATCCTGCTCCTGTCGTCTCCAAACTCCTTCCTGTCCACTTGCGTTAAAAGGACGAACTCGACGAGCAATGTCCTGAACACGACATTCTGACTTTAACTTGACTATTTGGCAGCGGATTTTGCGTTTTCCCCCCACAAACGCCCGAACAGTTCAACTCCTCTGATTACATCCGAGCGTTTGGACTCCGATCGAATCCATCATCCGTCACTTCACCAGTTAATACGCGTCTCTCGTTGTCCAGGAGCTTAATAGCTCAATCATCTCCTTACGAGGAGGACTAAAAAATCTAATGTGCTCCAGCGGCGCTCCGACCGGTCTCCATGACTGCGGAGGAATGCTAAACCCTGGACGGCCTGCCGGAGAGGTCAGCGCTGGAAGCTCGGCGCCATGATGAAAAAATATTGCAGTCATTTGCGGGAGCCATTTGCGGTAATCAACACGGTGAAACTCAAGCTTTTTTGGCCCGCAACCGGCTCCATCAGGAACTGCAAATACGACGTGCATGCCCGGGGGTCAGGGTTCACGGCCGGCGATTAAACTTTGGTTCGAGTGTGAAAACAACTCGATATCAAGAGAGAAAAAGCCTCAAAAACACAAAGAAACAAGCGAATGTACGGGGACTCCAAAGACGGAGCGACGACGAGGCTTTTTAATGACACCCCGAGACGCTCACCAGCTCCTCGGACACGAAACAGACTCTCTTGTTAACATCCTTCGTAATTGCAGAACGAGACACAACATTTCTCTCGCAATTCTCTCGGAGGGGAAAGGCACCTGGTTCGTCTCAGGGGCTCATTATTCACGATGTGCGAGCGCGGACGTCTCGCGCTCAAAGCCTTCCACGGGAGACGCGTCTGATCCGCCGGACACGCGGCGCGCGGCTCGGGTTTCGCTTTTTAACCCTGAAATTAAGTCACATCGGCAACATGTGTTTTCCATTCCTCCAAAATGCATTGTGTGTTGCCTTTGGCTCAGGGCTGATCACAGAAAGCGATAGTGATGTGATGAAGGTGGTCGAAGGAGGCTCGAACCTTCGCCGCGTCCTCAGGAATCGGACATTTTTCACCCGGTTAAATAATGACGCAATTACACCGAGAGCAGCGGGCCGTGTGTACCTCAGTTCCTTCTTCTGACCTCCACCTGACCTACAAATATGGAAACCATTAGAGCGGGAACAGACGACACCTCGCGCACATTGTTCCGATCCCTCCTTTTGTGAAACCCCAGAAAAAAAAAACGAGAAACCCGCAGAAGGGTTCAGAAGCGTGCGGCGGGGTTTTCAACAAAACACTTCTGGGGTCATTACTCATCCTCTGACGAAGGCTCGCCTCCGGACGAAACGCGCTGGCTTCGGCCGGCTGCTCGGAGGAGCGCAGGCTGAGGTGACTTCCGCGCGATCGCTTCACCGCTTCGACACGCCACGGTTTGGTCGATACGCTTCGCAAAATCGGCCGCGACGCGTCATCCGAGTCCGAGCGGCTTGAGAAAGTCCATCACTTTGACGGAATTTCAACCTCGATCTGCCAACAAGTTCTCGGTCGACCTTTGTCGGCTCGAGGTTCTCCTCAGGTTCGACGTGTGCACCGTCTTGACTTTCTCAACTCTGGAAAGGATTTCCAAGGAACATAATTAAATAATTATATTTCACAACCTCAAACGTTTATTTTTCCATGCCTGAGCGCAAATAGAAGAAAACGACATGCGCTGCTACGTAATACACCTCCCCGTCCAGAGCTTGCAAGGGGGGGGGGGGGGGTCCGAGGGCGCTGACAGCCCTTTCAAGCGGCCACACTTCAACACGTCCGCTGGACTTCGTCCTGCGGCGAGCGGCAACCCGTCGGGCTGCCCGCCGTGCAGCTCTGCGATCAGGCATCCACGCGCTCCTGCAGGTACTCGGTACCGCCGACTCTTCCAACCGAGGGAGATGCAACGTGCAAACGGCGCAGGACGGCTCAGAAGAGGCAAAACAGTGGGTTTCAGAGATTTTTAAAGTGTCACTCCATCTCCTCTCTTTTCCATTCCCATCAAATGTGCACCGAATTCCCAGGGTAGTGTTTCAGCTCAGGCTGTCACGGCTTATTCAGCCAATCAGGGATCTGAAGGGGAAAAAGCGCACTCGCGCCTTCTGTCCCGCACTTCTTTTCCAAAACCACCGGCGTATCGAATGCACGGCGCAAAACACGGGGTCAACAAGAAAATCGGGCCCACGGGACAAATATTAGGGCTCTTTACCAGAACCCTCAAGAGGAACGCGGCCTTAGAAAAAGACACGCGTCCGTCCGAACCTCCGAGTTCCCCCATCGGCGAAGGAGAGTCTCAAAACTCTTGTTCGAGGTGGAAAACATCATGTCGAGGTGGAAGCCAAGCGTTGGAAAAGTCCAAAAACCCACAAGATGATGGCAGAAAACAGCTGACATCAGTGCGTCACTCAGGATGATGACAAGAATTCTCCTCCTTCAGGTTGTTTTTGTTTGTGACTGCGAAAGAAACCCTAACCTTTCATTTGTGATGTGAAAAAGGAGGCTCAACAGTTACGAGTTCAAAGCCGCAGTGGAGCTCTCGTGCGACACGGGATGGAGGGAAAAACTTTTCCACGTCTCGAAGAGTTTCGGTCATGATTTCACGGGGAAATGTCAAATTATCTCTTATATGGAGTTACAGGATTTGTGCAATAATGATAGGTTGCCGCTGGCCTCGGAAACCTGCATCAGAGTGCACCGAGGGTACGAGAGAGCGAGGGGGCGGGGGGGACAACGGGAGAAAGAGAGGAGAGGGGATAAGAAACTGTGGGAGCGTGTGCGTGAGCGTGTGTGTACACCACTCACAACTGTATGCCAAGTACTACATCATCCCCCTGAATTGCACTTTGAGGGAAACCAGTTTATATTGCAAAGCTCACGCCTTGGGGGCTACATTACTTTATATTAGTGTTGAAACAAGGAAATTACATCAAGCTTCTCTTTCACAGTTTACACAACAAAAATCAGCGAGTGCACGCTTGTGAAAAGAAACCTCATGCGTCCTTCAGAGGTTCGAGTGTGCCCAGGTGACGGCAAGCTTGGAGGGGGGGGGGGGGGACATTTGGACGCCTGACTGAAGTGGAACCGCACAGGAAAGGAGCTGCAGTGGATCAGTTCACCCCCAGTCCGCCGCACGCTCCCACATGGAGAGGAGGGGGGGAGAAAAAGGTGCTCCTACCCTGTTTTCCCAGGAGCCTTTGGGCTCACAGCTGTCCAAATACGCTACTGTAGTGAACTCCCAAACAGCAGTGTTTGCACTGGTATGCAGGTCACAGACTGGGTAGTGATGGTGGAGAGGAGAGGACGAACGTGGATGCTGGTTGAGAAGACACACACTACAAGAATGTACTTGATGTAAAATGCATTTAGCTGAAGGTTATACACATCATTTTACTTCGATGTCATCTCTTGCACAGATAATTTATTGGTGCTTGTGTCACTTTTTACTTGTTTACATTCAATTAATCAGACAGAAAACAGGTTAAGTCAACTGATATATTACTGTACTGGTAAGAAATAAAGTTAAAATTAGGAAAATTCGTTTATGCCTAATGTCCTTTTGTATTTTTACACTTTAAGACTTCTTTCTTTGCTGAAAAAGTCTTTAACCTGCAGATTTGTGAATACCTGAGCAGCTAATTGTGGCTCAAGGGTATCATCTTGTGGCTGATGGGTGGAACTGCAATTCTGAGAAAGAAGCGTTGCTTTAAAGTTGGAAAGCAAGAAAACAAGTTTGCTCCATCTGACAGACCAGTGACCACACAACAACAAGCGACCATTTCCCTCATGTTGGGAGCTAAAACAAATCAGCAATCATTTGTCAGTGACCTCTGACAATGACCCTGAGCACAGAGTCAGTGGTTGTTGCATAAACACAGTGACGAGACATGTTTGAGTGTGTGTTTGTGTGTTTCTCCCAGCCTCTCATCGGAGACGGCAGTTCAAATGAGCCTATAGCTTCTGGCATCAGACACAAAATGAGTGGGTGTTAAAACAAACCGTCGCTGGCACTCTCAGACAGCGACGACGTGCCCATGCATCACACACACCGCCAGCGTGCACGCGTTCAGTCATTAGCAGCTTCTATAAACACAAACACTTTCCTCCCGACGTGCCTTCAGCGTCAAATCCTCACTCAGAGAAAACGACACGACTGAGGCCCCCCCCCCTGTTTTCGTCTGCATGTGCCAGACGGGAGCCCGCAAGCTGAGCTCATCTCGCAGGGCTTCACTCCGCGCCTCCCCTCTAATTGGTGTCTTTTGCCGTGCACCGCCGTGCAATTGAGGGCAAACCAGCGCCAGGGCTTAACCCACCCTCCCCTCTTGCTCGGTTGCCCCCTCTGCCCCCCCCTGCTTCCCGATCGCTTCATCACGTATGGCATCCCGGTGAAAGACGGAGCGAGAGAGAGAGAGAGAGACGCTCTCCCCCGTCATTATCCCTGTGAGGTCATTTCAGAGAGCCGATTTGCCCGTTTGCTTGTGGTTCAACCTGTGAAAACCGAAGGCGCCACAAATCAGCGGAGACCAACGCGGGGGCCCGTTCTCGACTATAAGGAAATGAAAGCGTGCGGAACATTACAGGGGTCAGGAGAAGAGGGCCTGTGGAAGAGGTTCGTCCTGTTCCCGAGCCCCGCTCCCAATATTTCTTCCCCTTTGTGCTTGTTTTCTGCACAATATTAATGCTTTCATCGGTGATCAAGTGATTGATGACTTTATTTTCCCTCCTGAAGATATTCCGCGTTTGGCTCCGCGGCGACGCGAAGATTAACATCGTAAATCACGGGCGGACCGGCTGTTCGCCGGCGCACCGAATGACAAGACAACGCAGACGCGTCGGCCGGGGACGGCGCGGCGGCCCGAGCCCCGGCGGTTCGTCTTCAGTCAACTAACACCCTGGCTGCGGGCCAGGGGGGGCCTCCGGGACCTCCATCGCTCATAAATCTGGAAGCTTCAATACTCCGCTGGGTCACCTTACATTGTGATTTGGACTTGGGGTGAAAAAAAAAAAGAGAGGGTGGGGGTGGGGGGGGGGGGGGGAATCCAGGAAATCTGCGTGCCTGTCGTGGGAGGATGCACCTCGCCTGCAGCACCAGATGCTCGTCAATGCAGGAATTGTTTGTGGGTGATGTTTTGGTCGTGAGTCTGCGTCTCCCAGCTCGAAAGGGATCGTGCTTTAACTCTTTCAGCTCCAAACCTCTCGACTGTCCAACTCTTCCTCTTTACTTATTGTTGATGGGGCGGTAAAAACTTCCTGGGTGCACATAACGCAAATCTCTCAAGAAGTCACATGACTGGCTGACCTGACCTGCATGATTTCAACTAAAAACGGGGAACATTTAGACTTTATTCCCTCCATGTGTCCTCCTCTAAGTGTTTTCTCGTGTTCTGCACAGTTAGATTCCCATTCAAGACGTCCTCCGAGGTATTTTACACATCAGCACTGCACTCGGCTTTAAGCCCTCCGAGTTTAAGCGTGTGTAAGCGTGGGATCGTGGCAGCACGCAAGAGAAACTCGAATGTATACAACCTGAAGAGATCCTTAAATTGTGCTTATTTGAAGTCCACGGCTTACCTCCGCGTTGTATAAAGAGCGGGCCCTAAGTAGGGGCCTTCTTGTGTTGCAACCATTGTTCACTTTTCAGCTTGGAAGAGTGTCAGGGTCATTTTTCAATTTTGTGGTTTGTGAACAGATTACATTCTCTCCCAGGGCTCCCTGGGAGCAAAAAAACCCCCAAAAAAACACTGTGTGTGCATGCAGGACAGTGCCAGCTCCATCGGACGCCTGCGTGTGTTCGTGTGTGTGTGAACGCAGCCGAGGATCCGCTGTCGGTCCGCACACACACACTCATACACTTCTGATTTTCTCGTGTTTACGCTCAGACCACTCACGCCGCTTTGCAGTGATTGGTTCTCCGCATGCACCAGAGGGAGACCACCACGCTCAGACCAAATCCCTCTTTCAATATGCTTTAAGTCCTGCGCACCCAAAAATGCAGAGGGGTGTGTGTGTGTGTGTGTGTATGCGTGCTAGACTTTTAAAAAAAACCTGAAACTCTCCCGTGAGTTTGTAACGCACAGAGAGACATGCTCCACCGCCTCATGCCCTGCAGAGGTGCGGGGGCTCACGTTACATTTTGGAAGCGGCGGTTTCGCTGTTATCCAAAACAATTTATGCACGGGGTGAAGGACGAAGGGAACGCTGCGCCAAAGCGCTGAGAGTGACTGGAAGTATGGATGTTAAACAAGAGGCTGCCCCCCCCCCCACCTCCTCAAAAAGCTCCTTCAGGATGTTTATCTGAGGATTCGTTGTGTTTTATTTGACTGAGAAATCAAAACACAACATCTGTCATTAGTTACAATTTACCTGCACTTTAAATCAAAACAGAATCCAAGCAGCATCTTGATAACTGAGGGTGCTGTGATGGATGACAGTTTCAAAGTAAAAGCCTCCAGCTCACACCTGTCATCAGGTGTTTGACTTTTTAGGTAATGGATCAGAGAGGGAGCATGTTAGGATTTATTGTGAAAATACAGACTGCCGAGCTCTGCAGGGCTCTATTGGTGTATTTTCTATGCAGGATAATTCACCAGATGAAAGGTGCGCGAACCCGAGGGACAGCCGAGCTCCTGTACACAGTCGGTTCAGTTAGATCACATTTCTTCATATATACAGAAACCGAGAAAAGCCGTCCATTCAAGCCGCGAGTCTCGCTGCTCGCAACAGGCCAAACCTCCCACGACCACAACAAAACACAGCTTTCCGCGAGAGAGAGCTGGAAGGTGGTAAACGGCCGCTTCGACCGCTCAACGGCGGCCGTTTATCTCCCACAACACAGAGCGGTCGGAGGCCACAGCGCGGAGAGAGGGGAGAGGCTTTGGGTTTGCAGCCTGCCCACCGCTTCACCCGGAGCTCGCTCTGCATGGGTGGCAGGGATCCTTCAGCAGCAGGTAATTACTGCTGTAACTCAGGTTCACGCTGCTGCTTACACTGGAAATTGGCGACGGGCCGCAGGCCGGCTGAGCCAAGTGTCCACTGCGGGAGGACTGTGCGCGGAATAAAAGTTAGTCGCAGCCTCTCGGAAGAAAGTTCATCTATTTCAAATCAATAAGCGCACAGGCTCAATCTATAACCGAACGGCGTTGCCGACTCAGTGGCGATGAATTACAGGGAACAAATCACAGCCAGAAAAAGCCGCCCTGATTGAGATGTTGTTCTCTGGCAGCGGGCTTCTTGTTTGGAGCACTGCGGCGGGATTTAATTGAGCTTAATGTGCTCTTATTCAACAGTCGCGAAGCCACGAACATGACAAAGGCCTGGAGTGATCTTTCCCCCACGTGTCCGAGCACACACACACACACACCAAGCCAGAAAACGAGAAGCCTAATCGCAACAATCGCCACTTGGAGGCAATTAGTGCACGCTGCGCCAAGAGCCAAAGCCGAGACGTCCAAAAACCAAAAAGAAAAAATCCTGGATCAAACTCGATGGCTTCGGCACCGCCCCCCCCCCCCGATTGCATGAACGCGTCTGTGTTTGTGCACGCCGGCGTGGATGCGTGCCGAAAAACAAACATCTGCGACGGCGGAGTGCAACCTGAAATGTAAACAATTCGGGAATCGATCGCACGGCCAGAGCATGCGTTGCGTGCCTTCACACGCCCGGTGGGGGAGGCGCGGATCGGGTGAGGAGAGAAGTGCGCGAGGGTGACGGGGTGGGGTGGCGGCAGCGGCGGCGGCGGTGGGGATGGGAGGAGAGGGGAGGGGGGGCGGATTTCTCATTAATCAAAGACACAGTTTCGCACGAGGTGACATGCAATAGCGTTGAATGCGAAGGGGGGGGGGGGTGCCAAATCACAAACACATGGGGGCCTGTACGTATAGTCCAGCATATGCATATGTCAGCATGCAAACACAAACAACTATGGGATTACATGAGGGTGCGCTGCACAAAGGTTTATGCAGAGGGGCGTGTGTGTCTGTGTCTGTGTGTGCGTGTATGTGCCTGCAATCAACACCCACATTCTGTTATGTGGCTGTTGTGGCAAGGTCTCATCCCCGCTGATGTTACCTCAGCAGCACCACTCCAATACCCGCAGCGCTGACGCGCAGCCACATCAAGCCGAGGGGGGGCTCACTGTGGCACGATGCGCGCCAAGGATTTACTGAACACATATGCTGATGGAACAAACACGGAGGGGGGGGGGGTGAGAAAAAGATCCCCCGGCCAAAGCCACGTGGCTTCGCACCGCATTCACCAGCACTCAGCACTTTCTCTTCAAGAGCGCCGGGGACGCGGCCTCCAAACAGCGCTCGCGAGTGCCAAACGCCGGTCAGACGAGTCTCCCGATTGGCTGCCTGTCGTTGGAGCTCCTCGCGCTTTGGGTGGAAACGCAGCGTCCCAGGCCAAACAAAGCCTCGGGGTCTTTCGGCCAGTCTCCTGCCGAAACAAGCGGCAACCGGAGTTGAGGAAAAACGATGTCACCGCGAACTTACCGCTTTGCGGCTTCTCTCATCCGACAGCTGCTCGGGCAGCTTCACACACAAGCGGTGCAGCCGATAAACAGCCGAGTCAGTCGAATGCAAAAAGGAGATTGCACGGGTGTTGGTTTTTCCATTTGTTTGCACAAAAATTCACAAAGATCTTGACGGATTCGGATGAAATTGTAACACCAGGGGGCAGAGCAACGAGGAGCGGACAGAAGGAGGAAAAAAAAAACCCTTCGGCCGAAACATCCCTCCTGCCCTGCCAAAACTATCATGTCCATCCCTTTAATGAAGACAAATGAAGTGTTTAATTGTGCAGGACCGTTTGCCCTTTGCACCTGGCGCCGCACGCAAAACACAGCTGCCAAGTCGCCGCACAGCTGAGCAACGGGCCCCTCTGAGCGAGCTGCCGCTGCCACGGCGACCGAACGCTCGCCGCCTTCGCCGCCCCGTCCGCCTGCGATAACTCGGGACACCCCGACACCCTGCCACGTCGCCCCCCCCCGTGGAGAGGCGAGCAAAGCAGCACCGCCGGCTGCTGTCTGGCGGCGCAGCTGAGCATGTAAAGACCCGAAGGCCTTAAATGCTTGGCATATCACGAAGCGGCGTTCAACAAAACATCCATCATTCACAACAATGGGAAAGATGGGAGGGAGAAAACAGCGCACAGCACTTGTTCCCTGAAACATGTGGGAACACGCCAAAGCGGAAGTGTCCAAACATCGAGCCGCACGTCTTTGCTGCGCGGCGGAGTTCTAATGACAGTCATTACCAGCCGCTTTACGGCCTCAACCCGTCATATTCGGCCCATTCCCAGTGTGTTTAACACAAACTGTGACCCAACGCTGCAATCACGCAGACCCACAACGTACATAAATAGGTTTACAGGGGCAACAAAAACTGCCACTGACGCTCTGCAGACGAGGGACGTGCAGGTGGGCGACGGTGACGTTCGATCGCTTCGTGAGAGTTGAAATGTACTTTCAAGTGACAGACTGGAAACTGCAAACTGTGCGTTGTTTTCTGGTTGTTCTGAGGTTCGTTTTTTGGGTCTTCACGTGAGAAAGGGACATCACGAGAAGGATTTACACAAGACAACTTCGAGCACGCGGTCAAAGTCAGTGCAGCTGATGGAAAACTTTACGATCGCACAAACACGGCGAAAAACAGACACATGCGCGCAACACCTACGCACACACCCGGCCAGTAAATGAGGGCTCAGCTTGCAGGAAGCCGCTTTAAAAAGTTGCCTGTTGACAGGATGATCATATTTGCTGTCTAGACCGGAGCGACTGAGGAGAAAACCGGGCGGCGAGTTCACTCCTATCTCCTTCCTCCTCCTCCTCCTCCTTTCTCTCTGCCATCCCGACACTTCCAACACTTGTTCGCTGTCCTCCTTTCTCTCTCTCTCTCTCTCTCTCTCTCTCTCTCTCTCTCTCTCTCTCTCCTTCCAACACCCCAGGCTGAGACGGAGATACCACCCAAGTTCTGCTTACATAACCGGGACCTCGAAAGAGATGGAGTTTCAGTCTTACACATGAGTTCTCTCTCTGATGTTAGACGCGAATAAAGGAGCAAATCTGAAAGTCTGAGGACGACTTTTTAACGAGATTTCGGTTAATTCTACATCAAACTGGAGCAGATCAAACAAACACAAACGAAGTGGGAAAAGCCAAGCTGAGAATTAATGGGCCAATTTTTCTGTTTGACTTCACAGTCTTCTTCTTACGGTCTTCCTCATACTTCAGCGGCCAGCATCCCGTCCGCCCGACCCCCCACGCGCTCGAGTCAGGAACTCCTCAGCCCCAATAAAAA
The DNA here is from genome assembly GCA_032164315.1 of Malacoctenus gilli. Taxonomy (NCBI): domain Eukaryota; kingdom Metazoa; phylum Chordata; class Actinopteri; order Blenniiformes; family Labrisomidae; genus Malacoctenus; species Malacoctenus gilli. The sequence goes on from JASSRZ010000060.1 coordinate 5,861,070, forward strand.
AAAAAAAAGAACCTCAAACCCCGAGGCTCCACAGGACATGTTCGCCGTCGCATAACGAACGCGAGTTCATTTGCGAAGGTATGTCGGCGCTTGAGCCGCGCTTCCCTGCGAAATGCCTCCGCGGACCCTGCCAGTAAAAACAGTGGTACTGGAGGGAACAATTTCTCCGTGGCTCTCTTGGGGGGGGGGGGGGGGGTTGTAGGGTGGCGAGGAGGTCAGTCTGACTGCCCACCGACCGACCCAGGTACGGCGTCCTGAAAGAGGAAGCAAAAGGCCGCACGAGTTTGTCACGTAGCACCTGTGCGTCCACCGAAAACGGCCAGAACGGCCAAGTCATTCGAATAGAAACCCTACAGAGTGACTGAGGCTTGGACTCCATTAATACAGAGTGGATTTAGAAATACCATTCGTATGAGGTTTGAGAAGCCCTCAAAACCTTTCGCTGATTCACATTTGAAAAAATCTTCTTGAGGTCGATGCGTCTTAAATCATCCTGCAGCTTGGTTACAGCCCGAAGTCCAAGCGCTGTAAAGGTAGCTGCTTGTGGTTTCTAACTACACTCCTTTAAACAAGTACCGCAGTATTTAAATTCTTGACTCCTAATAAGAGTTTGTCGATGGTTTTTCCATTAAGCCTGCCTTTGGGACCTGAAAGACCACGTTAAAGAGGGGAAGAAGAGGAAAAAGCATCCAAAAAAAAAAAAAAAACAACCGACAAGGAGAAGTTTTATGAAGATTTCAGGTCGGGCAGCAAAAAAGAGGCGAGTTGCACCGAGCCGCGTCGCCCAGAGGGAGCTCTGATCCCCTCTTTGAACTGGAAAGCGAGCCCCGTGCACGGCCGCTCCGCGAGGCGGCGCAACACGTGCGAAATGTCACACAAGCTCTAAAGTTCCTGCTTTGAATAGTGATTCTTCCGTTTCAAAGGGAACGCCAGCGGGCCTGATTGGAGCTGAAGACGACTGAATATTCAGAACGCCGGGGTTCAAGGGAGTCGTCGCCGGGAAGCACGGAAACAGTCGGGTCCCTTACATAATGTCCCCGCTGCAAGCAAGGACTCGCGCATCAGCGCTCACCTCAGGATTGCGTTATTGTTTGGTATCGGCGGCCTAAAAAAACTCCCTTTGATCCAACAGATTCCTTTCAAAGCGCTCCAGGACCGATCCCATCACGCAGGAACGGCGAGACACGCGAGCTCCCGCGTCGGTATGCGCGACAGCGGCAGTCCGCTCCCACCCAATTAGATAAAAGATTTGGGCGAGAGCCCGGCCTCCGGAAAAAAAACAACAAAAAAATGACTCGCGTCTCGTCGGGAGGTGATGACAAGTGGGCGTGGCGTTCGCGGCGAGCAGCGCGCCCCCACCCTCCGACATGCAACCAGTGTCGGGGCGTGCGCGCTCGCACGTGCGAGCCCTGGTTCGCATCAAGCGGGGTCCGCCCGCCGTCCGATTCCACCTCCTCTCCCGAGTTCCCACAATCATCACTCACAAACACTCATTACTGAGGTGCGACGTACATGAGTTTGCACTCCTTTTGGTGTCATGCGCGCCCTCCATGATTTGCGAGCGCTTTCTAAGAGCTGGAGCTGGATTTTATCTGACATCTCAATTTATTTCGGGTGTAAATTCTGAAAAAGAAAGACGGTTTCAGATCCGGAGCTTATGGTTTAAATTTGGGGGGGGGGGTTGGGGAGAAAAAAAAAAAACTGACAGGCCGGAATGTGTGAACGCACGAAGAGCGGCAGGTTGGAAGCGAGACTTACGGGATCCTCCGGTTTCTGGCCGCCGTCGTGAAGGGGCTCCTCGGGAAGGTGGTCCCTGCGAATCAGGGTGAACTCTCGGATGAAGACCGCGTCCCCCTCGTCGGCCCGCACGGCGACCTGAAAGACATCGGACGTTGAACGGAAAAAACACCCACAGAAAACCGAAGCGTGCATGCGAGAGTTCACAGCCGAAGACATTCGATATCACGGTACATCGCAACTCCATGTCAAAAGGGGATATTGGTAGGGGTGGTGGGGGGGCATGTTGGATAAGGCCCATTAGCGGCACAGCAGGGCCCGCATTCTCAAGGATGCACAAATTCAGCGAGCGGGGGGCCCTCAGCTGCTCTCCGTGGGTCATAAACACCATGTAATGACTGGGCCAACTGTCTGCCTCCTGGGCATGTGCTAAGGCGGCGCAAAGCATGGCAGGAGATGCGGGTTTTTGGGTACTCTGGAGGATCTTCATAGTTTAGGATGGGGGGGGGGGTAGTTGTTCAGTCGTGGAGCACAAAACGCGGGCAAAGTTTTTACAGCAGCTTTTTTGGTGGGAAACGGTGGACGGACTCTTAAAAACAAGACAAATGAAATGCGGCAGAAAGCGCTCCGCTCGGCCCCGCTTAGCTGCAGCCAGTCACGTCATTAAGGCCTCCGCAACAGCTCCGCAAGTGAGTGCTGACAACGCCAGCAAATCATCACTGATAGGACAGCAGCAGAGGGGAAGAAATCCCTCAGCTTTTCCCTCCATGTTCCACGTCTGGGGGTGGCGGGTTGGGGGGGGGGGGGGTGATGACCGCATTCACACCTACGGACTATTTAGAGTCACGAACGCACGGTTCTTTTTTGGAAGTATGAGAGAAATCCAAAGAACTCGGGAGGCTTTCATCGTTCACTCGCAAGCTGACACACGTGGAGAAATTACACGCTTTCGAGCAATTCGACACTCCAAACTGCGAAATTATACACACAAGTGAAAGCAGCGCGTTTTATGGTGGTTAAAGCAAACAGCCGACGGAAGGAGGCGGCGTGTGAATGCCGTCTCCGCTGGAACGACCGACGCGGCACCACTCAGGCCCGTCTTTTTATGCCGAAAACCTAAGAAAAAAGTTGCACAACCCCAACCCAGGGGTAGAGCAAACATAAGTCAAGCATGCAAACATTAAGACACGCTTTACTGGTGTGTGTGTGTGTCAGATCAGATGTACTGAAAACAACTTAAGTGACCAGATGTCCTTGCTCAAGGCTGTAAGGAGGCCCAGCTGAGATGAACACACCGATTGTGTGTCCCCCCTCCCCGCCCCCCCCAAAAGGCCGTGCAAATGATCTTCTCACACACTTCTATGTCTCCTCACACTCGGCAGATCTGACAGTCATTTCCTCGTCATCCAGCAGCCTGCATCCCTCCTCCTGGATCTGCTGGAACTGGAGCGAGCTGCGGTCTAATGGAGCATGGCAGCTACACTCTCCCTTGCCGGGGTCTTAAAAGGAGATCTATCAAACTCGCTTCCCTGTGAAAACAAGCTGGACGAGCGGTGCCAATGTCAAGCATCCAGAACCCCCCCCCACTGGACGGAGTAATTAGGAGCTGGCGCTGGAGACGACACACCAAAGACGGCCAGAGCGCCAAGTTGTGCCGAGACAAACGCCTGATTCTCCCACACGCATTCGGACACCGCCCAACTTCATCGACGCATTATTTCAACATAAGTGCCACACTCTGATGTTGAGGCTTCAGTTTCAGTGGAGACTGAATGTGCCATGCTTGTAGTTTTTCACTCCACCTGGAGTTCTTTCATACCCGAGTCTTTTCTCCTCCACTCGTCGAACGAGTGTCGAAACTCCCTCCAAAAAAATGTCGTTTAACTTAATTTCAGGTGATCATGACAGAGGTTAGAAAAACAGAGGGTGCTGGTTCGAAAGGGGCCATACGTCTTTGAAGAGAACCAAATTGAATTTGCATCGCGGCCTCTGAAGCTGCACGTTAGGCTCGGCGGCGGCGCGGGGCTGCGTGTCTGTGTCGAGGAGAGCGAGGGGTGGAAGTAAAACAGCGAAGCAGCGCCGGTGATTCATTAACCTCCAGCCCGAGTTGGATTTCAAAGCGCGAGGAGGGGGGGGGGGAGTGAACTCCGGGGCAAGTCCGGCCCTTCAAAAGCACATAATCAACAGTAATAACATCCAACCTGATATTATAATTGAGCTTTCCTATAACGCGGTGCCAGCGTCCACTGTTTGGGTGGAAAAACGGTGGAAAAACGAGCAAGTTTTGCCGCGTCGGAAAACGAGACCTGCGTTTCATGCTCCGCCGCCTTTGATGAATCAGACTGCAGCCAGTGTTTGGATAAGGACACCCCGTTTTCTGACTGGCTCTCGTCTGAATGAAGCCGAGGCGGCGAAGACGCGTTTTTTCGCTGATCCACTTTTCTCAGCGGGAGCTTTCACTTCGCACATTTGGAGGGAGGAAACGTTGCGGCCTTCTCTCTCCCATTCTCATGCTGCTCTTCTTTCAACGTGCCCACCCGCCCACCCCACACATGGATCGGTCAGGAGACTCGTCTTGGGGGGGGGGGGGTGTGCAGGATTATGAGCACACTGCGTAATGTTTTCCCACGACTCCGTCGGAATTTCAGGCCCGATAAGGTAAGAGTCATAAAGGTTGTGACAGAGCCTTGGCACTGCTCGGACGCCCCTTCAGAGGAAAAGAGGGAAAAGCGCGCCGCTGGTTGCAATTTGCACCCCGCAGACGTTCACACAGGATACCTGCGACCAAACGCTCCGCGGCTGCACAAGTGCATGAAAGCGAAACACCGTGTTTCACCACCTTCTCTGATTTCTGATGGATTATTTAGCCGCCTCGTGTTTTACCTCAGGCGGTCTCTGTCGGCGCACCGTCGCTCCGTTTCCTCCGCCAGACTGCTCTCAAACTGATTTACTGATCCACCCCCCCCCACCCCACCCGTCTCACAAGTGCAGCAGCATGCGGGAGAAAGAGCGGCGAGAAGCTCAGACGTGTCTCCGTCGCTGCGAACGGGATAAAGACGCCTCCGGGGAGGGAAACCAAAGTGGGATTTTGATCGATGGGGGACTTTCCCGGCTCCTTCGTCGCCTCCCTGCTCTTTCCAGGATTTGCTCCACTCACGGTCAATTGTCTCACAATGATGTGTGGCACCTTGATGCACGAGCAGGTATTAAAACCGATGCATTTGCTGCAGCACAAAGGGAAGAAACCTGTTTCAATCAAACATTGCAGCACAGCGCAGCGAAAGGCCTTGACAGACCCTCTTATCTCAACATATTGCTATCGAACTGCAAAGCTGCAGTTTATAACAGTAAGTCTGAAGGAGGCTGCCAGTTTGAAGTGCCTTCAATCGCCTTTTACGGCAATGATCGTTGCAGGTTCAAATCCCCGACGCAGACACAGACGTCAGCGAGATAACGCGTTTCCATTCAGCGCTGCCCCTTCCAGACGCCTTATAAACCTGAACCGCGACGGTGCGTCTCCGCACTCCAGACGCAGACTTTGACCGCCGAGTAGCTCGGCAGCGATCGGCGACTTTGCTCGCTGCATGACGGACCTGCCCGAGCGCCACACCGCCACCGGAGCGCCGTCCCATGTGAGGGGTTTGTTCCTGCTCATGAGAAGCCATGGCAGTGGGGTTGACCGCAACGACTGAACACCCGAGCCTCTTGACTGTCCGGCTCAGACGCCGGCCTGCTGACGGCATGCAGAGGAGCGCGGACAAGAGGAGCTCCAAGGACTGTTCGCCTCCGGAGATGTCCTTCGAGAGGAGCGGGCTGCACCTCGACGCGATGATATCGGACAAAGACAGACAGAGGATGCGACATGGGGACATTTCTGATAACTGCTAGGAACTCAAGAGTCACCTGCAGCTGATGGGGCATATGTTGGTCTCAGTGATGGGCAAGTTTCAAGACACAGCTGATGTAAGAAATACACACACGGACTTTCTTTTTCTGATTTATCATTTTGGCATCTTGTAAACAATGTGAGCATTCTTGATGCAAAACGTCTCGTCAGGATTTTGCATTGAAACACGTGAACGAAACGTCATCAATGCAGACAGATGCAATTTATGTCTCAGACGTAAGCAGTGTTGTCGTCGTGACGTCAGCGTCATAAACAACTTCCGTTCATGGGTGGACTTGAACCTGACCAAGAACCAATAATACGGAGCTCAGCGATGGACTCTGCGCTCACCACTTTCCTTTTATCTCATTTCAGGCACTCGAGCCGTCAATCAGAGGGAGGCGGTCACACGCTTCACACACAACACCGTGACTGCAAGCGTGACCATCGACGGCTGGCTTCAAAGAAACTGTCTGAATGACCTGAGAAAGCTCATATTTATGGTATGAGGTACCACCCACCTGAAGCATTTTATATATGTAAATATGCAAAAGAGTTTTTGTAACCATTTATGAAAGTTAATAAATTATCACAACTTTTTGGAACGTTTCCTTTCTGGTGAGAGTTTGCACCTTCTCCCTGAGTGAGTCTCCTGCAGACGAGGCCCATCGGTGACTTGGAACCCCCCAAACAGAGTCTCACAGAGGCCAGAGGTCCCTTTCTCTGCCCACATAAGGCAACAAGGCGAAAATCATCCGAAGAAGCCATCATCAATCATTTGCTCCCCCCCCCCTCCACTTGTCACTCGCCATTTTTCCTCAGCTATACGCGACTCAGACCGCAGAATATCGGCCTGCAGTGCAAACAGGGAGCAAATACTCCAATGCAAACACCCGCTGTTCCTCTCCAATAAATCACAACTCTTCGCGACCACAAACTGACGCAATGACCATCTGACCTCCTGTTGTGCAACATGAGGGGCAGAGCCTGGACAGGTTAGCCCACCTACTTGCCACGTGGGGGGCCAAAGATTCACTGCAGAGTTCCTGCATTAACGGGGAGCTAAATCTGTGGTGGGACAATCCCCCCCCCCCCGCTCCCCTCTTGGCTGGCAGAACAGTCAGTGCAGAAGGAGCAATTGCAGGAGCTTTTGTATCCCGTTCCCCAGCAGGGACGTATCGCCGGACCAAAATAGCGCTACCGCGAACATTAATCTCTGCAGCAGACACCGTGCGGTTTCTCCGCTCAGGTAACAACCGCTATAATTTTAATGTGGAGGTCTTTAATGAAGCCTTCAGAGGAGCTCTGACAGCTCGCGCGGAGCGGCGACAACGCCAGCGCCGGAACACGAGGGGAAGACCGCAGAGACCGAAAAAAAAAGAGGTGGTCCTCGAACACAGCACTGGTTTTCTGCAAGATTTCCGTGCAAATTACCATTTGCAGCAAAACATGAAATCGAAAGAACTGAATTAATGCAGCTGTAAATTAGGATTACAGTGTTTGGGACAGAGACAAAGGTCCGAGGTGCCGCTGACCCCTCCTTCCAGCTGCAGGGAAGCAACGACATTCCCAGATGGGGAATACACAATGAGGGCAGAGGCACAAAGCAGCCGAGGGACGGACCATTTCCTGCGACATGAAAGCTTGTCCTGCGACGCACCGAGTTCTGCGTCACGCACACAGCCGAGCGCTCAGATCGCCCGAGCGAATCGCTTCATCCAACGCGGGGCGGTTTGTCCGAATCGAATCATTCCAACCATTTCCCCGCAGTCGTCTTCTCCGGCCTCCGGAGAGTCGGAGACAAAAACGGAGAGGCCTCAGCTGGACTCCACGAGCATCCACCCAGTTTGCATCTTCCAAGACACCTACTTAAGAGATAAAAACGCCACTTGTTTTTGCAACACACTGGCCCTGCCTATGATGGACGGCCTCGGCCCCGCCGCTGCAGCTGACTCCAGGTTATGTAAGAGTGTGAAACTGAAGCGAGCTCGGGGTGGACGAATCATCGAGTGACTCACGCCTCCCCTGTGTCCTGCATCCCCGTTTTTCGGGACAGAAAGAAGTTATCGGTACCACGATGGGCTTTTATGTCACCTATATATAAATAATGATGCCATCTTTTATCAGAAATGAGACTATGTGTGTGTGAAGCCAAGCACCAAACACTCAGGTCGTGTCTGTCAGGGCCAGGAGCAGCTCCAGAGATGGATGGTGCAGCGTTTCAGGGAGTCGTAAACGAGCGTTCATAGTTTCATTTCAAACTATACCGTGAACTGGACTCACTTACACACGCGCGCGCACACACACACACTCACCAACATCTGTCCTCGTTCATCATAACACTTCGTAGAAGGATTAAAATAGACAGCTGGGTGGCACAACTACAACACAATGTTCCACACACGCACGGCGGGCCAACGAGTTCACCGCTGCGCCCGCTGCATGGGCTGATTCAAAACACCGGGGTGATTTCACGCATAAAGGTGACTGTCACAACATGATTGACGATTACACTTTATAGAGACTTTTTTGGCGCCGCGCCCGAGAAAACTCCCCAAACTTTCCAGCCCATGTTCTGTCTCCGGCTCCACGTGCTGTAAACAATCAACTTCACGGTTGAGATGTGAGTGCTTGCGGTTTTTTCTATCAAGTTCACAATTATTACAAGTTTTCAGTGTGAAGTTGTGTTTCTTTTCAGGGTTATGGTTGGGGTTGGCCTCTGCTGAGCTCAGAGTGGCCACGCCCCCGAACACGGATCCGTGCATGAGATGCACGTCGCTGCCAGACCTCCCAGAAGACCACTTCTCACACGGCTTTTTTCTCGCCAAATCGCTGGCATTCAATCACCAACATGTCGGCGACGGCTGCACGGACCGACTGGCGAGGAGGGCGAGTTCAACGAGAGAAACCGGCGATCTGCGACGACCCCCGTTCCCATAACACGGCAAAGGGCCGACCAATTTGTTCCGCCGCTGTTTCCCCAAAGTGTTTTCCCATCACGACGGCCCGGGTCTCCTCCAGCAGCGCCGTCTGCGGTTACCGCCGAGTCCGCCGGTGCATTCCTGCTCCTAAATTAAGCCCCTCATTTGCGGAGCTGTCTGACCGTCGGACCATCTTAATTTCCATATTCCGCGGCATTCTCTGGCCCTGACCTCATGAGGCTGGCAGCCGGAGGCCCGTGGCGGAACGCCGCCCTGCCTGCAGCATGGCGCTCCGCTCCATAATCCCGCACTCCGTTCTTCAGTCGTGCTGAGCTGTATTGGAACGTCAATCCAACGCCAATCCGGTTACTTTTTCCTCACAGTTTGAGCATCGCAGTGGCCGTCACTGTTAAAACGCGGATATACTCTGAGTTGCTAGAAAAGGAACCAGGAAGGAGGGAAAAAAAAAAGACTGTTGACTCATCAAATCGCAAACTGGGCAGTTGTTCCCCGAGATCAAGTTGTTTAAAGCCTTCCTGTGCTGCGCACTGAGTGATACATGACCAGAGTGTTTAGGCTTATAAACCTGTCATTAGGTTTATTACATTACACGTCTGCTTCGCTCATCAACGGAGCGCCGATGATGCATCTGCAACGACACAGTTCGGGAGCCTTTGAAAACAGAAATATCAGCGTCGAACTTTCGGAAAAAAAGCTGTTCTCGCTCCTGCGTCGCGGGCGCGAGACGCGTTTGAGGAAATGCCAAGTATATTTATCCCAAAGACAATTTAAAAAGCAATAAAGCGTGTGAACGCCGTCGTCCGAGGCCCCGCTTCTTCGCGACGGCGCGAATAAATGAAGCATGTGCGAATGACCGTGGGAGTGAGAATCAGGCACGCACACATGGGGCCATTTCCATGTCATGTGAAGTTTATTAAAAAAAAAAAAGTCAAATTTATAAGCGTTAGTTTTTACATCCCGCGCTCATCTCGGGTGTTTTGCACAGTCTGCAGCGAAACACCCGAGTCGTTGCGCCGTAAACCATGCGAGGGAAGGGTGGGTGCAGCATCCTGAACACTGACAGAAATGGCACCACCCGCTTTTACAAGAAAGGTGCAAAAAACAAAAAAAAAGGCATGTAGTTTGTGTCTGTTCGCTCCAGGAGCGAGGAGACTGGCAGAGTCTATTGTAAATCTGAGTAAATCCTATTCATGGGCTCTGACAGACGCCTGAGTGCATCTGGCTGAACCGCAGAACAAGTGGAAAAAAAATACTTCCACATTAAAGTGCTTTTCCATTTGTTTTCAATCATTAATCTGTCAGACGAGCTTAAAAGTCCCTCAGACAAGCAATTCCGCCATAATTAATTCTAATCTCGGCAGGCATTCGGAGCAACATGTATCAAAACACACCCAGAAGTGAGTGTGAAGTGCCAGACTGGTTCCGACTGGCAGGTTTTGATTGGTCCAAGCTGCAAAAAACAAAAAATACACACTGACAATGAGTTATTTTTCTGGCTCACGGTGCCCGAGTGCATCTCAGACTCTCCCAGAGTCCCCCCCGCCCCACCCCCCACTTGACTCCGCATCCCTGCTGCAGCCAAACAAGCCACAACATCATCATAAGTCTGACAGACGAGCCGGGGGGAAACCCAGAGGTTTGTCCCGGGTCCTTCGAAGTATGACAATCACCCTGCGAGGGGAAAAGGAGGGGGGGGGCTGTATCCGAGACACGGGAGATCAAGGACGGCAGTATGTGACAGTTTAACGCTGTCCCTCCATTGTTTTGTCAATCTGCTGAGGTCCCACGGGGGGCAATTACACGGGAGGACTGACAGATGACAACGGCAAATGCTGCAGAGAAGGATCATTCTGCGAAGGTCAAGAGGGGGGGGGGGGTCACCGGTGATAAATGGCAGCTCGGGAGGAGCGGCTCGAACCGACGAGGTCGCAGGAGCCGCAGCGCCGGAAAAAAACGGGAGGACGATCGCAGAGCGCGTCGGGAGAAATTATTCAAACATCCCGATCATACTTGTGTAATTGCCGATGAGAGGGAGCGGCGTGATGAATGACGTCCCTGACATCTGGGACGCGGCCAAAGTGGCGTTCGAGAAGGGGGGGGGGGATGGGAGCTGGCACATCTCGGCCCCCACATTCCCCCTGTATTAAAACCACAGATCAGAGGCGCCACTTGAAATTTCAAACACGCCACCGGAGATTTATCCAACATCATGTGCGAGTCGCTTCTAGGGGCCCGTGTTTGTTTAAGTTTACGTATGTTTCAGCGTGGGCGCGCCGTGGGGGGGGGGGGGGGGGGGGGGGGGGGGGGGGGGGGGGGGGGGGGGGGGGGG
>JASSRZ010000060.1:5899778-5932854 GCA_032164315.1 Malacoctenus gilli
TTTAGACTGAGATAAAATGAGATTTATTAAAATAAAAGATAAAAAGATAAAAAAGACAACACAAATATAATAGGTGACAAAAAAAGACCCAGAATTCAGCTGGACAGACCGATTTCTGGTCAGATGTCGCGACTCTTTCGCTGAGAAACGTTCTCCATCAGACTCTGGAAAGCCGAGAATCAGAGCACCGAGTGTTCAGTCTCGAGTGTGCGAGGACGCAGTTCGGTCAAAAAGGTGATCGCTTCTTTACCGTCAGTCTCTGGATTTGGAACATGGCCACATCGTCCAGCAGGTCCAAGTTAATTTCATTCTTGGTCTCTTCAGAGAAGCTGACTTTCTGTGAAGAGAAGAAACAGCAGACATAAACAACCTGCATGGACCCTTTAAATTCGAGGAATCCAGCTCCAACAGATGAGCGGTGAAAACGTACCTGTCCTCGTCCTGTGGTCACGGTAACATGTGCCGTCGCTCCGGCGATGGCGCAGTGCATGTCGCCAGCAGAGACCACTGACCTGAGACCACACGGGAATCACAAGTCAGCGACGGACACGGAGCCGACGGCGGCGGCGGCTTCATTCAGCAAAGGGCCAACCTGAGTTTAGGTTTGGTCAGGCTGGGCGTGGCCTGACCGTTGGTGGTTCGCATCAAGTTGCTGCGTGTCCGAATGCTTGTGGCCGAGAGGGCTCTGAAACACCCGTTAAAACCTGCGTGACCCTCAGCTCACCGAGTCTCCTTTTGGCTTCAGGTTCAAAAGTCTTACGTGAGGTTTCCTGTGCTGTTGCTGCCCACCAACGTTCGCGTCCTTTTGGTCCCTTTTCCCATCTGGAAATATAACAAAAAAAGCTGGAGTTTCATCTTTCATCCTTAGGGCTAAGGGGGAAACATCTCACCTTCAAGGCTTTGGATGAGGGTCTTTGTCCAGGGGTGGACGGGATCGGTGGGGAATCAGTGGACTTTGCTTCAAGAAGAGAAGCACAAACAAACTAAACTTTCACTGATGTACTTTTGTGGCGTCTATGTTGAAATCCAAAAGTGTCTTTACTTCTTTTACTGGGAACTCTCTTGAGAGGTTGAGGAATCTCCCGAGACTCATTCTGAAACATTTGCAAGAATCCGAAGCTGTTAGAAATATCCAGTGTGGTTAATGATTCATTAAAAGAATGCAGCATTATGGGTGTAAAGTGTACACTCACCTTAATGGCTATTGAGACATCACTGGCTGAAACTTCTTCTGTGAGCAAGAAATGAAACTGTTCTTTATTTTAACCCTTTAACATCCTGCTGCTTCAACAGACGATGGTGCAGAATTATGGTTTATTCCAGTCTATTTTTAATATTTCAATTAAATCAAATTAAATATAAAAACACAAAAGGTGAAGGACTGATGCGTTTCAGCTGCAGTTGTGCGATGGACTCACCAGAAATTAAATCCCCTATCAGCGTGTTCTTCAGCGACGGAGGCATCTTCATCAGCTCCACTTTAAACACTTTGTCCACTGTGGCCAACATGTTCTCAATTTTGGCCTCCAGCTCGTTCATGCGCTCCTGTGCTGTCATGACACGTCGAAACAGGTGACGCACTGAGCAGCGGGGGATGATGGGGGGGGGGGGTTACATTTCAGCTTCAGATGCTCCGAAACGGACCAAACCTTCTTTCTCAAACTGCTGGATGAAAAGCGTCAGCTTGCTCCGTCGCATCTCCCGGCTCAGCTGCTCCTTGCTCCTGGCGGCCCCCGCGTTCCTCGGCCTCCTCCCGGGCATCCTGACGGCGCGGTCCCGCTGCGTAAACGCGCACCTGGAGCCGCGGCGCAACAGATGAGGGCGCGCCTGATTGGCACACGGATATCTCGTTGCCAATTAGCGGAGGCGTAATGATTTCTTTTGCTTAGCTGGTTTAAAAAGTACTCAAGGGATTGGGATAAGACTTAAGCTTGAATCTCTGGGAAGAGCCAAATTGCTCGAAGCAGACAAACAGAATAAAGCGTAAAAAAAATCCACACAGTTGTTTTCGATCAATTCACAAACGTATTTATTGCAGCGCACTTAAGTGTAGACATTCATTTCCTTTCCACAGGACGGTCAGAGATCATTTCTATCTATTTTATTTCAAAAAAACAGTCTTTTCTGTACAGTCTCTGCCATGAAGACATCTCATTTACAACGTCAATACACGGTGGGGAGTCTGGGCAGATGAACAAGGAAGTCAAGGGGGGGTTGTTAGGCACACAAAGTCCAAGTTAGCACACCTCCCGCAATCCAAACGTCCATCATACAAAAATAAATAATTGAGTTTTTCATTTTTTTTGTTTGTTTTCAAAGAAAAACTCTGCACGTCGTACATCATTTTCTTCTATCCACCCCCCGAATTAAGGTTTAATTTTAAGCAGTGCAAATGGAGTATTTTACATCATGTCACGTCGATCAAGGTCAGAAAACTTCTCCCAAGTGGACACACGGTTCCGTCCGGCAGCGCTCGGATCTCAGATCAGCCCCTCGTGTTTGTGTTTCAGCATCTAGTGGAATGTCTCAGTGGCGGCAATACTGGAGGAGCCCTCTGCACTGTGAACGCCGGAGGCGGCGGCGGCGGCGGCGGCGGCGCTGTTCCTCGGGGCCACTGCGTGACTCCTGTCTGGGAAACACCTCAACGCTTCGAGTGCATACGCGCTTACACAAAACAGTGAGGTGCCAAAGAAGCACGAAGCATGTTACTGTTTTAAAAAGAGAGGATAAAAACACAAGATGAACCGAGGACTCCATCAGTGGGGCGCCGCTGCCGTCTGTGTTCTCCGTCTTGTGCGAATCAGTAGTGTGGCACACGCATTTTTTTTTTTTTACCTCGAATCGCAGTTCATTTGAAAGGATCTCGGCCTCTAACATGGTTAAGTGTCGTCGCGGGAAACGGTCCCTCAGGAACGACCTGAAGAGCTTCTGGAATGTTGCGAGTTGATTTCTAGTGATGGAGGATTAGTGATTGTCCGCGAACCCCATATCTACCAGCCAGAGGTCTCATGTGAGCATGTACATTGACACTCTTATTAAGACTTTTATATATATATTACACGCTCCGTCTTCCACCAAGCGTCGCCTGACGAATAAAAAAACAAACAAACCTTGGTGTCAGAGTTCCCACAAGTGAAAAATATGTACAAAAAGAGAAGCAGATATGAGTTATTGTTTTGTTTTTTTTCTTTTTCCTAGAAAGTGCACAAAGGAACAGTCGATCTGATCTAATCTGGGTTAGCGGGGGACACATTTCAACAGGGGGACGCAGCAGACCGACGGGAGCCGACTCGACACGTACAAACACACGTATGTCTACAACACAGGGGCAATGGATACACTCTGTACAGTGATTCATTCATTCTATACACCGTATGTAAAGAAACAGCTCAGATATTCGTTTCCAAGCAGTTTACAAAAGTAGCCCCACTTGTGAGGACACCCCCCCCCTCCAAAGTGTATCAAGGCAGTACAAAAAAAAAAGAGGACATCGGGTGTTTTAAGACAGCGGGGCGAGCAAGAAGTACCATATCTGAGTGATTGGAGGCGTTCAAGAAAGCGGCCTCATCCTTCCCTGCTGCCTTGTGCGACCGTGTTTCCGTTTCGTTGCAGCGTTCAGATGAGAGGGGCTCCGAAGGATTTGAGGCACGCCTGGACGCCGACGGAGGGTGGGCGGTCGATGCGGTGCAAGGACTTGAGCTGCTCCGGGCTCAGCTGGTCGTAGGCCGTGCGGTACTCCCTGTCGAAGGCCTCTGCGGGCGGGACGGGGGGAGACGGTCAGAAAAAGCACACGAGTCGCTGGCAGCTGAGAAAAAGTGGCCGGTTCACTCACCGATGTCGATGTTTTCTCTCCCCAAAGCCACCAGTGAAAGGAACAGAATTTCCCTGTAGATGCTCCTGTAAACAATCGTCACAAACAAGGTTTGAAACGTCATCTCGTTTCCCAGCAGGAAGATACGTGCAGAGACAGAAGGCCGCTGACCTCTGCCGCTTGACCCCGTCTGGACGCCGCTTGATCTCGCGGTTCAGCAGGTTGATCGGGCCGTACACGTCGTTGGTCTGGATGTTGCGGACGATGGTGTTGAGGAGTGTTCGGATCTCCTGGTGGTCAGTTGGAGCCAGAGTGCCCTTCTTCTCCACTGGAAGTGGACAAAATCACATGCAGCATGAGTCTCGGTCCTGACCTCTTGTGGTCAGCGTGCATTTTACAACGAAAAAGATGCCCTATCAATTAAATGAAGACTTGACAATGCAATTGCTGCCCTCCAGTGGCAGCTGTTGTTCACTACAATTGAAATGCGGAAGTATTTATTCAAAAGACACTCTAAAACTGTCAGTTATCATTATAGGTGGGATCTAAAAACTTTGGCTTCGACTCACATAACGTCCTCCAGAGCAGATAAAGGGGGTCTCCAGGCTCCTGGTGCAGGTTGTTGTTGTCCCACAAGAGCTGCACGTACACCTGCTTGCTGTCTTGCGACAGTGATGTCACAGGGAGCTGTAAAGACAAACAAGATTGGTAAGTGACTGCCAATAAGGGCTCACTGAAGTAATCTGTGGCTCTGGAGCCGACCACTGACCCACCTGCACGCCATTGTTGCAGTGTTCCGAAGTCAGGATGAGGCCTGGCAGATGAGTGGGAAGGTCCAGGCGGCGGAAGTACCACACCAGGTTCCAGAAAATGATGGGGTGCTGGCTCAGGAACTTGTGGGTGTAGATCACCTGCGTGGATAACAGAAAACCAAACAGGTTTGACTCCAAGGATCCTGCACCAATGGAGAGGAAGCAGAATGCTGGAAGCATCGGTCTCCGCTTTACCTGATCACCCTCATTGACCAGCAGTGTCTCCAGCTCCTTGCGCAGAACCAGAGGGCTGAGATACGGCACCGACACAGGTTTGGGATTGGGACGCTTCGTTCCCACTCCATCCTGACCACACACACGCACACGCACAATCCCATCAATGATGTCTGGAAAAATAAATCTCTGGTCTTTGGGCTCAGTGCAACACGGCGAAACCACACTGACCGACATCTCCTGCAGGCTGCAGGGCAGGCTGGTGGTGGAGATGCCGTGCACTGGTCGCTGCGAGTAGTCCAGGCTCTGCAGCGGCCCTCCAACGCTGTTGCTGCGCGTCAGGGACGTCCCGCTGCACCGCTGCTGCTTCCCTGCCGCCTGGTGCTCCAGGAGGCCCAGGGGGTCCGACTGCACCGGCTCAGGAATGAGACTGGACACGACACACGCAGAGGTGTGAGGAGCGAGGACCTGGTTGATTTTGTAACACCACTCGTGATTCCTTTCAGTGTTACTTTCAACTGGATTTGTACCTCTTGTGTTTCCCAGGAAAGCTGTCCGGAGTCTCCTCGGACCCCCCCTCAGGGAACGTGAGGAGGTCCGGTGTTTTAATATCAGCTGAGCTGCTGGCAGTGGGCTGAGCACTGGTGCTCTGGATGCTGTCGGCTGAGGCACTGGGATTCATGTAAAACCTGAGAGGAGAAATCACGCAAAAGGATGAGCACATGAAAGAGGTTTTTCTTTTTCATCCGCAATCCGACAACAGATCCATACCCTGTCGTCGTGCGCAGGTCATGAAACTCAACGTGCAGCAGAGGGAGAAAAGCCGTGCGGCAGAAGGGACAGTTGGTGTTGAGGTTGGAGTCGTCGGCCGTCCACCCCACCATGATTTCCTCGTCGTACACCAGAGCTTCGCAGGAGCGGCACTGGGAGCAGCTGGACATCAGCACCTGAAAGGAGAGAAACACGCAGTAAGTCGGGCGGCTCCCTGCAGTGAGTGTTTGCGTCTGTCCTGCGCGTCTGACCTCAAGTGCGACGTTCTGGTAGATGCTGGAGGAGGAGGCGTGATGGGAGGAGCTTTGTTCGGAGTCGGGCCCCCTGCCCGTCCGCCCTGGAGTCATGTCTGCAGACCGAGACGGGGACCACGAGGGGGGGTCGTCAAAAAGGGCTGCTCGCCTCAGTACAGATGTACGCGGAGCAGGCAAACACTTACGCGTCTGGTGGGTCCCCCTGCCCGTGTCGCTGCTGCCGCTGCTGCTGCCCAGGCTGGTGCAGCTCTGGTTCAGGCCGTTGGCCAGCAGCCCCGGGATGGGACGTCGCTCGGGGCTCTCGTCAAAGTCGTGCTCGGACAGCATGTTTTCGTCCAAACGGGCCGGGAAGCCGCCGCCGCCTTGAGCCTGTTCATCCTGCAAAGAGTTCCGCAGACGAAAGGGGAAATGAGCTGAACTGGAAATAGAGTCCTTGAATTGCCGGGCGCCGCGTATTACTGGGGCTCACCTCGTCATCGGAGTTGGAGTACCCCGACGCCATCACCTCCCACACTTTGCTGGCCACGTTGGCCGCCTGCTTCATGCTCGACTTGAGCACGTCGATCTTCGGCCCCGACAGGAGGTTGTCCATCTTGATGCCGGAGATGGAGTTGATGACCGAGCCCAGCGACCCCCCCTGGGAGGACTTGACCAGTGCCGTCAGCGAGGAGGACCTCGGGCTGGCCGCGGCGCTCCCTGGCGTCTTCGCCTTGACCGCAAAGGTCTTGGAGCGGGTCACGGTGTTGGGGCTGCGCTTGGGCGTGTCGCCCGGCGAGCCGGCGGGCGTTTTGACCTGGGGAACCGGGAGGCTGGACCTCCGCTCCAGAGGCTGCTTGGGCTGCGGCGAGTCGACGGCGTCGCCCTGCGACTGCTGGAGCTCCATGCTGGAGGACTTGGCGCCGAGCGGGCTCCGCAGGCTCATGTACATCTCGATCTCCTCGGCCAGGTTGCGGGAGACCACGGCCGGCACGGAGCGGGACAGCTCCTGGCTGGTGACCGACGCCGACTCCTCGCTCTCGGACACCAGGAGGGAGAGCGGGTCGGCGCCCACCTGAACATCTTCCCTCTCCAGGGGGGCTCCTTTCGATGCGGACTCGTCCTCGGGCGTTTCTGTGAACTTCCTCTCCCGTTTCACCACAGCCACCCGCGTCTCCTTCACCCCTCCATCGTCGGCCTTCTCCTCCTCCGCTGCTCTCGGAATCTCCTCCGCCAAGTTTCTGAGGGTAAGCCCCTCGTCATCTTCGGGCTCCTCCTCCAGGTCTTTAAACAGCGCTTTGGACACCGTGCTGGGAGGCGGACTTTTGCCGGCGGAGAGCGCCGCGGCCAGGATGCGAGCGTCGGCGCCCATCTGGCTGGCCATGTGGTCCACGCCCTTCTCCGAGAGCATCCCGGCGCGCGTTTCGGCGCTGAAGCTGCAGCTGCGCTCGGAGAAGGCCTTCTGCCGCTGCTGCGGCGGCGGCGGCTGATTCTGCATCCCCGCATCTCCAGCGGGCAGGGACGCGTCCTCATCACACAGAGACACTTTGTCGTTGCTACTGAGCCTCCTGAACAGATTCGAATTGCCTGCACAAGACGCACAATCCCAAGTTAGAAGCGGCGTCGCGATGAGATTGGCGAAGAAATAGTTCAAGGCTTCTCGTTCACCTTTTTCTCTGCCGCCATCGAAGCTCCCGGTCGACAGCTTGACGATACTGGGGACGTGCGACATCTTGTCAACGGGACTGGGAGGCTCTGCCACGGCGACCGCGCTGTCCACCGAGCTGGCGCTGTCACCGACTGGTCAGACGGATCAGACGGTGGCACGTTAATTCTCAAAGGAAAATGAAAAGACCCCGGGGGATCGAGACTTGAGGACATTGTCGGCGAGTGGTCCTTCTACCTTTAAGCTGTCCTTTTGTGGTACTCCTCTCATCAGCAGAGGGGACAGCTGCATGTGAAGGCTCCGCCAGCTCCTGGTGTAGCTCGTCCTTCGAGCCGTAACCTTGATCTGACTGTCGTCCTGTCGTCACAAAGATTAAACCAACCCGGTTGCTGTCAGAAATGTATTCTTTTTTCAACCCTATAAACATTATGTGCAGTTCAGAGGAACCCGTGAAATCAGTACCTGTACTACAGCTGCTGTCTGCCGTGTCCCCCATGCTGTGGCCCGCAGCAAATAGCCCGTGTTCCTCACCGTTGACCTCGCTCGAGCTGTCCGCACTTCCGTGGCTCAAGCGGTCTGCATCAGCGACTGCTGACGCGCCTTTTAGTGCTGCTGGAAGACAGAGATAGAACCGTGAGGCATCGGAGGAGGAGGAGTCGGACGCACGCGAAGCAGCGCTGGGAAACGCCGTCCACACCTGCGGGAGATAGCGCGGATCCCATCTTGGAGGACGAGGAGGCGAGGTGGAGCGCGTGCTTGAACTGAGCCACTCCGCGGAGCACGTTGCGCAGCTTGGTCCACATGAACAGGCCGCTGCGGTTGCGGCTGGGCCACGGACTCTCCAAGACAGCCTGCAGGGCAGGGACAAGGGCAAGAAGAAGACACATTTTGATTGAAGCCGGCAGATTCGCGAGGGAATACTTGTGTCTTAACGCAGCGATCAAAAGCACCTTGTTGTAGTATCCGTATGTGATGGCGTTGGGCTGCATTCCAGCTTTCTTCATCTCAACCAGGACTCGCACAGCCATGACAGGGAGTCCCCAAATGCCACAGAGCTGCATCACCACCCTGTAACAAACCTGAAGGGCACAAAAAACCCACTGTCAGTTCTCTGTCTTGGATCGAAGCACGTTCTCCAATCAAGAACCGAGATGCGAGACGGCTGCGCCTCCGTACCTCGTCCAGCATCTCCACCTCGGTGGTCCTCATCTTCAGCAGGATGTTGTACGCCTGCTGCATGGCGCGGCTCTTGGACTTGGCCAGTCTGACGGCGGCGGGCAGGCAGATGAACCACAGGCTGTAGCAGTGGCTGAACAGGCAGCGGGCCCACAGCTGCGGGTTGGAGTAGAAGCGCTTCGCCAACTTGTACGCCAGCTTGATCTCCTGTGAAATCACAGAGACGATTTAGGGGAAATTCAACATGACTGATCCACGAGCTGATGAGCACGGACTGCTGGGCTCCAGGAATGACGTCCCGCACACCTGCTTCGTCCTCTTTGCCAGTACAGCCGGGCTGCTGGACAGACTGGCCCCTGCTGCCCTGCTGCTGATGGCTGGACGCAACTCCCTGGGCCGGTCGAACAGATTAACCTGCAGCCTGGGGAAACTTTTATACCTGCAGAGGGCAGAAGAACATCGCAGTCGTGTCGGTGATAAGGTGCGAGGAGTGCGAACCGCGTCGTCTTGAGGCAGACGTACGTGTATCGGGGGGCGGGGTCGGGCCCGTCATCGGCCGGGGGCTCGGGGGGCATGACAAACACCGTGTGCTCGCTCTTCTGTGACTCGTCCAGCTCCAGAAGCCGGGTGTCCTCGAACGACTCCCCTTCGACCTGCAGGAAGGATCACATTTGAAAGGGTTAACCTGAAGCAACACACACGCAGACGATGGAGCACTTCTGAATCTGCAAACTGTAACGACTAGCTCGGCAGCAGAACATGCGCGTTTGATCGGGTCGGGATGAAAGATTTGAAGGAAGAAGGGAACACCCAAAGACACTTGAGCAAGAATGCGACGTATGAAGCATTTTCAAAGAAAAAAGCAGAGAGGAAATCCAATTACAGTGGAAGCGGTTACCTTCGTGCCCTTGTCGGTGATTTTATCAGAGGGAAAAAGCTGCAAGAAGAGGAAAGAGAGCAAAGGGGAGGGAATGAATCAGAGGAAATTTGGGCTTCCTTCGTCTCCCAGCGCACGAACGTTGCCCTGCCAATAAACCTGACGTCAAACAAAGCCTTTGTTCCTGGGAGGAAAAACCTCCGGCGAGGGCAGCGACACAGCGCCGGCGCCCCGAGGTCGGGGATCACCTTTTCCACGCAGTCGTCGAAGAAGGCCAGGCCCGTGTCCTTGTCGCTGACGAAGGTGCACTCCTCGATGAAGCGGATGAAGATCTGCGTCTTGGTGAGCTGGGAATAAAACTTCTGGTGGGCTCGGTCTCTGCTTTTAAGGAAGCCTGTGGAGACGCAAGGAGGGAAGAGGGCTTTAAAAGACCTGGCCGGCTGTATTTATAGCTGCTGAGTGGCCTTCATTCATCAGTCAATATATCCCTGATATAAGTAGTCTTACAATATGCAGAGTTAAGAGGATTCTCCTTGGCTCCATCTGACATTGATCTGCCAGTGAAGCTAAAAAGGGACAAAGTTCCCAGAAACAATACATCGCTGGGGCTCCTGTGGCCCCGCACGTGTTGGCAGGGACACACCGAGGCTGCCGGTGGTCAGGCGTTTACCCTGCAGGTCGTAGAGGGAGTCTGCGGCCGTGGCCTTTTTGGACGGCGCCTGCGTGATGGGCTTGAGGTAGGAGCGGTAGCCCTTCAGGATGGAGGCCATGAAGCGCAGGAAGGCCTCCTGGATTTCCATCTCCAGCGCCGTCTTCCTCTTGTGCCAGGTGAAGTCCGCCTCGATGGGGGTCATGTCCACGGCCGAGCTCTCCTGGGTGGTCTGACGCACCGCCACTGCATCGCAAACAAATCGAAAAGGATGCAAACGCTCAGTGTTTCTCATTAAACTGGACGCTTTTCGTTTTCCATCATGGAGGATTCCGTTGCGGGGACGGGCTGCGTAGTTCCTACCAGTGGCCAGCTGGTGGTGCAAGTTGCTCAGTGAGTTGATGAGACTCTTGCAGGGTTTCTTTGGGAGGTTTTTCCAGTTGTTGTGTTTCTTCTCGTCAGACCTGCAGCGAACAACATTGCAGTGAGACGCGAGTCGGACGGCTCCTGCAGCGGCGCAGCATCGGAGGCAGAGTGAAGGAACCGCATACAGGTAGATGGTGTTGGTGTCCAGATCCACACACACGACGTCCGGCGGAGGGTCATAAAGGTCGAAGTAGCGCGAGTCCACTCCCACGATGAACGGCAACGGAGCGTTGAGGACACCGGCGAGAGACAGGGGACACAGGGGGATGTAGGGACACTGCCACTGGAAGGGGAAGATCAACTGAAGGGAGACAGAGAGAAGAACCAGTGTCACTCCAGACACACACATGATTAAAAGAATAATGTAGCAGATCAAATAAAGTGAGAGGACAACGATGCTGGAATGTTTGTGACGCCCTCGTGGTTTGACTGTCCAGAACGAGAAACGAAAATTTTGCAGCGATGCCAAATTTAGGGGGAGCTGCTATTTGCATTTGATGTGATGCTCTGGTTGACTGGAACTGAATTCACGCAACAAGGGGATTTTTTTGTGCCTTGTGACATCTTGTTTATTCAAAGAGCCATGACACAACTCAGCCAACCAACCACTGATAAAAGATGTTCCACTTGAGATAAACATGCAGCGCTCAAAAACACCAAGGATGCAAAAACTTTCTATTATCAACACTTATTGAATCATTACTAAGATGATTACTTCAAGTACACAAATATTATAGACTACTCGACTAGTTTTCGGGACTGTTTTCAACCTTTTCAGAGTGCCATCACGGAAGACTGACATGAGAACACTTTAGACAGTGACTGCTTGTTTCTCTGAAGGCACGACCTCACGCAGCAACAGTGTAACATACAGACACACAAGCGGAGTCATTGTGGAGCAGTGAAAACCGTCCGGTAAATATACAAAGAACTTGTTTATTTTAAACCCTGTTTGTAAAAAAAAAAATGCCGTAGGCTGTTTTCACGGTGATGTCACTGATGCTGTTTACTTCGCTGGCAGCTTCGCGATTGTAGTTTCAGCGTCCCGAGGAACACGCTTTCGACTCGCTCGGCGGCGCCAACTCACCGCCACCACCGCCTCGGCCACCCCGGTCAGCACGGCGGGCCGCAGCGAGTGCAGCAGGATCTTGCTCTCCAGCAGGACAAAGTGCAGCAGCGTGGCGCAGTTCTCTGCGCCCAGGTTCATCAGCAGAGTCCCGTAGTCTGCTCCGCTTTTGGGGGGGGGGGGGCACAGGAGGAGAGACAAGAGCAGGAAATTCAATTCCTAACCTTTTTACATCTTTAAGTTGTCAAAACTCCCATCTAATCACTTAATATAACCAATGTGAAAGCCCTTTTAGTCACAACTCCCTCATATATCAGTCTCCATGTGACAGCGGATCACATGGAGACTTATATGAGGCAGCAGCCTCTGTTCACTTGTCCATCAAAACTCTGTGCAGTCACACAATTATATAAGCGCCGAAAGTTCAAGGAGAGTCGCTGATTGAACTGTTCGAATCAGGCAGACAGATTAAAAATGATGCAAAGACACCAGTGGAAAAAGTCTTCGAGCTGATGCGTGACGTGAATGTCAGTAGCACATCCCCGCAAAAAGTGCACGTACTTTGCACTTTCCGGCAACGAAAGAGAAGTGCATTTGTTAGAGTCGCAGAGGAAAGAAACAATGAAGATGATGATGCCAGATTTGGAAGTATTTTGCAAAGCAACGCAGTGTAAAACCTCCGGTGCTTACCTGAGGGGCAAAGGTGTACACACAGGCTGGGAGAGGATCAAAGTGTCATGTGCTGAGAGCTGCAAAAGAAGCACAATTATGGGGTTTAGTTCTTTTCTCAAACGTGGAACAGACTCGGGGGGGAATTCACGTATTGTTGCAGAAATAAACACTGGAGTCATCCTCAGAAGCGATTGGATGAACACATGAGGACGAAGACACCGAACAGGAGTCGTACCTGCACCAAGATTCTCGGTCTTTGAGGGGAAGGAAACGACACGCTGTGCATGAAGTGCGAGATGTGCCTGAATAGATAAAAGCAGAGATTTAGAGCTGGATTAGGAGCCTCTCTGAACAGGATCGCCTGCAAAAGTACACCTGCAGGTTCCTACTTCTCAATAGGCAGCGGGTGCGGTCCGGACACGGAGAGCTTGTAGAGGAACATCAGGAACTTGCGGAAGGACTCGAAGAAGGGCCAGCGGGAGAGCAGGCAGATGCACTTGTTGGTATTGACGGGCCGGTTGGGGATCATCTTCTTCTCCACGGTGGTGAGCAGGCCCAGCTGGACCTTCTGCTTCTCGCTCAGCAGATCCACCGGGTACGGCTCGTAGAACTGGATGGCGGAGCCGTACACCTGCAAGCACCCATGCGGGAGACCTTCAGTCTGGGCTGTGAACGCCTCGGACGCTGAAACAGGAGGCCGGAGTCTCTCTTTGACCCACCTTTTCCCCGGAGGAGATGGTGAGGACGAATGTGGAGAAGACGGGCAGAGGGTCGCGGGTGTCGGGGGCCCAACACTCGATCTTGGCCCCCATGGGCAAGCAGAACAAGGGGACGGACTCGGACAGGGGAAAAGACTCATAGTCCTCTTCTGGGTAACGGAAGATCAGGCCTGGAGAAAAACACCAAAACAGTGTCAGGACGCAGATAGGAACCAACTCAACAGAAGTCTTTCCAGTCGCTTGGCTGGTTGCTGTGGTTTCGTTCCGAGGCCAAAGCTGCTCTCGTCCTCTGTGTGAGACGACGTTTGGTGAGAAGCGTTTTTTCCTCTCGACAAGACGCACATTCTCGCTTCACGTTTCAAACACGTGTCGGCCCTGAAACACACACATTCGGGGGTGTGGCAGGAAGCCGAGCCGTCCGGGCTGAATAAGCAGCCGCGTCACAGGAAGAGTGCCGGCCAAAAAGATAAAGCCAGCATCTGTGTGTGTGTGTGTCTGTGAACTTGCACAGACACACACACACTCTGATTACACAATGAAATGTTCCAAAGGCCAAGCGTTCAGTCGGTGGAAATGTCACACAACGGTTCAAAATACCAGCTGTAATAAGCAATTAGCACCCGCCGCCTGACACGCGTGCACGCCGGAGCCCCGACGCACAGACACAAGGGGAGGCTGATTGTGACAAGGCGCGACGCCGCTCCCGTCTCTCACCCCGCTGTTCCTTTGTTATCGGCGTGTCACGTCGTTAAGCCGAGCCGCCAAACTAATTCGCATGAACACAAATCATCTCCGACCGTGTCAATCAAGAGTGGGGTTGTTTTTTTTCTCTCTCGCGGGGAAACTTCAGTGGGTGACGTTTGAAACGGAGCGGCACGATTTCCAGCAGCCTCTTCGACTCACCTGCTTTGTAACTGATGGAGTTCGACGCCGACACGGACTTCTTGTAACACAGGAACACGCTGGAGCCCCACTGAAAACAATCGGATGATCACAAGGTCACACACACACGCACGCACGCACGCTCTCCCTCCCGCCGTCGCCGGCTTCCTGAAGCGGTGGCGTGCCACACTTGCCATGCCACAGTTGAGGTTCTTGTCCACTTTGCAGAAGGTGTGCGGCGGCGTCTCGCCCTTGCTGGTGACGATCACGCAGATGTCGGTGACGGCCAGCGAGTTCTGCGGCTGGACCGGCGGCGCCCGCCGGAAGGTGATGAAGATGCGCTGGGAGGTGGCCGAGCTGTTGTTGACGTTGGCGCAGCGGCCGTACGGCGTGGCCTGGATGATCTCGCAGCCGTGGATCAAGCGCTCCTTGCCCTCGTACAGCACCCTGAGGGACACCAGGGAGTCTGAGTGAAGCCTGGCAGCGCTTGAGACACACTGAGGTCTTAGCTGCCGTGTTTGCATCAAAAGTACGACAGTCTTCCAAAAGAGGCGACGCTGGGAGCTCAGAATGCTCTGCTGGAGTCAGTCGGTCAGACACGGCTTTCAGTTTCAAACGCGGTTCACTGACAGCAGGGAAATAACTCACATACTGAAGGAGACGTGAGGTCGAATGCCAACAAGCAAACGGGAATTTGTAGAGAGAAAGGAAGAAAAGAAAGAGAGAGAAAAAGAAAGGAAAGGATGTGATCCAGACATCTTTTAATCAGCTGACTCATTCTTGTCCCAGACAGAAGAGAGTTTCTGGTTTCTCTCCCAGTCCAAATGAGTGATTATCAGTTGATAATTGACAGCGAATGTATAATCTACAAGTCATCCCTGCAAGCCTCTTCGCTCCTGCCAGCAGCTATCACGGTCAGACGGGCACTGGAGGCTCTCTGCGGTGGTGGTTAGGGTTTTGCTTGCATGACTGGAGGCCCCCGTGACCTCGCCGGGCGGACGACGCCACACGGGAGGGCCGAGCGCTGCCACGGATGCCGGCCAGAAAGAGGCCAAGAAGGCAGTTGCTCGGAAATTGTCCGTTTGGCAACAAAACCAGAGCCTTAATCGGCACGATAAGGCTCTACACTGATGGCAAGAATACATGACTCGCAAGATGATATTCATCAGTCGGACATGGAGTTTAATAACAACAGACCACACAGTCGTGAATGAGGACTTTGATGATATTCTCCGCGTGCAGAAGAGAACACATGCGGCGAGCGGAATTTGTTCAGCAATTATCCGTCAACTATCTCCGCCGCCGAGCGCGGCTGCCTCTGTTTTCTTCCCCACCCTTGTGTGTCTGTTTGCATGCTGAGCGGGATTGTGCAATCTCAAAAGGAAGCATGACTTGACATACTATCCCGGCGCACCAGCAGCCGCAGCTCGGGTGCCTTTTTTTTTCCCTCCCCCATGCCGTCCGACATGTCTGAAACTTCACGACACAGAAACGAGTCACACAAATACTACAGATACGCTCCGGGCCCGCAGACAGCGGCGGCGTTTGTTTTGTGTTTTTTTTTTTTTTTCCAGTCCCTGACTTTGCGGAGCGGAAGAAAAATCTCACAGAGCCGCTTGGAACTGGAAATTCCAGTTCGTAAGTGGCACACGTTAACAGTCTTTGCACAAAGAGGTGTGTGGAGGACTTAAACGCCCGGAGGGGCTGTTGCATCACAGAGGCACTACAGACACATTTAGAGGTATAAACCTCGCCGATTGATGATGAAACAGGGATTATACGTTGGGCTGCAGCGCGTGTAAGTGAGAGCGCCGGCGGCCGGCGGCCGCTGCGACAATGGAGATCGCTTTCCAAATAATAATGGGAGGAAGCTGGAAAATTCCGATCAAGGCGTGGCTGAGCGGGAGAGACGGGACGAAGGAGGCTTGAAACGGAGGCTTGAAACTTGAAAATCTGACACCCAAATTTCACGTAAGTAGAAAGTTTTTTAAATGAATGCGTTGTTGCTGAGACTACAAAATCATCCACTGCGTTGACAAACGTAAAAATGTAGTGTTGACAGTTGCCAGCCAATAAAACTTGAGTAAAAGTAGGTGAAGCACATCAGGGCCTGAATCCTCCATTTCAAGTTTTACAGGAAATCAATCATTGACTCACCCGACGTCGATGAGCGGCGGCCTCCCCCGAGCTCTCTTGTAGCACAGGAAGAGCTCCGGGCTCTTGAGGCTGCCGTGGTTGAGGTTCGCCGGCTGCCCGTTGGGCGTGCTCTCGATGCACGTGAAGCCCTCGGGCACGGCCTCGCCCGCCGACTTGTTGATGACGGCCAGGTCGGTGATGGGCGCCTTGGGCCCGCTGGACTTGGCCTCCGACAGGTCCTGCTCCAGCGGCGTGGACTTGTCGGTCAGCCCGGCCACCACGAAGTAGTCGGTCACGCGGTGACCCTTGTCTTCAATCATGGCTGGACGTACCTGGGGAGGGAGCAGAGGGGTCATCAGAGGGCAGACCTCCGCTCCAAACCAACCAACAAACCCACCAACAAAGACGGGATGGATCTCGCACAGAATGCTAAATCCTACAGGCAGTAAAACAACCCTCTAAGACTGAATCCCCTCTGACAGTCACACAATCGGGGGGGAACACAAGAGGCTGATGAAGGGAAAGGATCTGCCGGCATTCACAAACCCTCCCTGTTGCCGTAGATCACCGCGCCGCTCCAAACACATGCCGCGAGCCAAGGAAGAGCGGCCGAGGCCGGAGGAATGCCTTTGGAAATGCCACCGGGAGCGTAAATCGAGCGGACACTGAAGTCGCTCCGCGGAGCCCTTTAATTACGGTCCCGGATTGGACCTAATAATGGAAAATCTGGCTGCTTTTCATGGGTGGAACGGCAGTAATTTGCCCCCTTGGCCGTCGGGTGATTGAATGTTTTCAAGAGCTTTGAATGGACGTTTATGTTTTCTCGTAAACTGTTGAGTCATCCCGGCGAGTTTACACGACTGCCGATCGACCGGCGCTCAGTTACTGAGCAGCAGTGCTCCCCTCTACTTTCAATGAATCCTCTGTTTCCACACATAAAAGGGAACTTTTTCACTGTTTATGATAAGAGACGCAACGAATCATTTTCACTGCGCACCGAGAGACAGAACTTGATTTACTGTTTCGGACCAAAGAGCGACAGAGCAGAGGTTGCTTCGGAGAAACTGGGACTCCTCCTAAACTCCTCTTCAAAGAGCTCTCGGGGCCGACACAGGAAGTACCATTTTTCCAGCGGTGAGTCAGCTGTGGCGGGAGGACAGAAAAAGGAGCCGCTGTGCAGCAGCCACGCGCTCAGTCCTGGACTTCACAGCGCCACTCGAAAGAGCTGAATCACCGGTGCAACTTTAACGTGTCCGAACGTGTCGGTGCGAGTTACGTTGCGTCCTGACAGCGCAGAAACAAAACGAATCAGTGGTTTTTAGAGATGGGGAGAGAAAACAGATTTGTGGTAAACTTTATAGATTTATAGATAGACGGTCTCAACCAGGTACCTAGATGTGGCTATTTGCCTTTAATATGGCTCATTTGTCATCACGATGCCAGGAAAACGCTGCAGTAAGAGAGCAAAGAGCCCCGAGCTGCGCCGCTGATTCGGTTTACTGGGAGCTCCGAGCAGAGGCGAAACGGCTCAGTTTCCATGAAGACAAAGAGCTATAAAAAAGTGCATCGGTGACGGCTGCACGGGCGAGCAGGTGACTGTGAAGCGTCCGTGCCCGGGACACGTAAACACGGTGACGTCGACTTGTAAAATGCTCTCGTTTGATTTAAAATGCAAACAAACGCTTCCAGATGTGGGCGACGAAACGAGGTCCGTCTGTCTCGCTCCTTTTAAAGTCGCCCTGCTTTCGACTTGAGTCCAACTTCTGAGGACGTGCAGCCAGAAAATTAGAATAACAGAGCGAGAAAGAAACTTCAGATTTACTGCACTGTATCCATGGTTACAGCTCTTCAGTCCAAACCCTATTCAAAAGCAAACGCGGTCGTCTGACCATATTTGCTGCGCGAGACTGACCGCTCGCATTCAGAACTTATAATTGGACATTCATAAAGAATTACCACCTCATTGTGTACTTGGAGACACATTCACTGACCGACATCGCCCAGCAGCTTCTTTGAAGACGCAGTTGTCGCGCGTCCTTTTAATAGAAGGCCGCGTGGGGCCCGTCACGTCTCTGCATGGCGCATCAGCGAGTGTGACAATGTGCTGCTGCTTCTCTTTGTGCAGCACTTTCAATAACCTGGAACGGCTCTTCCACGGAACGTGACACAGAAAGTCGAAGGCGGTCACGTCCTGAGCGCCGGCCGAGCGCAGCGCATTCTTTGTTTGCGACGGCGTTGCCACGAGAAGGAGAGTCGGCCTGTTCCACGTAACGTTACATCACTTCTGTGCAATAAAGAGGGAACTGCGACACGGACGGTCAGCGACAGCGCAGCACCGCCCGTCTCCACCTCACTGAGGGTCACCACAGAGGATTCGGACCCGCAGCTTCGCCGCAGATGTCTCTTTCTGACGGCCTGCGACAGGCAAACGTCGATGCTGCCATGGCAACCCAGGCCCACAACAACGCCAGGCAGCGCAACCCTGAGCGGCGACTAGTGTTACTCCGGCGAGCCGGGGGGGAAACCGATCGCACGCCGTTTCAAGGGTACACTCGGGGAAGCCGGCGCGCTCCTCCCGCCGCCGGACACAGAAACAGAGTCCGGCTGCAGTTTCAGATGCACGGTCAACAAAATGGCAGAGCGGGCCTTCGGTTTTATTGTCCACTTCTGTGTGTGGTGAGCAAATAAAACGCGGTCGAGCGCCATAAACAGTGATGTCGAGGAGGGATTCGTCGTCAACAGACGGAAACAAAACGGGAAGGATTTGGGCTTTTTCTCCTCCTGTGCTTGTATCAGCATGCAGCAGAGACACACATCAGGATAAACCTGTAAACGTCAGGAAGGAGAGCCTGAAACTTCTCGCAAGAAAAGATCAAATGACCCCCCCCCAAAAAAAGCCGAGTCGAAAAACCCGTTTATTGCACATCTACTACATTGAAGTGTCGCGCTGTAATACGAGCCCCCTGTCTCTAAAGGTTGAGCTCGGCCCCTCCCTTCCCGTGTGAAAACCTGTTCCTGTGTTACTCCTGGGCCCCGGCGATCGAGTGTCGCGCTCTTTGTCTGGACTGAACTCGCCGCGACGCAACCTGTGACCAACAAAAACACGGCCGAGCTTCAGCGGACCCACGTTTCGCGGCTGTTGTGAAACTCGGACGTTTACCAGCTCTCACGGAAGTCGACTTATTATTATTTATAAACGCCGCTCTCAATTAGGAGCAGCAGAAATGGGTCAGTTTATCATGAAACTAAGTGGTGCTCAAGCGTCCAAATGTCCCACCTGGCTCCCTCCTCCAGGAACAGCTTCTCCCGGGCTGTAAAGTCGTGTTCGCTGCTTGTGGCACTTGTCTTAACTTGCTTGCAAGCGTGAGGAGCTTGGCTATGCACTCCCGCGGCCCCCCCGGGGAGGGCAGAGGGAAGCTCCCGAGAAGGAATCAAACCAGAGGGGGGTCATACTTCTTTCGTGAGTGTGCACAAAAGCTGGCATTCACGGCATCCACCTGGGTCACTCCATTGTCGCCGGAGAGAAAGTGACGGAAATAAACACGGCAGCAGGGTTGTGTGGTGTTGCTTCTTTTTTCATCTCTGTGTACGGTGTGGGACCCCTTACTCTACACCCCCCCCCCCCCATGGCCCGCCCCACAATGATCTCATCCCTTTTGACACAAAAGAGCCTGGAGGCTCGCTCCCCACGGGTGAAAGAGCCGGCCCCGCGTGCGCGCGCATGCACAAGTGTGAGTGTGTAACGCAGGGGGGCCCCGTGGACAGTGGCCGGTCTGTCCCAGTCACTTGGACCGGCGCCCCGCCGCGCACATCCACTCACGGCTCGTGTGAAACAGCTGCTGGGGATGACACACAGCCATCAAGTACACTCGAGCGGGAGGGGAAAGTGCGGAGGGACGCGTCACTGCATGAGCCCCGGCGCGATTCGTCACTTTTTCCCCCTTTCACAATAAAGCTCAAATGCAACGAGGAGCATCTTGCGGTTCGTTTCTTTGCCTGAGGACGGTTCGACAGATGGACAGGTCAAGCCCCGCCTCCCGGCAAGATCCGCGCGAGTGCGGACCAGATAAGACCAGTTAAAAAAAGATAGCCATGCGACGTCATCTGTATCCACTTCAAGTGGCACTTTGTAGTTTTGGACTTTGGAGTAGCCGAGGAGCAAAGTGGCCCCTCTCTGCCATCTGTCAGCACAGCCCGTGGCGGGAACCAGAGCGAGCGCAAGGTGCCAACGAGGTGACGAAACCTGCGTCTTACGAGGCGACGGCTACAGAGAAACCCTCGCCGAAGCTGGAGGAAGAACAAGAGGCAGTCGGGCTGCGATCGGACTGAACTCGGATGAAGCCGCCGCCGCACACTCGTTCACAGATGGCTGGAGACACTCTTTAAATCATCTCCGTGTGCCATGATGAAACACCAGAACAGGCGCAGGCGGCTCCTGCACGCACGCCGCCGAAAATATCCTCAGGTTCGCCCGATAAAGACGGAAAAAGACGCATTTAGCTGTTCAATATTTGCCGTCCGGAGAGTGTGAGAGGTGGAGCGTTCACAGTCTATCAGCTTTGTGGCTGCAGATAAGACCGAGCGATAACTTAGCACAATCGTATCCATGTGCGAGCAACGTCTCTGTCGGCCTGCAGCGCCCAAACAAAGCAAACTGTCCCAGAATGCACTCTGCTTCCTGGTCATGTGTCTTAACCCTGAGAGCAGGGTTTTCTAATACACAGTCGATTCAATCCAACTTCATTTCTACATGATCATGAAGGAACTATTAAGGTGTACTTACAAAAGGAAGAAAAAACCTCTAAATCTTAATATTTTTGGTCATTTCATGCTTTGCAAAATTACACTCAGAGCCCGTTGCGGCGATCCCGCTGGCAGCCACCGAGAGAAATTCCAATCACAGCAGCAGGAAACGCTCCACTTTTCCACCAGAGTGGGCCCGAAGTTCCGAAGGCTCGATTCCAGACACAGGTGCGTCCCGGCCCGCTTCCAGCGTTCGCCGATCTCCGTCAAAAGCAACAGTTCGCCTCCGCGGAGGCCCAGACGCTTCCGCGCCGACGCAGAGCAAGATTCCAAACATCGGAGTGTGATCCAACTTTTATTTTTTTTTTACCGGCCGGTCAGCTCCAGCAGGAAAAAAAAAAAAAAAAGAGAGAGAAAAACGTCACAAGACTGCCTCCCCTCCTGAAGCGTGACAGCCCGGCGGACACGAAGCATTCTTTCCACTCGAAAGGAGACGGGAGAGGGGGGCAAACTCGTTGCCCTTGCTAAACGAGCGGGGACGGCAGCGGCCCGGAGCGCCGGGAACACCAGGAAAACACCGGCACATCTCGGCATGGGACGAAGGGGGGGGTCAAAGGAGGGAAACAGGTTCACCGAGAGAGCTACAGGCATCACCTGCAAGCACCTACTAACACAGATGCTCCACTCGTCTGGAGAATCATTAGAGAGAGAACAATAGAATAAAACTGTAAAAAGGTCAGCTGCACAGTGACTTTATGGGCAGGATGATAAGCGGTGTGTCAACCAGTCATTTCTGGCTTCGTGCTACTTGGAACACTGTGGGAAACGCTCCTCAAAATCCTATTTGACTGTTGCTTTGGCGACCATGCAGCCACTCAAACAGCCCCCCCCCCCTCTAGCCAATCCACTTCCTCTCCTCGGTCACCTGACAGAGCCTTTGGACGGCCGGCGGAGGTGAACAAAGTGCAAGTTCAATGTACACAGAGCGGCAGCGCAGCCGTGACCCACTTTAAACCAGCGGGCCTGGAGTGGTCGGCGGGAGGGAAACCTTGACTCCTCGCTCCGTTCTTTTGCGTCCCCCCCCCCCCCCCCTCTCGCGTCAGGCCGAGCCAAGGTCAGGAGCAGGAGTCGAGTGGCGGCGTCTCCACGTGGCAACGCAAGGTGATTCCTGCCACGGCGATTTGCATTGTTCCCAGCGGCACACGAGCTACGGCGAGCTCCGGTATCGTGCGGCAGCTGCGAAACCTTCGGTAGAAA
This sequence comes from Malacoctenus gilli, assembly GCA_032164315.1. Lineage (NCBI taxonomy): Eukaryota > Metazoa > Chordata > Actinopteri > Blenniiformes > Labrisomidae > Malacoctenus > Malacoctenus gilli. Next base: position 5,921,846 of record JASSRZ010000060.1, read on the forward strand.
TAGGAACGCGACTGCAAGAGGAAGTGCCACGCTCTCTGCGCTGCCCTGCTCGGACCGCATCACATGCGTGGCCCTTACGCCCCCCCCCCCCCACACCACACCAAGCCTGGATGAGATGGGGGATGGAGCAGGGAGTACTCTCCTCTCGCTCCCTGGGGGGGAGGTTCTGACGACGGCTGGCAGCCCCTCAAGTGCTGAGCCGCAGATATGTGAGCACCTTGGCAATGCGTTCAATGGCATTTGTGCTGCACCGACACACAGCCACAAAAAGAACAGGGGAGGGGGAAGGGGGGGGCTCCTTTGCACCCGGAACAAAGTGTCTGGATGGAAGAGAGACGAGGTCACGGTGAAAGGTGGCCGCTTCCTGGCCAGCCTCACTGCTCACCTTGTGTGCCTCCCATGTTGTTATTTATTGGGTGGGAAATAGAGCCACATGTTCCATCCTCACTAAGAGGGAGGAACTTAATACTTTAAAAGCCACAAAATGATACAAATTCAAAAAACAAACTCAATCCCACCCTAAAACTTAGAGGGGCCCCTGTCGAGAAAAACATAGCACCGCCCTTGCGAATGCAAAACACACCCTCCAAACAGCAGTATCATCCGCAGACTCCCTTGATTACTAACCCACAGTGATGTTATTGTTGACTGTCACACCTGCAAGGTGAGGCGGGCACCAGGAGAGCGGTGTCCGGTTCTCCGGCGTCAAGGAGGGCCGGGAGAGGAAAAGGGAGGAGGAGCGGGGGTGGGGAGGAGGAGGAGGAGGAGAAGGAGGAGGAGTGGGGGTGTTATGTTCCCCCCTCAACTGTTGCACATCCAAACCATAACTGGGTCAACTCCGATGCAGGAAATACACGGCAGCGCGGGGCCTGACAGAAGAAGTTCTCCCCCCCCTCACCTCCCGTGATGTGCGCGGCTCGGCAGACGCGGCTCGCCGTCGCTCCTCTGCGCGCTCGGGACGAATACAAGCACGGCGGAAAGTCCGCAGCGGCAGCCCGCAGCCCGCAGCGCAACAGCAGCAACATGTTATTTCCAGCGGGTGACCCGACTTCACCGCGAACCCGAGTCCGATCGCACTCCGACTCGTACACGCAAAGCGTTAAACGCGCTCCGCAGAGTCTTGCGCGTCCTTCTTTCCTCCAAACAGGCGCACTTACCAGCTGTTTACGCTGCACCGAGAGACAATGTTGACATGTAGGCAACTTGCTGGTTCCCCGAGTAGTTTATTCCCTGGTTTGAATTCGTGCAACAACCAGAAAAAAGGCGAGGATCGGAGCGGGACGGTGCGCGGGGAGGAATTAAAAGGAAATCCAAGTGGAAAGACGCTCCGGAAACTTTGCTGGGTCACTTTCTTCGCCACACTTTCATCTGAAGTTGTCTGCGGAGGCGGGCGCCATGTTTGTGTCTGCGCTGATAGTTTTGTTGGGGAGCTTTCTTCCTAAACGTCTCTCTCAGGCTGGAACCGCCCAGAGAAGAGGAGAGGCCACCGTCACAGGCAAACACGGGCAGGGGCCGGGCCCGCACGGTCGCCCGGCCTCCCCTGTCGGCAAGCTGCGGCGCGTCAGCGCACCAGCGACCGGAAGCGCGTTTCACAGTAAAACGGTTTTAGCTGGAGCGCAGTGAAAAAGGGGAATAAAACACCGAGGCCTCTTCTTGAGTCGCAGAAAACACTTCTACGTGATAGGATTTCATCTGTTCTATTGATTATATATAAAAATATGAACATATATCTTGACTATCACTCGTGAATTCGCAGAATTGTGTGAAAATATCGCTGAAATCGCAAGTTTTTACGGAAACATCTTGATTTTGATTTTTATATAGTCCTTATTGTTTATAACTAAGTACTCATGTATTGTTTCATTGTTTTAATTGATTACATACATATGATCAACTTGTAATTAGTGCCGTTCCGCTTTTGCATTGCGTGCAATATGGAGATGTTTTCTTCTTCTAAGTATGAAACTTAAATAATAACGCACGAGGAATAATGTGTTCCTAAGTGAACCATGGGTTCCGTTTACTTTCAAGTCGACGCTTCATGCTCCACTTCCTGCCTGCAGTGTTGAGCGCACACTTGACTCATATGGTTGTAACGTCGAGCTTCGGTTTTTGGCCAAGTTTCTGACGCCCCCCATCTTCCTCTTAATGAAGTTGCAGCCCCCCCCCCACCCCCCCCCCACACACACATAGTAGACAGGTGCCTCACAAACCACTAAATTCCTCATGGGGAAAGTACCAGCAAGTCTCACTGGGTGGTTTTGTTTTATCTGAGATGAAAAAAGGACAAGTTTGATTCCATCTACATTTTATTGCTTCACAAACAATGACCAAATCTTTTATTACACATCTACAAGTGGTGTTGCTTGTATCTGCAGTTGGAACCTGAAAATACACAATCCAGACACATCAAGTAGTCACAGAAAGAGAGACGTTTTTAAACTTTCAGAAATAACACAAGCTCATCCTTTGTTATTTTATTAAAGAAGTATTACCAAGTTCATTTAAGCGTTTAGTGTGCAAAAGTGGGTTATTTAGGGGTGTGTCGCAGCACCCGTGGTTTAAGACAGAGCAGCGGGATGAGGCTAGCACTTCATGTCGTCGATCGGAGAGAAGGAGATGAGTTTCGGGAGGCTGTAGTCTTGCTTTTTGGCGGGCGACGGCGTCTCCAGCTTGTCCAGATCCAGCGAAAAGATCTTGTCCGTGGCTTCTTGCGTCGTTTGGGGTTTTATCCAGTCGGCGTCTGAACCAGACAGCCTGAAGTCCGACCGCAGACACTCGGGCGTCCTCAAGTGCCTCGGACCCCCGGCGCACGCGGGCTCCGTGCGCCCACGTAAAGGAGACGGCTCGGTCTGTGGCGAGGGCGCGAGCGGCCCCCCTTCGTCCCCGCTCCCCATGTTCACCGCCTCGTCCTCCAGGCTCAACAGGCTGTCGCTGCTCGGCAGCTCGGGCAGGGTCTCGTGGTCGAGGGTGAACTGCGCGGCGCTGCTGCCCGTGCCGCTCGGGCTGTCCCCCGCCTCCGCGTTGAAGGTGTCCCACCAGAGCGAGGTCTTGAGGGAGGCCTCCTGCTGGCAGGCAGGGGGGCTGAGAGAGAAACTGCGGGGCTGAACGGGGGCATCGGGACTCTGCGTGACGCTGTCTTTGAACTCAGATGTTTGGAGTTTCTCAGCTTCGTCTTCCTCCATCGCCTTCCTCCAGGAACTCTTAACATCCATAACTTGAAGAGAAAAAGGGAATTGGTTCAATTTATGCTCTAAGTTGCCGCAAAACACTCCCAACTGACCACGCCCGGGGCAGTTACTCACTCAGCCTCTCTGGTGTCCGCGGCAGCTGTTTCCTCGCAGAGAACGGATCCCTCTGAAGAGTGCTGAGAATGTCCTCCAAGTTGGAGAACTTTTCTTTGTCCTCCGACGGAGAGGTTGAAGTCACAGCTTCTGCAAACTGATGAGCACAGATGTCAGTGTTTGTCACAAATCCAGTGAGAAATGGAAACTGCTGAAGCCTTCGATTTTTAAATCAGCTACCTGATCAGCCAGATTGTCAAACTCCATGTCCAATATCTCCGTCCTCGTCTTCACGGGAGCTTCTTTCCAGTGAACGCGGGCCGTCTTCCTCACACTGGCCTGAAAGCACGAGCCCTTGTTATTTATGGCGACAATAGAAATTCAGAGCATCACCCTGCCTCTTTTTGACCCCTGACCTGCGGTGCCGGCACGGACTGAGCGCTCTGAGGGGGTGACGTGTTCAGCAGCCAGTCCAGGGACGTGTTTGACGGGGACGCTGCAGCGGCGGCCTCAGCCTCCTCCGGGCTCTCGGCTGGTGCGGGAGGAGGACTGTTCCAAAGAGACACGTTTGAAAACTCACTGAGGAGATTCGATCCAGGTTTTTTCCTCGTCTGATACCACGTCGTCTTCCAAAGATAAGACTGTCTGCCCCGTATCTGTCCGTGGCGATTTCTCTCAATTCGCCGCGGTCATCAGAGAGCAGGGATGCTGTAGGGAGGGCTAGTGATGGGCAGAGCACAGCTCAGGGCTGCCCAGGTATCAGCCTCCCATCAGAGCAAACATCAAGCAAAAAAAAAGACTGATAAAACTGATGATCAGTTGCTCTCAGTGCACATTTAAAGTTACCTTGTGAGGATGGAATATTGTTGAAGAACTTCCTGGAAATCTTGTGTTTTATCATCTGCATTTTCCTCAGTTTTTTCATCTGGAAATGAACCACAAAAGGTTCGTTTAAAAGACTTTCACATCGTGGCAATCGAGCCTAATTTGGTGTGGACATGCTCACCGAGAAGTTTAGCAGGGAACTGAGAGAAGACGCTACTTCTGTACGTCGCCTCACTCGCAGGTTCAAATGACAGCGGCGCCATGGGTGAGAGGAAGCCGAGCGCCTGGGAAAATAAAGTCAGTGAGGAACAAAGTGCAAAATCGACATGTTATCTCGTGACCTGGAAAGCATGTGGAGTCCCTCACAGAATCCTGATTCAGAAAAGAAACCAGAGGAGTGTCCTTCAGAGTCTCCCTCCACCGCTTGTCCCAGTTGGCCTCCTGATCTCTTATGGCAGCGCTGAGTTGAGGAATTTCCTCTTTGGAGAGCTTCTGCCTGAAAGGGACAACAGGACGAGTCAGTTCAGCCTCATTTGGAGCAGCGCGCGACAGCTTGCGGTGGCTTCTTGCACCTGATGTGGTGAAGGTCCTGCAGCATGCGGGCCATCTGATCACATCTGTCCTGCAGCCGCCGAGCATCCACCTGAGGCTGGGGGCCGGGCGAGACCCGCCGCTGTTCCTCCTTCAGGAGCCGCAGGGCGTGGTTCATCAGCTCCGCCACACAGAGCAGGTTGAGCTGGCCGCCCTCGTACACGTTGCCTGAGCTCAACTGAAGCACAAAGGCGTCAGCGAGGGGAAGACCGGTCTTCAGTTGAACCGCGTCCATGAGCTTGGCCCTCACCTGGTGGGGGAGCTGCTCGATTCTCTCCAGCAGGCAGCGGGGAATGCTGAGGGTGCGGTCGGTGCCGTCCAGCACGTACTGATCCACGTCGCCCTCCAGAACGCTTCGCACCGCGTCCTGCTCCTCCCTGATCGCCGACAGCATCCCGTCAATGGTGGACCACAGAGAGCGCACCTAAGAAAAAAATAGACAATTTTATCAAATAAAGACACATAAACCTGGTAACGGCAGAGTTTGGAGTTTAAACTGCCTACTACTACTATCACAATATGCAAGATGCTTCATAAACGCACCTTTTCCGTCTTCTTGGCGAGAGAAGCGTCATCTTGGGGAGATTCGCTGCTGTGACGCCTGCAAACAGAAGTTTCTGATGATGCGAGTTTGCTCAGATTGAGCTCCATATATGGAATAAGCCAGTGTTTAACATACCCCAGTAGTTCGTCGTACTTGGCACCATCCGCTTTGAGTTCTCTCACAGACTTGACCAGAAGTCTTCACAAGAGGGAGAGAGACAACAGAAAAGCTCTGAAACGGACTAAGAATACAACAAAAGCTCTGAAAACGTGATGCTCCACTCACTGCGTGCGTCTCTTGTACTCTTGGAGAAAATGATCCTGATCGACTGCGGCTCTCAGGAACCGGGTGCGGACCAGGCTGAATCTCTTGATGGCCAAGTCCAGGGTGGAGGCCGGCGTCGCCGCCGCCTCCGGAACCCAGCCGTTAACTGGAAGGGGGACAAACATCAACGTCGAGCCATTCCGCTGGAATGAAGAAAAGTGTGTCTGCGAACACTCAAACTTTGGGCCCGACCTGCAGTGAACGTCTTCATCTCCTGCTGCATGACGTAGTTGGCCAAATGGAGCATCAGGCTGATGAACTTGGGGCCTCCAGGAGAGAGGAACAGGGAGGCCACCACTTTGTGTCCTGCTGTGGCCGTTTCCTCCTGTCGAGTCAGACAAAGAAGGATCAAAACACAGGACAGAAAGCTCAACACCGAGCAACCTTTTACCAAGAACAACAGGCAGGAGGACAACAACGACTCCCACTTTTCTCACCATGATCTCTCGCAACCATGCGCACGTTATTTTGCGAAACTCTGCATCTGCCCGATGGTCCAAAACAGGCCAGCAGTGTCTGGAGGGAAAAAACTGGGTTATTGCATCGATCACCGAGTTTACTGACATTGCCACCACTTCAACTTTGCTCGTCTTTTACCTGTATGCTTCGCGAAATCGAGCCGGATTGAGTTTCTCCAACAGGAATTTGACCACGACGTAGCAGGCGTCTTTGTTGGGTTTGTCAAACATGGACCTGTGAAGCGAGGACGTGTTAGAAACGCACTGAAGCAAGCGAGCAGCTCGCGTTGCGATCGAGACTCACACTCCCAGGTTGATGCGTTTCGCGGCGATGCTGGCTTTGCAGGCAGCCGACGAGGAAGCGACGTCGGGCCGAAATCCCAGGCCGAGCAGGGAGAACCACAGATAGCGTCTGTTATTCTTCTGCAGCGACGTCGGGTTCGCCATATTTCCGGGGAAGACGAACGGGGAGCCGCTAGCCTCCCTGCTACCGGCAGGATTCACCGTTAGCCAACCCGACTCTGTTCGAAGGAGTCGTCGGACCTTCAACGGAGCAGATCCGGAGTCAGCGACGAAACTAGGTTTGGTCCCCGACACTAGTTCGTGGTACTTACGTCCCAGTTCACGTTTGATCAAATAAAATCCATAACTTCCGAAAGTCGGGACACAAACAGCGAACACGGAAACCGCCAAATTTCAGAAGGATCACCCGGAAGTTGTCAATATTTACTTCCTGGTGAAGACGACGCCTCTCGGCGTCCGTTGTTTTATTTACATCTGAAACAATGTACGTCTGGTGTTTGTCATCATTCATTGATGGAGTTTATAAACAGTATTCAAGAGTTAAAAAACAAGGATATCGTGGAAATTAAACTTCCGCATAAATTCTGCAACACTGTCAGGATGTTATTTGTTGATCTTACAGTGAAATGATTTGCTGTATTTAACGAGTTCCCAACAGGTAAAATCTAATTTGTCAGCAGGGAAAAATCAATTCAGAAGAAATGGTAGAAATTTTATGCATTTTCCACCGTAATTAGCTAATGAGGTCTGTTAACCATTTATTTCAGCACAAGCTCATTAAGTCACTGAAGTAGGATGGAACCACACAATTAAAGCATAGTGTAAATGTGTCTTTTTAATTGCAGAACATACAATTATTTTCCCATCACAACAGACTTTGCAGAACAGGGTAATAGAAAGAAGTACTCCTTTTTCATTCTATTCTTTCACTTTATTGTAGTTGCTTTAAAACCAGCTGACAGCACTCGCCCACTTTGGACGGATCGGACACCGAGGAGTACTTCACGATCTGAGAGGTGACCCCCAGGGAGCGCGCCAGGTCCTTGGCGGTCTGGTCCGAGGCCACGGTGGTCCCCAAGGCCACCAGCAACCGGAAGACGGCCTCCTTGTCCTGCACGGTCTCCAGGGCCCGGCTGGCCACCGACAGGCACTGCGCTTTGGCCTCCAGGTCGGGCTGGCTGTGCAGGCAGCCGGCGTAGTTCAGCACCAGCGTGGCCAGGGCGATGTGGATGTTCTTATTACAGACGGCGGCCAGGTCGGCGGCGCGCGACAGCACCGTGTCGCGCTGGGCCATGAGCAGGGCCCGGCCGTGTCGGCCGCTGAAGCAGTTGCACAAAGTCCGCAGCGCCAGCATCTGGTTGGCAGGGCGCCCCTCGGGCCTGATCAGGCTCAGCAGGTGGTTGCACAGCTGCACTCCCTCCGCCTCTCCGCAGAGGGTCTCGTTCACCTGCGGGTGACGCACTGCCAGCCTCATGATGTCCAGGACAGGGAACACAATGTCTGGAGCACACGGAGGGATCGGAGTTTATCTCTGCTTTCGAACAATGTTTCAAACAAATAGAGACGTTCTTTCTAATTCAAGGAGCTGCCGGTATACCTTCTGGCCAGTGAGAGGCTTTCCACAGCAGGTTGATCTGCTGGATGTTCGGGGGAGGCTCGGAGGGGTCGGTGCCACACACGGACACCAGCAGCTTCTCCAGGCTCTCCAGGATTTCCTCAGAGAGCTTGTGCTCCTGAGGGGCGCCTTCATTCAGCTCCTTCAACTTGGCTGGTGAGCAAAATGAAGGGTTAATCTGAAGTCTTACTCCTCACATCACATTTTCCAAAACTTACAGCTTACCAATGATCTGAGAAGAATTGGCCTGCTCAAAGGTCACACCGTCAGTCTTTGGGAAATAGATATTGGTCGCCGTCTGTCTCATGGCTGCCGAGGAGTAGGCGCCTCCTCCTGCAAGACGGGCAGGAGAGTTAGCGAGAGGAGCCGTCTGTATGCGGTGAACCTTCAGTGGTCTTCGCCTCACGAAACTCGCCTGTGAATGGATCCGCCACTCCTCCGGGCGCGCTCACATTGGGCCCTGATCCTGGGATGTAGCGACCAGAACCTGTGAGGCGAGAGACCAGCTTTGAAGCTGCATCCGCAGGTAACGCGCACAAAACATTTGAGGCAAGCCGACAAGGACGCTGCACCTGTGAAAGGATCAGCACCGACGCCTGGCCCATCGTCTGAGGAGCCGGGGATATAACGAGCCCCTCCTGTGAACAGGAACATCAGAGTGATGCAAACTTGTAGCACAAGACTATCTTGGATTCATGGGTCTCGAGACCCCCCTCACCAGTGAAAGGGTCGCCACCAGCGGGCTGGGCCGGGCCCACCACGTGTCCCGTGGTGTTCTTGATGATGAAGTTGGCAACCTGGTCGAGGAACATGGGGCTGAGGTCGTTCTTCTGCAGGAAGTTGTGCGCGGTCAGCCAGGGGTCCTCGGACACGTTGTAAGGCAGCTTCATGGACGGCCCCCCCTCGTTCACGTCGATGGTGAAGACGTAGTCGTATTCCTGGGGAGACGCGGGGAACCCGGTGAGGGCGGCTGTCGCCCGGCGACCCCGCTCGCCGTCCCTTCTCCCCCTCAGCCCGCCGCCTCACCTTGCCCTCGTACATGACGCTCTTTGAGGTCTGCTGGTTGGAGCCCCCGACCACGTCTCCGATTTTCATCCAGCGCCCGTCGTTGACGCTCCACTGGTACGCCTCCACTTTCTGGCCGTCTTTGATCAACCTCGTCTGTCCATCACGATTCCCTGCACAGCAGAATGGTTGCACAAGTCTGTCCAAAGGACAAAGAAGACTTCCACTGGTTTATGTGCCATTACTGGCTGTTCTTACCAGGCTCGTTTAAGTGCTCTCTTCCAGGAAGGTCTTCCATTTTGATGTCTCCGAGGTCCCCCGTCTTGGGGTCGATGGTGGCCTTGGAGAGCTCGTCTTCGAAGGCCTGCAGGTCCTCCGCACTCGCCATGCGGTCCTCCGCCTCCGTAAACACGCGGATGATGCCGTCACTGCCAGCAAAAGAGCAGTGACCAAATGAGCCACGATTGAGGAAATCACAATTAACTTGACGAGACACGAGCAGGCCAGATGCTGCTTCTTTTACCTGGCTCCGACGGCGATATCACCATTGGGGAGGATGCAGCAGCACCAGACGGACTGGGCAGGCAGGCGGATGGTCTGCGTGCACTCTCCCTTCCTCCATATCCTCACGGTCCGGTCCTCTCCCGTGCTGACGAAGTCTGCGGAGGAAAAACCGCGAGGCTGCATTCAGGGCCGAACGTCCAGTGAACGCATGAGCCTTCAGATCCGACTCCACACCACTCACACCCCTTTCACACAGGTGCCGTCACTCCATTCAATGTCTCGACTACACGTCAAAAATAACGTTTTAACGAAGTTAAAAAAAAACCTTGATTATTGGGGAAGACAGCGAGGCTGTAGATGTAGTTGGTGTGACTGTAATAGACTTGGACACATTCTCCGGTCACCAACCATCTTCTGATACTCGTGTCATTGCTGCAGGAGAAGAACTCGGTGTTGCTGATCACTGCCAGTCCCCTCACGCAGTCCTCGTGACCTGCAAGGGGAAGGAGGACAAACCCGGTGTGACCAAAGCAGGGACGCGCAAGCCAAAGCTCGTGAACTCAATCGGATGGTCAGAACACGCGGAGCGTCACCTGTGAACGTCTTCTCGCACCGGCCAGCCTTCCAAAGCTTGATGGTTTTGTCCGCTGACCCAGAGAGCATCAGGCCTTGCTCAGGTAAGATGATCACCGCCCACACGGCAGCAGTGTGGCCCTGGGACAACGGGTTCAAGCAGAGGCAGCGTCGCCTTGTACTTCACGAATATACTTTGGTGTGTAAAACATCAGAGCAGGCGTGATCCAACTGTTACGAGCGGAGAAACAAAACTTCCCACAAAGCTAAACCTTCATGTAAAGATGAAGTCGCCCCCGAAGCTCCGGCATACCTTCAAGGTCATCATGCACTTTTCGTTGAGCCAAACTTTGGCCGTCGTGTCCCAGGAGCCGCTCAGAAGTGTCCCGAATTTCCCAGACGACAGAGTGCAAACTGTGCAGAGCAGACAAGAGAAAACTCAACCTGAGACACTTGAAATAACATGGAATAAATAAACAAAAACAAATGTGTGCGCATCATCTGATGTTGTGAACGTACTGCACGACTCACCAGTGTTATTGTGACCTTTGAGAGTAAACAGTGGCTGTGGTTGGTCCAGTGTGAAAACGCAAATGTTATTATCGTTCCCCCCGGTGGCTACAAGTCCCCGTGGGTACGTCTCACTGGGGGCGATGATGCACACGCAGGACACAAAGTTTGAGTGGCCGGACATGCAGTGCATCTCTGTGAAGCCTCTGTCTGGGCTGTGGGAGAGAGAGGGAGAGAGAGGGGGTAAAACAAAGAGAGCAGAGACGCAGCGAGTCAACGGCACTTTGCAAAACATTTTTACAGCTCTGTTGCCAAGAGGTGTGAAAAGTAAACAAGAACCCCCGCAAGCGCCCTCATACAAGTTCCACAAAATGACATAATGGACATCGAATGACACTGTTCTTCTGCAGGACTTATGATCATGTTTGGTTGACACAACCCAGAGGAATTTGTACTTTAATCCCTTGTTGAGC
>JASSRZ010000060.1:5932954-5954851 GCA_032164315.1 Malacoctenus gilli
CTGTTCTTCTGCAGGACTTATGATCATGTTTGGTTGACACAACCCAGAGGAATTTGTACTTTAATCCCTTGTTGAGCAAGTCTTCCCTTCCCTTCACATCACTGATAACTTCCATGGAATCCAGTAGTTACCTATCTATTAGCAAGTTATAACATAAACAACAATGGCTCTTGGGGCTCAATCATCATCTCCAGTCGATTTTGTACCAAAAGACATTTCCTATTGTTACAGTCGAAGTATTAAACCGAGATCAGGTGTCAAAAAAAGACATCCGGTCTGTTGCAGTCGATTTACTGCAGTTGAAGTTGACTGAAATGTGAAACCAAACTGCTGCATCAGCGCCGGGAACCTTCAGTTTCATGTGAATGAATGACAAAGCTAATTTGAGCCGTTAGCTCCACGCTTTGTCGCTGAACAGCCATTCACGCCACTTTGTCCGTGTGTCCAACAGACGATCAGCTAATGCGGGTTTTCCCACTTTGCTCGCGTCTCGCTGGCTTTCTCGTCCGTTCATAGACATGGAAACCAGTCAGCACAGTTAGTCAGCAGAAGGCTCCGGCGGCTAGCTACCTGGAGTTGGGCACCCAGACTCTTCCGGTTCGGTCTCTGGACACCGACACGAAGGCTCCCTCCGGGAAACAGGCCGCCGCCAGGCCCCTCACGTCCATCTCGTGTCCCGGGATGGAGCACCTGAGTTTGTACGTGTTGGATGAAGCCATTTTCGCCTCGACGAGACAGTCAAACGAGCACGGGAGCGCTGTGCCGAGCGGCGTTGCTGTCAACAAACACCAGCCGCTAACGCTAGCGGAACACGAGTCGCATCATCGCAACTTTCAAAATAAAACAGTATAATCCCTGACATAAGGGTGATTTTACAAAAACAGCGTGGAAAGGGGTTTGAACGAGTGCTTCATATATTTTTGAAGTTTAAATTAAAGATAAATTTTCATTATTAACGTGTAATTACAACTATGTACAATGTTGTCTCATAAAAACACGTATCAGTTCTCATCGGTGCATTTACCATGTTCCACCAGAGAGCGGCAGCAGGCTGTTTTTGATGCTGCTGCTCGTGGTGCACTGCGCCCCCCCAAACCACCACCCACCTGTCATCAGCTGCTACATCAAGCTACCCGAAACAATGCAGATTTGACAGGAAGCTGAGACAAAGCAGCTGTGAAAATTATATCATTACGATGACGTTTGGATCGATAAATACAGATGTTGGTTGCAAAAGCGCGATCGGTCATATGTGAATTTGGAAAAACATTTGAAATCGTGGGCTTTTGCAAGAAAGTTACAACCACCGGATTGCACATTATTTCTAAAGGCGGATCAACCGGAAACGTGCGTCTGATCACAGGTAGTGGAACCGTCCGACCTGTCCAGCCCACTGAGGCTCGGATGAGGAAGTAGCTGCACTGGGACGAGCGCTGGGACGGGACAGCGAGCGAGAAACAAGTAAGGATCGCTTCCTTTCTGGGTCACACGATCAATGGCGGCGCGACTCGCGTGTGCGTCTGTGTTCGGCGCGTCCGTGGGGATGATTCGAACAGCGTGAGGCTGCAGATGTGGAGCGAGCGCGGTGCGGCGACGAAGCCAAGCCCACCACGGCGCCCACCGATCCCAGCCGTGTGAGTGATGGAGCGGACGAGGCGTCACAACAACAACAGCGCTGTGGAGCGGCTGGAGCCTGTTGTTCACTTTCTAAACGCTGTCACGTTGGCAGACAAGGCTTGATTGTCAGAAGGTCCTAAAGACACTCCTTTCTGATGTTCTCCTGAATGGTCATATTCATAAAAACATGGCCTCGCGTGCCCTCTGCTGTGTACGAGCCCTAATGACACCCCTCAACATCCTTCCTAAATTCACCAGAGCTCACTGACATGCAGTGACCTCATCCATGTTTGTTCCCCTGCAGCCATGAAGCCCCGACTGCACTTCGTGGTGGACCCCATGGGCTGGCTGTGCATCAGCGTGGTGTTTGGCATCTGGCTCTACAACTCCTTCTTCATCCCCAAGCTGGTCCTCCTCCCACACTACAACGAAGGACACATCCCCTGGGCCATCGTCATTTGTGAGTGTCTTGGGTTGCCGTAGAAACCCGCAGCCTAAAGTACGGAGGTGAGGCGGCCTAAACTCTCTGTCGTTCCACAGGTTATTACGTCGCGTCGGCACTCTGCATAGCAGCCTTGTTCAGAGCTTCCACGGCGGATCCGGGCCGTCTTCCGGCGGACCCCCACATACCTCACTCTGGTACGGACCCCTGCTCCGTCCCGTCAGAAAGGGATGCGTTCAAAAGAGGGTTATCGGCCGCTGATTGTTGTTTTCTGTGTTTGCAGAAAGAGAGCACTGGGAATTGTGCAATAAGTGCAACTTGATGAGACCCAAAAGGTCGCACCACTGCAGCCGCTGCGGCCACTGCGTGCGCCGGATGGACCACCACTGTCCTTGGTGAGCGCGCGCACTCGCAGAGGTCTCGCTCCAAATTGGCAGCGTGATGCAGGAGAGAGAAAAGGGGGATTGTGACAGTCGAACGCAGAACTTGTCCAGTTGCTTCCTGACATCCGAGTACACGTCGCCAACCGCCCCGCTGGCCTTCAACGGGACATTGTGCGGACGCACTGACACGCGTGCCAAAACTCGATTTATGCCGGCACAGCTGCCCCGTCGTTATGTCCATGAGACGCTTCCTATTTCTGAATCTGAAACTAAAGCCACTTTATTTCCTTGTAGGATTAATAACTGTGTGGGAGAAGACAACCACTGGCTTTTCCTACAGCTGTGCTTCTATGCTCAGGTCCTCAGCCTGTTCACACTGGTGCTGGACTTCTGCCAGTACTACTACTTCCAGCCACTGACGAGACTCGACCAGGTATTCGAGACGGGGACGAGAGCATCGTCCTCCATGTGTAGTTTTGTTTTGCTCGCTTCGTCTGTGTTAAAAAATAAAATGCTGCACGAGTTCAACGTGCTCGTTTCTGACCTCTTTGATTCCCCAAACAGGAAAAGTTCACGACGCGTCACGAACTGGCTCTGCTGAGAGTCTCGGCGCTCATGGGCGTGGTCATGTTCGGCGGCATGTCGAGCTTGTTTTACACTCAGATGACGGGCATCCTCTCTGTGAGTATTCTACGTCTGGTTCGACTGACTTTTCAAGCTCACTTCCTCTCCGAACTCTTCCTTCTTTCGAGATCAGACCCGATCTTCATTGAACGCGACGCGTGTTTTTTCCTCGGGACGTTATCGGTGCTGGATTCCTAATTCAAAGGGCATCATTTATAGCAACGCTGAGCTTTTTGTGTCCCGTTCGAAGCGAATCCTCTCGCTTCAGACGGAGCAACATGACTCAGGGTGCAGAAATAAAACAATCGATGCCAGTAATGCAGTGATCAATAGGAAGCGGAGCAGGGGAACATCTGGGGTGAGGCAGCGGCGTGGGTGACGCGTTTGTGACATCACACACACCGGCAACATTAAAATCTGAGATTATCTTAAAGTTATTAACTCGTGTTAACGGGGAGCAAGTTTCCTCTGTATTTACGATGGAGGAGGAAGAACACAAGTTGATGTTTGAATAAGTGGTCTTTGTGTTTCTTCTTCTTGCAGGATATGACCACGATTGAGAAAATGTCGACGTTCTCAAATGAAATGTGAGTTTGATTTCTCCTCCGTCTGTTCTCCGCGCAGTAGGATTCCGCTCGCTCGCTTTCTGTCGCGCTGGATCAGAATCGAAACTCTGTCGTCCCTCCGTATTGATGGGAATCCTTTCCGTCGTCAGATATGGCATCAAGAAGTCCTGGCAGTGGGCGCTGGCCGAAGTCTGCGGCACGCGCTGGAAACTGCTCTGGCTCCTCCCGCTCCGAGGCAGGCAGCCGCTCCAAGGCAGCCACCACTACCGCACCCACGTGTAGGCCCGGCCGCGCGACGGCGTCTCCCGTGACGACGCCTGGGGATCCGCCCCGCTCGCCTTCCTCCAACCTGGTTCTTGTTCTGAGTGCTGGTCAGCAGTCCCCGTTTCAGTGGATTAATCGTCACGCCGTTCTCTCCACCCCCCCCCCTCCCCGCCCTCCTTTCCCCCCGAAATGACCCAAACTGACAGTAAATGGGGTCAAAGAACCACCTTCGGGAGCGCTGGATGTGATGCTTTTTTTACACACTGTGACTGCGACTTCCTGCGTCTGAAAACCACCTTTTCGTGGCCAAAAACACATCAGAAGAATTGAAGTACTCCAACTGCAACGGGACTTCACTCAGGTTACTTTGATAAAGAGCCTTTTACTGCTGACCTTTAATCAATCACTGACAGAACCGGGAGGCTTTCAGTTTGGATTTCTTGTTTTTATATGAAGTTTGTGCCTTGTTTTTGTTTTCTTATTAGGTTGGGTTTTTTTTTATTGTGTCTCACGTGACCTGTGAGTGCTTGTTTTCGTTCTCTGGTTATAAGTTTGGAAAGTTCCAGCAGCAGGAACCGTCTCCAGCTGCACTCCTTTTACCGTCTTTCATTTAATGATCAATGAATGTTGCTTTGGCTGTGCTCTGTGGACCTTTTTATCTATATATGCTGTTTTATGATGCATGGCCCACACACGCAAGAGATGACTTGAATACCGCTGTATGATCCCTGCTGTGACACATGGCCACCCGTAGCCCACACTTTAGTATGTCGTTGTGAGATGAATTCATTCAAATTCAACTCATTCAACTGTAGGCTGTTTATGTCAGGGTTAATGCTGCTGCTGTTGTTGTCTTTCAGAGGTCACAGCCAGGTGATGTCAGGACCTGCTTAGAACCTCCCATTGAATCGTCCAGAGTTCACGTTATGTCTCAAGAGGAAGCTGAAATCCGACCCTCAGAAGTGCGTGAGCTGGCCTCTTTGCAGTGACTCAGCCAGAAGTTGGCCTCACTTTGCAAAGAAAACGGCTCAGAAACCACATAAACCTAAACCAGGATGGAGCCGTTTCTCACCTGCTTTACATGCTGTTTTAGTGTGAAAGCCACAGCTGCTTCCTGTCAGTCTGCTAGTGATGAAGTCACACGGCCCTCCTCTACCTCCCAGTTCACTCAGCCGTCCATCCTGAGCATTGGAGAGCGTGCGACGACCCGCGAGTTCCTTATTGCCGTGGCGACAACACCAAACGTGCTTTTTTTTTTTTTTCCAACGCTGGCAGACAGTCACAGTCAGAAAACACGCTTTTACCTCTAATGACTGTTTCAGAGTGGTTCAGCACTCTGTTCCATCCTCCAGAAAGCTCAAATCTGAATTCGAAGTCTTATATCTGAGATGATTTGCTGTTGGCTGAAGCTTTACATTTGCTCCACTCAAGGCTGCGAGTGGAATCAATCTCGACTTCTGATCATCTCCCTTAATGTTAATGAAGGCGCGTCTTTTGTCAGTGATATACAACTGTTAGGGCGTCTACTTGACGTACAGCTGGTACACGTCACACAACACTGGATATTTATTGATGGTGGTTTTTTTGCCATATTTGTTGAGATTTTATCGACTTTTAAGATACTTAAGGTGACAATTCTATTACCTAGCAATGTGTGGTTGTCCTCGTCTGTATAACTTGGCAATCTCTTAGCTTACGCAACATGTGAACAAAGCTCAGTACATGTGGAAGTATTACGGTGTCCGAGTAGTTTTAAGTGCCTGTTAAGGTTTGGTTTGGTTGTTTTGTTTTTAAATGCTCACAGGTTCTCGGCGTCGCCGCTGTTGTGGTCTCCGTACAAGCCAAAGACCAGGGGGGAAATGTTGCAATACTTAGCAAGCATTCACTTAAATGCATGTCTCACCAGATTCCTGAAGGTAGCGGTTCGATATTATGCACTGAATTTCACTCTCCCGCGCCGCCCTGCTGCATCGCTGGTACTTTGGACCGAGTCTTCGCTTCGTTTTTGGGTTTGTGCGACGCGCTGCCGGTTTTGTTTTCAGGTCGTGTGCATCTGCATGAGTGTGTGTTTGCTTGGTGGGTTGTTTTTTTTATTATTCAGGGTCTTGGATGTTTGTGTGTTTTGGGTTATTAAGGGAACAAATGTGCATGAGTGGCGCGGAGGATAAAATGTATGAATTCATCCTGATTTTTGGAGAGCAATAAGCATTGTGTATCACTAAAGCCATCCTCCTCTTAGAGACGGTAACTATCTGACCGTAAATTGAGTCAGAGCTTCAGTCAGCCTTTGCCAAGAGTGACACCACTGTAGCTGCCGTGTATAATAACTGTACAGCCTCTATGTTCGGTTCCCAACGTGGTGACGTCTCGACTGTCTCGTGTCGCTGCAGAGCAACACAACTCTGAGTTAACCTGATTGGAATCAGGAGCGGCAGGAAGGAGTCTCGACTCACTCGCTTCCCTTTATCGCCGAGAGCAGGCGTTCTCCAAGGCTCTCAGTTGGGATCTCTGTGTTTTTCGCTCTCTTGGTTTACTTTCAGGTGTTTGTTTTTGTTTGAATGTGACTTGAAGCTGTTTTATTCTGACCTCAAACACTGGAACCGTTCTGTTTTGTGAATAAGTTATTGTATCACAATTATATCACTGGTTTCTTGTTCACATATCCAATTACCAATGTTAGAGAAATATTCCTTGTGATTATGAAAATATAAAGGTATTGTTATTCAAATAAATTAGATTCTGAATAAGTTTGTCTCCTTTTTTTCTTGACCCGACGAGCCGAAAAAGGAAAAGAACCCACGTGAGCGCCTGGAACTCATCTTTACATTATACAGCGTCTTACTTCTCAACCAGCTTCACGTTTTACGTGACGGCTCGGCATCAGGTTCCGGTCGCCTCTGCAGACGGTTGCCTGCGGCCACGTGGCCATTGTTTCACCCTGCTCCGGGTCCCAGTGAGGCGTGCGTAATGTGTGCGGCACCCATGAACCTAATCACGCTGCATTGTCTGAAGTGGCTACATGTCCTTAACCGTCAACACACACGTTCAACCTCAGCCACACACGCACGCGCTTTTTCACATTTTCTACGTCTCTACTTGTAATCATTTTAATGTTGCATAAACAATTGCGCGTGATGATTCTCATTGATATATTCTTTCAATTTTGAAATGAAATTGAATTCAATTACATTTTGTCTCAAATAAATCATCACATGTCTCTTGGGGGAAAAAGGTTGGACCAAGCCCGACCTTTGTGACTCCGGGGTGAGAGCGTGATGGGAGCCCAGTGGAGACGGGAGCAGCCTGCGGCCTCCAGCAGCCTGGGTTAAACATGCTCCTAATCTGTGGTAATGGTTGGTCAACTGGACTAATTAAATAAGGGACCACCTGCTAGCTTCATGGTCTATGACATCTGGCTGAACAAAAGAAATAATTAGCTGCGTGCCCGATACAAATAAACGATGCAGTTTCCTTGCACATCCGAGGCTGTTTACCTGTCTAGGAGGGGAGTTAGCGGCTTGGCGTGTATTGTTGCTTTTCTGCCAAGCCGAGACATGGATTAAGCCCCGAAAATGTATCACTGGACCTGTAATCACTCATTAATTACAGGTCGCGGGATCATTTTGAGATTCGGCTCCATATGGGCTGCATATCTTACACGACCTTCTGATCAGGATCATCCCAATCAGCAGATATGCTCCGACTCCCTGCCTTTTTTTCAACCCCACCCACATCGCTTCCCCCTGAGCGGGAGATATGAGTTTTTACTGCATTTGTCATGAAATATAAGGATTTCTAGAGTCTTTTAGACACAATTTGCATTTTTGTCTCTCCTAATGCACTTTAACCCAGTGTCAAACTGTTTAACGACGCAGTTTGCCCCCTTTAATCGACTCAAAGGCATAATTAGATCTGACAGACCTCAGCAAGTCAAGTGTGCAGCCGTCCTGGCAGCAGGTGTCGGCCACGTTTCTCCCACTTCCAGCGCAACTTTCTGAACACGGCGCTATTGATTGGCGTATTGATTTTCAAATAAGCTGCCATCGTGGAAAGCAGAAATCCAATTAGAAGTTGAACTTGAAACTGTTAATCCAATCAAGACGATGAAATGTATCGATCCGAACCTCAAAATCAATAAGGTGCACCCGGCCCTGGTGTGTGTTTGGGAGCCCGGGCCCCGGCCCGTCGCTTTCTCCCAAACAAAGCCGCTCACACGCACGCGCTGCGCAATCAATAACATTGTCAGGGATGTTATTTCTCACGCGTTAATCACTACTTTAGATACTTCTTTCGCTTTTTTCCTTTCTGATTCCCTTCCTCGTTGCTGCATGAGTTTTTATTTCAAACGAAATAGCGACAAAAATGTATCAGGCTACACTCGAAATTCAAGTGAAACTCATGTCATTTGCACTTGTGATCAATATCTCTCTTTAGAACAAGGCCAAAATCTACAAGTCACACAAACTTAGCGGGAAAAAAAACTGGTTTCTATGTGTTGGTCAGCAGCAATGACCTGCTGGGTGTGTCTGAGGCAGCTACTGGTCAGCACATCCTTATCATAGATGACTGCCTTCAGTCCTCAGGTTGATGGTCTTTGCCTCTTCTGTGTTGTTCTAACATTTCCCTTTGTTTGACAGTAGCTGATTGTCTTATTATCCCCTTTGTCTCTTGTAACCAGCTGAATAAGTCTGCTGCTAATTAGCCCCCTAATTTGGCCTTTATTAGAGCCAGGTGTGCAGATAAAGGTCAGCCAATAAGAGGTGCTTGTGAAGGGCGAGGCAAGGAGCAAGTCGCAGCAGGAGGAACAAGCAACAGGTCGCTCTCGTCCCTCTCGTTCGGTGCGTATGGTTTATGGTTCATGTCCATTGTGAGGTCTGCAGTTTCAAGTTAAATAAAGGAGGCCGTTGAACCGTTACTTTGGGAAAATGAGTTTAAACTATGTGTTTGGCGATGGCCTGAGTTTATCTCTACAATGGAGATGGTAAGTTGGAGACTGCACTCTGCGTCACTCTTCTCACCCCCAATTACACGTTTTCTCCCCCATCCAAAAATTTCTCTGACTCTGCCCCTAATTAGCAATTGGTTGTTAAGGGGCATTTTACATAATGGAATTGGGTTTTGCATTGTTGTTGCAAAGAATTAGCCTTTCCCACCCCACCTCGCCCTATTTGTTGTGGCGAGGGCGAAGCCACTGTTGCTAAGTCCACCCACTGGGCCTGTGGGGAAATCCAGCTGCCACCGAGTGGCCCCAGCGAGGAGGATTGGAATGTGGCAGGAGAGAAAAGGTCTTTTCAACCGCCGTTCGGATAACATTTACATGGACGCGCCAAACGTCTTAATTTATGGATCAAAAAACTCAGACAGTTCCAGTGAAGACTGATGGGAACTTTAATGCGGGGGGTCTCGGGAAGCTTTTGCCACGTTTTGAGTCTTTGTACAAAATCTTTACTTGTGTGTATTCCCCCCCCCCCCAGACATCTCCTCTTCAGCACACGGGGATGTGGAGCTGCCTGCATCTCCATCAATGGTAGGTTTGTTTGTCTGAAGAAAAAAGGGTTACTGAGGAGCAAAGGTCAAATGTCGAAAGTGGTTACACTGTTTGCAGGAAAATGCTGCACCTGCTGTGAGTCACATCACTATTAAAAAAAAAAAGCAGGAGCAAACTACTTTAACAGATTATCAGTTTGAACAAGAAACCTGAATTCCTGATGTCTTTTTTCTTTCTAAACTCTTAAACACAATTAATCCATTAATCTGATTAGATTTTAATAGATATTTGGCAGCTGATGTGTTTTTCGAGGTCTGAAGTTTCTTATGAGCAGTTTGTAAGATAGTAAGATGCTGGCAGGAGGAGGAGGGGGGCCAGTTTGTGTAGGTGGGGGGTGGGGAGGGTTGCATTCAGGGTCAAGGCTCTTATAATCACCACAGTCAGGTTCAAGTCACTGGTCAAGCTGTTGCAGATTTTTTTCTTTTTGTCTTCTTTCCCATCATGCACCGTTGTTCCAGGACTGGCCTACATGTGGCACAGCATGCCTCCAGTGATGGCCCTTGCTGATTAGGGGTCTGCTCTTTCCTCGGGGTCCGCACCAGAGCGCAGGGATGGCGGGGACGCTGGCGGAGAGGTCCGTCAAATGGCAGCTTTGTTATGACGTGTCGGCCAAGACGTGGTGGATGGTAAGTGGAGCCTCCTGTTCTGAGAAAGAGGGGAAAAAAACACCCAAACTGTTGTTCTGCTGCTTTTCTTTAGAAAAATCCATTTTCCTCAAGGTGCCAGCGTTTTTTGCAAAGCAGTGAGTCGTTGATTTGTGTCTGTGCCCAAGTCGGGATTAATCACATTTGTGAGGGATTTTATGAGAAGGCTCCTCAATAATTAATTTTGGCTGCAGCACTTTAAAAAAAAAAAAATCGCAAAGTATCTTCCACAGCCTTCAGAAACTTTTTAAAGGAGCATTTCTTTTAAGAGCATCCTTGGCAACCGCATTAATTCATCATTTTAAATCCAGGCATATTTCACTCTGGCAGTGGTGAAGTGAGGACTTTAAAGATAAGTACAGGGTCAGATGTGCCACATAAATAATGTTTTGGGGTGTTCGGTTTTTTCTCTCACCCTCTCTCTTACTAAAAGGAAGTCCTCAGTCTGCCTTTAGCATAGGAGCGTTTTTCTCAAGTGCACCTCTCTGTGCAGTGTTAATTTAGAGCTGGACAAAGAGCCCTTGTCCAGCCCGCGCCTTTCCCATGCTGAAGAGGCAACGCGGCCTGACATTTCATTCTGAATATTTATTTACTTGTCTGACTACAGGCGCGCTTTTATTGTCGCCCCATCGCCAGGGTCTACGCTGAGGTCCGCTTGGCGTGTTTCACATGATGTGGAAGAACCCCCCCCTCTCTGCTCAGGCCCTGTTGTCTGTCCTTCCCCCCGCTTCCAGTCACCTGCTGATGTAGTCGTCAATACAGGACTTTGCCCCGTATTCTCAGACATTTGCAGTCCAAATGTTGTTTTGGATCGCAGATGGTGCCAGGAGTGGCAGAAACGCTGGCGAGCATCAAACTGTTTTTCCAGTTTGAAAAAGCCAAGATGAAACGCTGCAAAGTGGAGGAATGGATGCGGAACTGTAGATCACACTTGAACATTTTCTGTGTTTTGCTTTGAGATATATTTTTGTGGAAAGAAACAAAAATTAAAGAGAACACTGGGGGGGGGGGGAATGTTGGTTTTTAACATAGCCTGCAATATAGATGTAATTCAGAGGTAATGACTGACAACCGCTTTCACATTGATACTCTATTTGTATTGCGATCATAAGATTTCCTTTACATTCATGTTTAAAACATGCATGTTACATATTGTGTGCACTTTTGTCCGTCTTGTTACAATGCAGTAACGCAGGTGGCTGTAACATGTTGCTTAGTCCTTTCATGCCAAGGTTTGAATTGCTGCCTTCACATTGCAGCTTTTGAAGCACTTCATGTACCCTGTTTGTAAAGCTGAAATTTCACCATAATAACTGAAAAACGTGCTGCAAACTGAAATTTGGATCGTGCCACCGGAGTGTCACCCTCTAGCGGCACCAAGAGGCGGACAGTAACGGAGCCCGTTATGTTCCCCCTGCCATGCACTGCTTTGCATGCGTTTTGCACAGGGAACATGTTGGCTTGCACAGTAGGAAAAGCAGATCTCTGAATAATAAGGTGGACGGTGGCCAAAACTCAGAATAGCTGCCTCCTAAGTAGAGCAGAGCCTCCACTGATGTTCTTAATTACACCTGCATGCTCTCGCCTGTGATGAGTTACCAAGAAAGAGGGTCAAGACTCATCCAGTGCGTGAAGAAGCCAGTAATACTTGGGCTGCAACTGCATGTTTTACAGTTAACTTCTCAATTTTTTGAGAGTCTTAATATTATGAATGTCAGCCTCATAAAATACACCCAAATGACTTGTCATTCCTGTCAGTATTTCTTAATAAAGGAAAAATGTGACGTGTAAAAAAACAAAAAAAAAAGATTTGTCGCTTGATAGAAATTGCAACTGAATTACTGCAAAAATGTCTTTCTGTCCTTTCAGATCGTTAACACACTCGAATGTCTTCATTCGAAATCGGCAACTTGTTGTTGTGCTTGTGGCCACATGAGGGCAGTAGATTCCCGTTCAGTGGGAAGAGCGCGAGCAGACTCGCACCATGTGCACCGGTCGACTGAATGATACTGGGGGGTAAATTAATGGAGGCACCGAGAGAGTGTGGAGTCATCCTCTCTGATAATGATCTCTCCTCTCACGCTGATATTGGAAGCAATTAATAAGTGAAATGAACTAAGTCTGAGAGTCCATATTCAAGAAAACTGGCTGTGATGAAAATAGGACAAAAATCTAAAGGACATCTTTAGGTGTAATTTCTCTGAATGCTTTATTTTTCTGTTTAGTTTTTGTCTTTATTAAGAGAGGTTTGAAAACCTTCATAAGGGTGTTGGACCTTTTCAGCAGCCGTGCAGGAACCTGCTGGAGGTCAAGGTTTCCACCGTCCAAGCGGAGCTGCTATCAGCATCAGACTGAGCATCCACTTGAGATGATCATCAATCAGCCATATTCACCACAGCTCATTGCGCCTAATTTCTCTTTCAGTGTACAACAAGCTCAGACTGAGAGCGCTGGCTGCGCTGAGCGCAGCCACTGGACAGTTTGAGCTATTTAAACAGTGTGTTAATGTCACGATAACAGTGATGGAGACGCAGTAAAGTCTATTGTGTGGCTCTGCATTCAAGTCATGCAATCACATTTTCTGCTATTGTTCGAGACGGGATGCTCAGCATTTTGGTAATAAGCATCTCCTCAGTGTTTATTCATTACAAGGTTACTCTCTCTCTCTCGACACACAATGTGTCAGGGGGAATGGCCAAATTGCACCATTACTGTACTCCAGCAGGAGCTCAGCGACTGGCTCCCACTGCAGTGATTACAAAATTATCAATATAACTGCACTAATGTATAATAATACTGTTAAAGAATATATTACTGCATAATAGCTGAAGAGTATAAATGACTACCTAAGTATATCTGTGATTATTACATTTCTTATTGTTGAGACAATAAAGTATTTCAAATTATGTCATTAATTATTGTGTAATAATAATAATAATAATAATAATAATAATAATAATAATAATAATAATAGTAATAATAATAATAATACATTAATAACGGGGAGGGGCAGTCAGGGCAGTGCTGTGCCTCCCTCCTCAGTCCCAGACTACATCGTTATGCAGGCCGGCGGTCCGGCAGCGGCTCTGTCAAGCCCCAAACATCACGTCAGAGGAGCGGAAGTGAGGGGCCCAGGGTACAGAGTCCCGGGGCCACCGCGGCTGGCCAATGAGAGGCGAGGATGCAAACGCGCTTACAAAACTGAGCGCCGTCAAGCTCCTCGGAGCAGCCGGGGGAGCCTCGGGAACAGCGAGGACCTGGTTTCAAAATAAAAGAGCGTCTCGGCAGCGCTGACACGGTGGAGCCGCAGGACAGGCGCAGGCCAGCTGCTGCAGGAAAAAAAGGCTGCGAGTGCTGATGTGGTGTACTGCAGAAGAACAACAAATCAGCTGTATTAAAATGCTCCTATTTGCATTGGCAGGAGGACTATTCCGAGTATTTTTGTAAAGCTCTTTATAAGCTCTTTAAAGCTTGAAACAAATGCTGATTTAAGAGGTCTGATATGAGGATGCGGACTCTGCTGTACTCTGCTCGTGTTCACCATGTTAACTTTCATATGCAAACTTTTAAGCATTTGGCAGTTGCAGAATCACCAGAGTTAGTTTGTTTTTAGTTCCCACTTTAATTTGGCAGAAACTCACTGAATATGTGCAGTGAGCCCAACACAAGTGGTTGGTTGCTTGTTATTTTTGAGACTGCAAAAAATATGTCTAGTGTTT
The DNA here is from genome assembly GCA_032164315.1 of Malacoctenus gilli. Lineage (NCBI taxonomy): Eukaryota > Metazoa > Chordata > Actinopteri > Blenniiformes > Labrisomidae > Malacoctenus > Malacoctenus gilli. The sequence continues at coordinate 5,946,762 of JASSRZ010000060.1, forward strand.
GGAGAGCTTCAAAACACAAGTATTAGTACACATACGATCAGTGGCCTTTGTTTTAGGATGTTTTTTTAGGCTATGATGCAAGAACTTAGAGGAAGAAGGACGCTTGCACAGTAAGAACTGAACTAAAACAATGATGAGACGATCTGTACACATGCTCAATTGTATTGAAGTAAGCATAAATTAAAGGAGCATCTCGTTAAACTTAATACATTTCCATAAAGAATTAAAATAAAAGGTCATCGTTAGGTTTCCTAGTTCCTAATAACTCGACCACAGACTTTAAGTGTGTGACCCAAATGAGGGAACTTATTTTTAGGGAACAGGAATACTCCCATGAAAAGACCAGTCTGTCAATAGAAAAAAACAACTACACAAGAATCCGCGTGTATTGTTCTCTTCTTCATCTGCCGGACTCGAACAGATGTTTTACTTAGAAAAGGAGGAGGGGAAGCTGCGCGGCTCCTGCTGCGGCGGGTTGACGGTGGTCCCTGGGAGCCGGAGGGCGGCAGTCAGTCAGACAGTGAAAGTGAAGGCGGAGACCAACCCAGTGCCGAAAACTCAGCCTCTTCTGGATCGCGTTCAACTCCACTGAACAACCCCACAAAACGATCCAAAAAAGTAAGACTTGAAGAGGAAGGAAGACAGGAAAAAAAGAGAAAAAAAACCGCGAGGTGCTCCTAACTTTTTTTTCGCCGCTATCTGCCAAGAATTGTCTTCCGGTGTTGACTTTTTTTTTGCGAGCACTGCAAGAGAAAACCCTCCAAAGCACAAAGTTGAGCGTGAGAAATGTGAAGCTACCGGCTTGTGTGTTTCCACCAGGCTCCAGGATCCCCCATTAATCCATGCAGTACAGTGCAATGGTACGTGAACATGGATTATTCTTCCTTTTCAAATGTTGTCTTTTGTCATGCCAATGTCTTGTGCCGCTCGTCCTCCGCGCAACGTGGAGGAGCGGGCTGCAACTTTGACGCGGAGCACAGACCCCAAAGCGGCACGTCGGGCCAAAATCGCACCAAACTTGGCACGGAGTCTCAGGCGGCCCATGTTAACATCCCATTCCCCCCTTAAATCTCCGTCAACTCTCTGTGCGTGTGTGCGCGCGTGTGTGTGAGGATTGTTGACAGTTCTGCAGGGCACACAAGCACGCACGCAACTGCAAAGTGGCAAATGTTTTAAGTTTGGCGTCGCTTGCTATGATACACATCTAAGTTAGTGATCCGTAGTTTATTTAAATAAAGGAAGTCAAAGCGACACTTGTCCTGATTGATGCAACTATTATTATGAAGAAGACTCAAGTCACGTTTAATTCTCACGACGAAAGCTGAGATTTAGTTTCTGACACTTTTCTTGGAAATAATGCAGAGAATAATTCATAATTCAGCGGGAAAGTTCACCGAATCCACATTTTCATCCGACTTCACGACACAGACGCACTTTGCTACTGTGTGACCGACCAAAGTAGGGGGAAAAAGCCCCATGGTTTGTTTTCACTGCGAACCACAAACACTGCGTTGAATTATCTCAAACTGGAAACGGGGCGAGCGCGTTGTTGACACAGAGCCGCGGGGTTAAAGGGTGTCCGAGGGAAAATTCCCCCTCTTTTTCCCCCCCTTTCTTCCGTTACTGTGCGTCTGAGGCTGCGGTCCAAAGTCCCCGCAGCTCATAAAATCATTGTGGGGCTAAATGAATTGGAGGAGAAGAAGGTGCTGCAGGGTGGATGTGGGTTTGTGTGTTTGGGGGAGGAGGAGGAGGAGGATTGGTGGTGGTGGTGGTGGAGGAGGAGGAGGTGGATGAGGAGGAGGAGTGTGACTGTGTAATTACGTGGGTGAAAAAAAGAGAAAAAAGTTGGGTCTGATTTGCTGGAATCGCGCAGGAGCGAAGGTGCGCCGGTCGATTTCATATCAAGTTTGGTCTAAGCGGGGGTGAACATCACACACTCGGCGCCCTCTGAAGCTCCCCGTAATGCTTTTATGAGATATCGCCGCACCGAGACGCGCAAAGAGCCCCATGTAGGAGAGGAGAGGAGTATACGCAGCAGCAGCAGCGGCAGCGGCAGCAGCAGCGGCGGCGGCGGCGGCGGCGGCAGCAGCGGTCCGCACCGGCTCGAGCAGCACAACCCGCAAGTGCTTATGTCAACTTCCAAAAATCTCCTGCATTAAATCTCATCTCCTCCGCGGTGACGACAATCTTTGGAGAAATTCATGGATGTCCTTGGATAATTGCTTTTTTATTTTTTTATTTTTTTGCTCCACGCGGATTGCTGCTCCACACTATCGCACGGTGCACGGCGGTCCAGGAATGGCGCGATAAAGTGATCACAGAGGAATCAGTCCAAGTGCATTGACTTTCTGTGTAGCCGGCTCGTCATGTATTCCCCGATTTGTCTTACTCAGGTACTTGTGTCCTCTATTATTCTTTCTGGTAACCCATTGAAGTGCTCCGAGTTACGTATTTGTGTGCAGAATAGTCGGCCGTGAGTTGGCCGGGCAGCAGGATAGAAAGTTCTGCGTGCGCCGGGACTGAGCAGCTTCAGCTCTGCGTGGGAAACACTTTGATCATTTCTACACATTTGCGAGGGTCGCCTTGTTGCTGCGAGAACAAACCAAAAAAATCTGTCTAATCCGCAAATCACGCGTCTTCATGCTCTATTTGGGATCTTTTAAAATTTTCCAAACAGGTATTTTAAAGTAAAATGTAAATTTAGGAGACTTGGGGTGCTCTTCTTTTTGCGTCTGTCCTGCGTAAAGTTGTGCGTAAAGCGGATTTTTGGAGATAGTTTGATGATAAATTGGCACAGGTACGCTCTTTTTTTCTCTCTCTCTCAGGTTTAATTAGGTTATTTGCGTCCTCCTGTAACCTCACACACGCACACACACACACACACAGACACACACACACACACACACTCGCTCACATACTCACACACTCACGTCGTCCCCGGCCTTTGCCTGAGCTTTGTTTATTTCCTTTTTCCATGCGTATATTTTTTATTTAGATTAAAACCCTTATACTTTTTTGGGAGGGGGGGGGCAGTTGGAGGGAGATAAAGCCACTTTCGCTGTAGGAAGATCAAACGCACGATAAGCTCGATTCAGAGGTTGGACAGAGTGGCTGACTGTTTTGGCTGACTCAGTTTTACTGTTTATATTTTACTTGGCATAAGTAAGTGATTGACTGAGATGTGGTTTAGTTTGTACTTAAGAGGATTGTGCTTTTATGGCCCCAGCTGAAGTGCAGTGCACAGGGCCCTGGCCAAGCCATTTATCTTTACAACGTTTTGGCTTTAGCCTCAAATTAGGAGAATATTTTGGAGTGTTTCTGAGGACAGAAGAAGTGAGAAGCAGCTCGGAAGCGGCTCCTGCTTCCCCATTCACTGCTGTGTCTTTTGAGCTTTATAATGCAGAGAGGCTGTGAGAGAAGTTTTCAAAGATTTTCCTTCATTTTCATTAATTTTTGTTGCCTTGCTGAAACGTTACACTCCCGGCAACATCTGTAAATGTAGCTTTAAAAAAATCCAGGATTTGTTGCAACATGAAAAGTTTATTCCCCTTGTATATTGAATAATTGTTATGTGACTTTGTGGAGCAGAGTTTTATTGGCCCGTGCAGCGCCGGGCAGAAATGTGGCTTCCCAGAGCAGCACCAGCGGCAGGCACAGATAGGGGAGTGGATTTCTGTGGTTTCCTGCAGCCTGCTTTGCCTGACTGCCCACAAAAAGAACAATATGTGGTTTAACTCTTCAAAAGCCCGCTTTTTAAGGAAAAAAAAAAAAGAGGAGGGGGTGAGGTGGGTGAGGGGGCGGGGGGGCGGCCAGTACTTATTAAAAGTGACATTTTAATGACCTCAAACAAAGATAATTTAATGTTTCCACTTCTCAGTCGCAGCAGCTGTAATTTCTGACGAGTCCTAAATCTGCCGCTCTGTCCCGTCCACTCCTTCACCTCCAGAGAGCCGGCACAGAGGGATTAGTTCAATTTGGGGGAGAATGAAAAGTGCAGAAAACAATCAGTCAGAACCAGTTAAAGAACTCAAGGAACATTTCTTTTTTTTTTAATTAGATGCAAAAGTTGGGAAAAAGTTTGTTTTCCAGATCTCTTCGGTGAGGTTGTGAAGTTTGTTATGAATTAAATCAACAAAAAAATAGGATTCCAAAAACTGTTTACAATATAATTAATTTGGGGATATTTTTTGGACTCTAATTTGCTGGATTTGAGCAGTGGTTTTTTTTTTTTTTTTTCTTTTTTTGTTTTTAATGGCGCGCGAGTCGGCTGGATTTGAATACGAGTGACTCACCTCATCAGCTTTTAGGAATGAGGCTGGGCGAGTGCCATTCCATGTGCTAACCGCAGAGCTCCCAATGATTCGCTGTGAACTTCTTTTCGAGTCCTAACACAACCTTTGCGAATGCCTCGCACCCTATTGCTGCATTTGATACGCCGCCTTTCTCGCCATGTATTGTTGGGTTTGCAGCCTGTGCGTCCCATCTGTGTGTGTGTGTGTGTGTGTGTGTGTGTGTGTGTGTGTGTGTGTGTGTGTGTGTGTGTGTGTTCTGACCGGGGAACAGGAATCTCCCTGGCTTCCTATTTTGCATCCCGTTCGGCCTCCCAGCTTATCCTCAGTGAAGGCGGGATAAGTTCACAATGGCATGCGTAAGGCTTGATAAAGAAAATGCAGCGGCGAGGGGACGCGGCGTCCGCACCGCGACGCCACAGCAGCTCTGCGGCTGAACCGGCCCTGCCGTCGCGCAGCCGGGTTTTTATGCCAGTGGAATTTCCTCGTCGTACCTGCAGCACCTCCACGTAAAATCCGTGGCGGCAGAACCAGTGCCAGCGCACGCCTCTGACTCTCTGTGACTCATCGCGAAGGTTTTCGTGTTTGTGTTTGTGGTCGCGCCGGCGAACAAAGGCGACATGAGTGTCCTGATCGTATCTCCTCGCTGTGCTCCCCAGGATGAGTTTCATCCCTTCATCGAGGCACTTCTCCCTCACGTCCGTGCCATCGCCTACACGTGGTTCAACCTCCAGGCCCGAAAACGCAAGTACTTCAAGAAGCACGAGAAGCGGATGTCCAAGGATGAGGAGCGCGCGGTGAAGGACGAGCTCCTGAGCGAGAAACCCGAGGTGAAGCAAAAGTGGGCGTCCAGGCTGCTGGCCAAGCTGCGTAAGGACATTCGGCAAGAGTACCGGGAGGACTTTGTCCTCAGCGTGACGGGCAAGAAGCCGCCGTGCTGCGTGCTCTCCAACCCGGACCAGAAGGGCAAGATCCGCCGAATCGACTGCTTGCGGCAGGCCGACAAGGTTTGGCGTCTGGACCTGGTGATGGTCATCCTCTTCAAAGGCATCCCTCTGGAAAGTACAGACGGCGAGCGCCTCGTCAAGTCTCCGCATTGCACCAACCCAGCACTTTGTGTCCAGCCACACCACATAACAGTATCGGTCAAGGAGCTGGACTTGTTCCTAGCATACTATGTCCAGGACCAAGGTACGTGCAGGCCCACTCTGTTTGTTTCCTCCTCTCCGTGTCCGTGAGTGTGTGTGTGTGCGTGCGTGTGTGTGTGTGTGTGTGTGTGTGAGAGAAAGAAAGAAAGCAAGCAAGCAAGCAAGCTAATACGCATGTGTAAATGATGGCTTGGTGAGTTCAGGGGTCACATGTGTTACTTTCTGGCAGTCTTTACAGAGTCTGGCTGAAATAGCCGTTACATTTGCCAGAGAAATAAACATAGAGGAAGCGGGAGCGTCTGCACTGTATGAGAGCGTGTGTGAGTGAGTGAGTGAGTGTGTGTGAGTGTGTGTATCTGTGCACACATTTTTATTTAATTACATTAAGTATTATTAGTAAATGAAAAGAAAATGTGCAATGATTGTTAAATGTTATAAATGTGCCTTTGCCAATCTGTTCTCCAAATGCAGTTCTCTTCAACTTTGCACACACACACACACACACACACACGCGCGCACACAGTGTCACCAGTGTGAGAATAAAGCAGAAACACTGTAAAGTTGCACTTTCAGCTTTTAAAATGAAATCAAATCCATGAGTTTTACATTTTTAAAAAATGACCTCAGACATTTAAACAGAACCTTTTTTTCCAATTTGTCTATGCTCTATCTATTTTTTAAAAAAGTCTCCTTTTTTCCACTTAATCACGATTTTTTATTGTTATCAGGAAAAAAAACCTCACATGTTCACCCTTAAAACAGGAGCGCCTTCTCTACATGATTCTAATCGTGGCTCAGGTTTATGGGTTGAGTATCTGAAGCTCACTGGAGGTCTATGTCATCTTTACATGCACCTCGGTGCTCGTGTGGAAACTCGTCTCCCCTTCGTCCCTGAAAAGCCGATTCCCTTCACATAAAGGAGCCTTTTGTGGACACACGCGTGTTATTGATGCGACGCGACGACCGCATCACCTTTAAGCAGCGTGCGTAGAAAAGAGGATGAAATAAAGAGAGCGGAAAATATCATGTCAACATTTGGTCAATGAATGTGTCAGAAACGTCTTTTGTCGATTTTAATTATTTATATTTTACAGGGGAAAAAAAGAGTCAAGGTAATTTTATCATTTTTGCACACAGAAAGAGACTTGGCACATGAAAGGAATTAAATACTGTGTTGAGATGATATTTAAGGTCGCGTCCAGGACCCAGAAGTACAGTCAGATCATATGACTGCTGCATGGTTTTGCAGGGAAACGTGAGTTTTCCAGTCACGCTGTAATCGGGTTGTTTTCTGTGCAGATCACATAAAAACCACTGATGCCACTGTGAATTTTTGGATCGCTGTTTCCAGCCGTCTTTTTTCGGAGTTCCGCACCTTTCTTTACCCGTGCTTGATCAAACGTGTCTCCTCCTGTTTCTGCAGTCATGAAATTTCCCTCGTCCCCATCTTCCACTTCTGACTTTTCACTTCCAGCACAGTAATCCCCCCCTTATAAGTCTTCCCCTGCCGAAAAATGCCCCCCCCACACCTCCCTGTATCGAAACCTACAGCGGCGACTCCTCGCCGCCGCGTGGCTGTTGAGGGGCACGTCGTGGTATAGCCCGCTCATTATCATCAAACCCCGAGCGCCATTTTGTGTTTGATAAGTGCCAGGGAAAGCAGAAGGCACAGCGCGGGGACAATAATGGTTGCCACTGGCACCGGGGTTGGCATCAGACCCCTCTTTTGTGTCTTTTGTGGGATGCCACCGCTTCTCCAGTTTGCATCTGCTGCATTTTTAACTGCTCGGGACCGAGTCGAGAACGCCTTTTTTTTTTTCTTTTCCTCCCTCTGCGTTTTATTACGATATTTACATTTTAAACGACAAGTTTGATGAGCATTTTTTTTCCCCCATATGTTTTTTTTTTCTAGCTTTTGAGAACAAAAGTGTCGAACGATCGGGAAGCGGGAGCAGGGAACACGATGTTCGGACGGGAATTATCGGCGTTTTTCGAGCGCACTTTCCCGACGACTCGCCGCCGTCCTCCGAAAAAAAAAACTTCGACAAAATCCGACTTTTTTTTTTCTCGCCGTTTTCTTTTCTCCGTTTTCGCTTTTCCCCCCCCCTTCACAAAATCAGCTTCCATCTTACGAAGCCAAACGAACGACGCTGCCGTTAAAAGTGTCCCTAAAAGGCCACGCCCGGCTGTCTCCAGGTCACCCTGGTGGCCACGGCGCCCCTCACCAACCTGGCGGTTGCCGTGCAACTGGACCCCTCCCTGCCCAAGAAACTGAAGGCGCTCTACATCATGGGGGGCAACACCGACTGTAAGTTCGGCCGCGCCGACTGTAAACACTCTCCATTGCGTGACAATTCTTACGGTGTGTGTGTTTTTTGAGCCTTTGTGTGTGTGTGTGTGTGTGTGTGTGTGTGTGTGTGTGTGTGTGTGTGTAGCCAGGGGGAACACAACAATATGCGGCGAGTTCAACTTCGCGGCGGACCCCGAGGCCGCCTACATCGTGCTGGACCGCTACACCTGCCCCACCTACATCGCGTCCTGGGAGTTCAGCTGCAGGAACAGCCTGCCTTGGGTGAGGCTCTCCCACACACACACACACACACACACACACACACACACACACACACACACACACACACACACACACACACAC